>BQMF02000421.1:0-364448 GCA_027922465.2 Turritopsis dohrnii
GACAAAGATACCTCATTGGGTGAAAGGATACGAACACTATTCCGCGAACAAGGTATCACAATCGTTAGCATTCTGACGGCGTTTGGTATGGCTATCGGTGTTCTTGTGGAAGCTTTGTTACCATCTGGAGGTGGAAGCTCAGTAAGTCACCCACAAAATCCTGATGATAAAAAGGACGGTGCAAAGGAATGGATAGAAAATAAACTCAAAGCGTTAGCATCACTTCTAGGCAGATTAGCATCTAAAGCGGCAGAGGCTTTACCAGGAATAATTGGGTCTATCGTATCATGGATATTGAACAGAGCAAAAGAAGTTGTAGGTTGGTTAAGTCAAAATTTATGGGCTCTGATTGTAGGGTTGATCTATACATACCTTGTCACTAGACGGTAACCATCTGAAAGTGTATATGTTACATGTATCGTGTAACATAATTTTTGCTGATGGTCTTCATCTTTCAAAATACCACACAATTCCACCAATTCCAAGCATACTCATAGCTATAAAAGTCAATTCTCTTTCATGTTGATCATGACTCGGTGTATAAAAGTCGCTCAATACAGGCTCCCGTGGTAGCGGTTCAAGATGATTACTAAACACCCTATTGTACTCTCTCATTGCATCATTTAGCTCTACGAATTTAGTCTCAGCCTTCTTTTCGAGCAATAGTTGTTTATTGATGAAATCGATCCTTTCCTGTCGTTTTTGCTGCCATTCAATCTGTGCTTTTTGTAATTTTTCTATGGCCAAATCATGACGTTTTCTTTCCTTATCGATTCTGTCTTTGGATAAACTTGAAAACAGATAGCTTGATCCTGTGAAAGCCAAAGCGTTAGCTAAAGCTCCACCCAACATCATTGCGATAGAAGCCATATTTAGATATTGATATTTTCAGGCAAAATCTTTTGTTTGATTAAGTAGTCCTTTGTCACTTCACTAATGGCGATAATGACAACTAGTTTTCCCGTATCTTCCAAGTCGAACTTTTGAATAGAGGGAGGTGTCATTTTTAACACCTTTTTTACAAGCATAGAGCAGCCGATAGCGAGTGTCGATATGACTGATGCGTGATATAAACCGTTGACGATATTTTTCTTGTCCATGTTTTGTTACATATATTGCGAGATTATATATATAGCGTTATTTATCCTTTTATTCCATTTCATGTTTATTGATTTTCACCGGTATTTTAGATTTTTGTGGAAGGGGGGTGGATGGTGACCCACGGGGTAATATTTGCTCTTTCTTTTTATACACAAAATAAGCAAATCCACCAACTAAACCGAGAGCTATTATTCCACCATAGGTGTAGTTCATAGGTTGTTCATTTGGTTTGGTGAGAGAAGCCTGAGGCCTCTCCATTTCTTTTTGAGGTGACACTTGTTTTAATTGTTCTCGTTTTTTACGGTTGTATTCCGCTAACTTCTTACCCGCTTCAACCTTTTTTGGGTTCTTCGTTGTCACTTGAATGGGAGTCTGTTCTTCTGACATTTTTATTATCTGCTGTATTTATATTATCATCGGATTTATTTAAATTCCTTTCATTGATATAATGCCACCCGGTAATAAGTGCAACACTGAGTGGTGCTAATAATGGGCCGAATTTATAATGTAAGTCACATATAAATCTTTGAAGGGCAGAGTTTAAGAAGGGGTCAGTTTCCAGGTCATTGCTCAACGCATCTTGATTGTTTATTCCTAACGTTGCACAAGCCTTCATGGAATAAATACGTATCAGTGATTTCCCCACCATTTGACCTGATAGTTTAGCTTCATAGATACTAAAAAGTTTTTCTACCTCTTCATCTTTGAGTTTGTTAATTTGCTCTTCCGTGTACATTTTCCCTAAGTATAGCTTGCTATTTCCAGTTAAGACACACTCGAGCAATTTTTGCTTTTTACCATCTGAAGGTGGTGGTGGGAATTCACCTGGAATATCGTAGCTGATTAAATTATCGATCGCTGTTTCCGCCATTTTTATTAGAGAGAGGTATTTTTTAAGACAAAATAATGATAAGAGGATGATGATGTTTAATAATATAAAGTTGATATATTCTAACATTGTTAAATAAATAAACATTGTTTACTTAAACAATTATGCCCGATGATGAATCCTCAGATGATGATATTATATTTTCCCATCAAGATACAAAAAGGGTTACTTTTAATGATATAGTAATGGTCCATTATATCTCTGCTTGTGAATCTCGTAGAGGTAACTGGATAGAGGCTGCTGTTGATAGAGTACGCTTTGAATCGAGGATTAAACATATTGGTAAAATTCTAGAACCTGTATTGAGACGTAAATTATTCTCTTATAGTAGTCTTATAACAGTCTTACAGTAGTCTTATAGGAGTCTTACAGTAGTCTTATAGGAGTCTTATAGGAGTCTTATAGTAGTCTTACAGTAGTCTTATAGGAGTCTTACAGTAGTCTTATAGGAGTCTTATAGGAGTCTTATAGTAGTCTTACAGTAGTCTTATAGTAGTCTTATAGGAGTCTTACAGTAGTCTTACAGTAGTCTTATAGTAGTCTTATAGTTTTTGTTACAAGACTCTTGTAACAAATATATCAACCTGTTTAACAAATCACGTGCGTTCTTGGGTGTTCCATTCTCATGACTAGGCACGCGTGTTTCCCTCCTTTCAGTTTTTCCTTGACATTTTTCAATTCTTCTTGCGATTCAATGACATCGTTCTCTTCATGAATGGTGGCTAGATCGTTTCTATCTTTTGGATACCACACATATAACATTTTAGCTTGCCGTCGTAAATTTTTAGGTATAGCCGTGTATGATTGTGTAAGTAACCATAGCGAATGATTTCGATGTCTACCACTAATTGCCAACTCGAGCAAAGGCTGTCTCTTTTTGTCCAATTTTTCATCAGCTATTATATCATCAATCAGAAATAAGGTTTTATATCCAGCACAGAAAAAGTCCATTTTCTTAATATATTCATACAAAGATCCTTCCGGCTCAATTAAAATCACGTAGCTGTCATTCCAGAACCACTTCCGATCTCTGTAAGTCTGATTCCATCTTAAGGTGGGACATATAATCACGATGAAATCAAAGTGATCAAAGTATTCATTTTCTAATAATTTTACAACACGATCCGTTTTACCGCACGATGTTGGTCCAACGAATAATGCTGTGTGAGGCTCTTTCATGTAAAGTGTGTTCATTTTACTAATATAATGCAGACATAAATTGACCGTTTTGTATGTTTAATTGAGCATCCATTATTAGATATATATATGCGTTTAAGTTTCCTGCAGTTTCAGCGGTCTTTTCAATCTGTAAAGTGATGCCTTCACTCGCATTTTCAATCCTTCGACCGGTCCCATGCAAAGCATTCTCATCAATTGTTCTGAAATCTAACCATAGAGCATACTTGTTTGTCAAGTAATCAGAGACTTTTACATCATGTAATCCCAAGCGCTTTCGGTTTTCGCCGACGCTATTATCTTTTGGTTTTCCTTCAGCAAAATACTTGCAAATCTCATTGTATTGTTCAAACGGCTGCATCCCTTGAGCAAAAAGTTGGTTAGGCTTACCCTCAACGATGACAGATACCTTTTTGATCTTTGGATTGTAGAATTTGCAGGTTTCTCGTTTGTAGGATTCTTCTTCTTCAAACAGAACTAAGATACCCTTCAAAGATTTGGCAGGTGTGTTGAATGACCAATTCCATGTTGTGTCTGACTTGTTTACTCTAATTTGTCTGTGCCGCAAAATCCTATCATAGAGCAAAGCCATGTTTTGATATTCAGAAGCGATTTGTCTAGCCAACGTGGGTTGTGTCACAAGCTCATATTCAAGTGAGATGTTGGATATTTTGTATTTACCGTCTGGGGTTTTTCTTTGACCTGCGGCAGAAGTTGGAGGGTCAGAATAGATAACTCGGTTATAGTCGTTAAATGTGATCTCGTAGCAAAGCCTATTCCCTAAACCCGCTTGATAATATAGGATAGTACTATCTAGCATCTCAAAGTCGAGTGGAATGACAAACTTGTTTTTATAGGTGTCAGCAATGACCTTGTCTTCTGCATCAGTGGTGTCTTTATCTGAAGCACCAATCCTCAATTTCATACAATTCTCTGTACACCCATCATCGATGATGATACCCTGTCTTATCGCGTTTCTCTTTTCAAACTTGGTTAACCATAAATCTCTGTAACACCCAAAAAGATCAAAGTCATCGATGCTCAATATCTCGTTACCTTCAAACTTGACAGCCAACTTCTTAACGATAGCTCTCCCAATGTTACTGACCAATGTTCTTTTTGAGTCAGCTTTCGACTCGAGTTCAATATCAAAACTTAGATTAGCTGTTCCTGGAATAATAACATCATCGCTTCCTAAATTTGGAAACCTAACCAATAATAACTGATTTTGATCGATCTCACTCGGATTGTGTGTGACAATTACTTTTTGACGAGAACCTTTTACACCGCGTGCAGTTCTAAGTGAACGTTCTGGATTTAACCTCTTTCCATACTCCATTATTAATTATGATATATATAATTAATTATTACTTTTTATCTCGGTTTAGCGGATGTGCAAAACAACGGTTCTTCCTAGGTCTTCTTTTAGCATATTGCAATGTTGATCTGTGAGTTTCAACGTGAGAGACTGAAATACACCATTTTTTAATTTTTTGTACTGAGGGTTTTTAGGCTCAACATGTGTGAAGTCACTATATTCAGCCATGTGATAGGTTAGTAAAATATCACTTAGCTTTCCATTCTCAAGATTTTGAGTGTTGTCGAGTTCAGATAGATGCAAATTAATTTTGATTATTTTAGCGAGCTTATTTGTTTTGATTATTCGAGGGTCTTTGTCTAATGAGGTAAGTTCTACATCACCTGCTAAAAAGGCACCTGCTAAAAAGGCATTCAATTCCCTGCTCGTGAATGTTCCTTGAGGTACCAACTTTTCAGCTTTCCCATGAGTCAGTTTCAACTCTTTGGTTATTTCATACGTAACATTGTCTGCAAACATATCAACCAATGCAATTTCTTTTGAGCCATCCAAGTTTTGAATGGGGTAAGAAAAATAGATTGTCTTTTCTCCTTTTGCGATATTTACTGTGATATACATTTCTTGTATTAGAGAATAGAGGATTATATTTTTAAATAATGGAGAACATTTTTAAATATGCTCCCAATGCGCTTTATAAGCCAAATGGAGGACAATACCTTCAGATATTGAATTCTAAAGATTTATACAAACAAACAATTATTGTCTCTGAAAATGGTTCTTTTCCTGCGAGCTTTCCCAATATTTTTACTAATTACAAAATGGATGAAAATGAAAAACGCATGAAAATTTGGCAGGAACAACCATTTAAATTATGGCAAACCCAACTCAATTTTGTCACTTGGTGTGCTTCAAGTGCTTGTGGGGTCAGTTCTGAACATCTGAAAGAAGGTCGCTCTACTCCTATGATTAGAGCAGTATATCGTTTTCACGTCTATTATCATATTAGACGAATCATTAAGCGTCTGCAGACACCTCTACCTTTTGAAGATAGTTTCAACCAATACGATAATCCTTATAACAAAGAAGAGTTTTTAAAAATCTGTAGTGAATATGGTGTCGATTCTGATCCTAAAAAATACAAAGGGCAATATTTTTACAGCTCGTATCAAAAAAGACGTAGAGACTATCCAACGCCAGGTGTGAGTTATTTCACAGACGACTCCATGACACGATGGATTATAGAAAAATCTAAAGGCTTTACAAAAACAGGTCTTGTAAAAATTTCAGAGAGTGTTAGAGCATATGCTTATCTTGTTCTTAGTTCGCAAGCCTCAGCTCGTTCTTCTATTTTAGGTAATAATTCAAGCTCTTTGACAGCTCAAAGAGTTTTTATGAACAACTTTGAAGACATTGTTAACCGCAGAGTTGATATTCAAGATGACATTAAACGTTATCAAGATACTTTAAATTACGCTTCAAGCAAAGTTGATTATTCTGTTGGACAAGGTATTTACATGTTACCTAGTGACATGAATCTAAACATCAAGTCGGGAGTGTCTGGTTATAATAATAAAATTCTCATATCTAATGACAACTTGAGCCTCGGAAGAAACAAAATGATTAATGTTATGCAAGAGCATCATATTTCACCCAAAGTGACTAGCTCTCCAACACAAACAAAAAATAAAAGTTCACAAAAGGAAGTTCACAAAAGAGTAGTGAGTCAAACAGATTCACTCCCATCTCACAAAGAAGAGAAAATAGCTTTGGTTTTAGCGATTACCGCGATGTTTAGTATATGGTGGTATGTATTTCGCTGATCAGCGTATGTAGTTTGCAATTATAGCCGGCATTGTGGATACATGCTAACACTTCTAAGCCCTGGCGTTTGTTGAATTTCGATCGAAATGACGGTAACCTGAATGTCTCTATGGACCAGAGAAACCTGACAGTGATAAATCACCCAGACGCAATGCTAACCATTCCGCGATATATTCAACACAACTGCGGGGAAGTGCGCACTCATGCAAGTTTTACAACCAGAACATGAGAGATCTACAACCGCCGAAGTATATATACTTCCTCTCAGACGAACTGCGTGGGGTTCGAACACACGACCTTGTTGTTACAAGTTAGCATTCTTATCCACTAGACTACGCTGATCTGAATGTTATATGTATTGTTAGCTCATTTATGTTATAAAAATGAAACTACTACAAACTGCTTTTTACTACATTTTTATGAGATATTTAATTGTTTACATTTATGAGTAATTTGTGGTTATATAATAATAATTAAAACTGCTTACGTGTTGTTATTTGTTATGTAATCAAAATAACACGTTTCATAACGCGATACGAGTTATGAAAACAAAGGTCTTAGATGATAATATTAGCTATAGTAGGGAAATTCCCGAAATCATATGATTCCATGTTATGTTTATGAAGGATACAATTTTGCGCTATAATCGGCACTTTCCTATCTCTAAAACGAAGAGACATCTCCTAGATGTTAACCTTGGGTAAATAGCCAGGTTTTTTTCATTAGGTTTTAACTGAATTAATCAATAAACGTGGGAAATCACAAAAGAAGCATCTAAATGGTCAGTTAGTCGCCGCTGAAAAACTGGCGCAATGCTCCGAGGTATTCACACTTCATCTTTTTCACCTTTCAATCGTTTCTCTAGCCTTAGTGCTATTTATCGTTCAGATGGTGTTTCTTCAATTTCGTAGGATATGTTTGACGTTATCTTGGACGAAAATATCCTTGAGGATGCTTGTGAACATCTAGGCGAGTGTTTAGATGCGTACTGGAGGGCGGCTGTTCCACCACAATTACATAAATAGAGACAATGCGTATATGATTCATCATCTTATCAAGCTTTACTTAACTATTATGGACTGGACCTTTCAGTTAGATGCCAAAACGTAATTTACGAACTTCACAAGAATAGTTAATTATGACGTAATGATTATCACAAAACAGCAGTGGAGTGCAGTTTTATTGATGATCACCAACATAGTGGTATCTTTCCAAGCACTATTTAAAGGTGTTATGCGCATGTGCGGATTTATATGTTATATATTCAAGTTGTGAGTTGACCATATCTAAAAATGATTTATGAAATTGCTGTATATATTTTTCTTAGGAAAAAGAAATGATGTGTGTTGTTGAATTTGAGGATTCACTGCGCATGCCCCTGCTCAATGAGACTGATAAGCAAGCTCTAGATCAACTGTGTCTTTATCGGGAAGATAAACTTCAGATTTTTCAAGGAGTGAAATTTTACCCTTTTCCACAATTGTGAGGAATGAATTGTCTTAAAATATACTTCCATTAGATTGTTTTTCTTAGATAACATAAATAACATAATCGTCAAAAAATTACCTCACTTAAGTCACTTGTACAAAGTGATTAGTATCAATCGAAAGAAGAATGCAATCGGAACAGAAAATACAAGACCACTAATATAATGAAAATTTGTCGTTTCTTAGCAACACATAATTGAAATTATTAGAAAATGCAGACCAAATGATCTACTGACCAGACGATAAACCTTTTATTTGTTGAGATGTTAGCTTTGTGTAAAATGTGTGAAATTTTGCACCTCATTAGGATTTTACAAAGTCTTCCTATAGTCGAATTTTGCGATCTTGAACTCTCAATGGAGCGGATAAAAAGTTCGGGATTTATAGCGGTCTGTAAATGCTGTCAATGGAATCAACGTATTTGTTTTAGAAATCGCGAAGTTCGAGGTAGAGCATGTTCGAGATAACAAGAATCAACTGTATAACATTAATAATACTCTTAAACATTGGTCAAGATGGCAGATAAATTGTCAACATAGTGACCGGAAATTTGATCTCGTAATTTGCCAAATCAACACAGTCAAATGTTAATACCAGTGTTTTCTTCATCGTTTACTTTTACAGCTGCATTTCTATATAGAACAAGAGCCAGATGGCGCAAAACGGCAGCAATTGTACTTAAAAAGTTATGAAAAGTTACTACAAAGCTCTTTTAGGCTTGTTTTTTCTTTATATCTCACTGATGGTAAACAGGCATAAACCATAAATATAGTAAAATGATTAGTTAGTATAAATAGGGCCTAATCATAAAGCACTAGAAATTAATTTATTAAAAAGACAAAAGAATTATACATGCGTGAGCCATACATTTTTTTTATAAGACCATATTTTTTTTAAGACCATAATATAGTGTGTCCACCAGAAAGTGGGCACTTAACTTTCAATAAGAATATCTTTTGTTTTTCATGCTTGTTTATTATCGATTTTACCATGAAACCATGACGTTAAATCAATAATGATCAATTAACGCTTGCTTGAATAGGTGTTAACGACTTGAGTAGCATAGGAAATCATAAAAAGCTAAAATATTGTAATAAAGCTGCGTTTATACAGTGTGTTTCGTAATGTTGGAAATGGAAATTTTAAAGTTGTTTTTTTAAATGAATATACCGAATTTCAAAATAATTTTTACATCAATGGAAAGCCATTTTCAAGCTCTTTTGGCTAGTATATTTTTGTGAAAAATGAAAAAGTGGGTTTTGAAAAAATAAGGAAAATGTCTTGGAAAAATGTAATTAAATCTTTAATGGTCGATTAAGATGTGAATGAAAAGAAAAGATCTTTTGAAACAATGACAGCAATTTGGAAAACAATAAACAAATTTAAGCTGTGTGTTCACAAAATACGTTTAACTTTATGTTTTTAAATATCAATTTGCGAGTCTCAGCGCAAAGATAAAATTAATAAAAATTTGTATGGATTTAGCGCTTTGAAACAATAAGCACGATGTAACTAAACTACGTGTTAATTGACCATTAAAAATTTAATTACATTTTTCCAAGACATTTTCCTTATTTATACAAAAACCACTTTTTCATTTTTCACAAAAACATACTAGCGGAAAGAGCTTGAAAATGGCTTTCCATTGATGTAAAAATTATTTTGAAATTCGGTATATTCATTTAAAAAAACAGCTTTAAAATTTCCATTTCCAACATTACGAAACACACTGCACAAGGAAAACTTTACGTTTTACAATATTGAAGCATGAAATTTTCACTTCTAAAACTCTTTTACAAAAATTTAAAAACTTTGAATCGTGCTTTTTTTTGATGGTGGATTTCTACCCAGAAACTGTTGCCTAGAAGCCTGATTTAACAGCTACATAACTTTTTGTCTCATGAAACTTTCTTCTTATGATTGAATGAATTTCATAAAAAGTTTGTTTTCTCGCTTATAAAGATTTTGGCAAGTTGGGAATATGAAATTATTAAATCATAATAAACAAGATTCGCAAAAATGCGACTATATATTTCCCCTAAGTTACGAAAATTTTGTCAATTATTGTACGCATTGATAACCATAAGAAAAATGTATCATTAAATAATTACAATGATATTACTCATAAGCCTGAATCTCAGATAAAAATGTCCACAGCGTGGAATTGAATCTAATACCAGAAAAGACCTTATTTTGAACTAATTCTGAAATGAAGATGTTCTTACAATTTTTGCGGAGAAGTTAAAAAGTGACTGTGAAGTTACTATGGGCACAGGTAAAAACTATGACTGAAATTACATTGTGTAAAGCAATTCTGTCATAATGAATCTTTATTCTTGCTGACTTTTGACAAGTTCCTTATCCTTTATGCCATAAAATCAAAGAAAACAATGTAATTCAAAATAACAATTGCTTTTTGTAATTCGGATAAAACTTAAACATACAATCCAATTTGTATACAGGTTTACAAAAGAAGAAAAGAAAACCTAATGCCAATACTACTAATATATAATATTAAAAATACTTTGAGATAGACATATAAACAAATAACTATCAAAGGCAATCAGAACCCAATCTCTGCTAACAAAATATTACGTGTAAAGAAGGAAGAGTATTTTCAAAAAAAAGAAGGGCTTAAAATGACAATTTATAAAATTAAATTCAAGTATATACACCCCTCCTTTATAAGAACTAGTAAAATCTGACCTGAGGCTGGCTGTTCTTATTTTTGAGGCTTTTCCAGCCTGAATATGAAAATAATAAACTTCGAAACTATTTACGACTGCTCGAGAAAAAATTCACATCCTGAACAGTTCTTATTTTACACAAAAATTCAGGCTCAGGCTGTTCTTGACTTTTGGAACAGTGACTTGAGTCACAGGTTGTTCTTAATGTTGTTCTTATTTTTGGCTAAATCTGAGGCTTGTGTTCTTATAAAACTGTTCTTACAAAACAAAGCATATATATATTCAGAATAAACATGTCTTTTTCAAAAAAATATGTTCACACATTATTTATTAGGTGATAAAGAGATCTTTAGTTTAAATCCCAAATGAAAAAAACAGATTTCGGTTGTGAAAATATAAATTTGTATATAAGAAATAATATATACTACATAGCTGAAAAGCAGAAGTTTGTATCCTGGCTTGATTTAGTTTACAGACTGTTATTTATTAGAATGCGTTTTGATTTACATTTGTTGTTCATAAGGTGTAATATCAAAACAGGCTTTCATTCAATATCAAAACAGTATATATACGTGATCATGATGGAATTCATTCATAGCAAACTGTTCACTGTTTCTGTTGTTAGGTTGAACGACTAGGAAACACACTTGTTTTTTCTAAAGTATTATACGTAATTGGTTTTCTAAACTTCTTTTGGCATATACAACATCACGTTTCCACATGCAGTTTTTGATTTGGTGTTGTTCTCCACTCAGAGAAGAAAGGGTTTCCTTCTTTATCATGATGATTGTGTTTTCATAAAAATAAATCTTCAGCCTGGCTTTTTAATAATGAATTTTCGCCTTTGCACTGAAATCGCAGCTTCAATGCTTTCCAAGCATTTAATTACCAATCATTGTATAGGTATATATAGATACATTGTTATCAGCAAAACCAAACAAAACATCCATGACATTGATATCATGTTTTTTCTCTGTTTTCACATGTCCATTCATAATTTTTTTACACAACTTTTTAGCACAACACTTAAACAATTTATTTCCATCATTTAACGTTTTGAATCATCTCAAAAAAGCTAGCAGAAAGCAAAAATCTTCCACTGTCTAACTGCACTGACTAAAAAAAGATGGCGTACAACATTACTGAAAACTAGCCTCTATTCTTATCTACCTTGGCTAGGCCAGAATTCAATACTGAACTGCGGCTATAAAAGTGAACTCAGGAGAAGAAGAAGAAGGAAAAAGCCGATTTTAACATATATTTCGCCCTACGGGGAAATATATAAAAATTTAAGGAAAGTTTACACAATGAAAAAAAGTTTGTGTCTTTTTAAAAACTTTCGTGATAAAATTAGCACAACACCACCAACAGCAGTTGTTTCAAGGAAACAGAAGGTTAATTGCTCGTAGTCTGTTTTATTGATCATTACAAAATTAACAACCGTATCGAAACAAAAAATACTTAATATTCTTTAAAATAAAAATTTTTATAAATAACAACTTATATTTTTGGAAAACTCAAAAAACCTCTTTCCAATGGTATAAAAACCGCATTGTATTGCTGAAAATTCGAAAAGTTATTTGTGCTTTAAACAAGGTGCCCACTTTCTGGTGGACACACTGTATATGTAGAAAAAAGCCACGCGTATTGAAAAAAATATAGGTATGTTTTTAAAATTATAATTTCATGAAACAAAAAATGAATTCAAACAAAATAACTGCCTTTTTAAACTAGATCTCTGAAAGTCTACACAAACACAATGTAGTAGCTAACAAACGAGCTAATGAGACGTTTCGAACTGATAGGCTTTACTAACAAGAAAAACAATATAACCAAATTTGAAGTATCGATGTATTTTCAGCAAGCATAAGTAACTAAAACTTCCATTTTTATGCAGACCTATTTGATTAATATTCATTCTTTCATGAATTATTTCATATAATATCAAAGAAAACGTCTTTTTAAATGTTTGATATGTAAAACCTTTCGAAGGCTGCGTTCCTTCATTAGAATTTGGATTACGTTATTAGCGGAGTCTCGCGGACTCTAAATCGCAGACTAATTGCCATTTCGGCCGGAGTAGGAGGAGGAGGAGTAGTAGGAGTGAGTAGGAGTCCACGGGTGTTTTAATACGGTATTCGCTTGCGCTGCTACCGTAACAAGGTAGATTTGAACCTTTGAACACAGGTCTTCAGTGACGTAGTTGCAGCAGTTTTGCCAGTGGGTCAGTTTATAGCATAAGTGGAAGATTTATATCTCTGCTAACTGTTTAAGACGATTCAAGATGGAAACAAATGATTTTAGTCGGTGTAAGATGTAAGAGATACTTAAAAATAGCTTCGTTTAAGAAAATAAATTAATTGAATGTTCATGTTTTTAGATTTCTGCGAAAGCAAGAAAGCTATTACAACCGGCTTTGGTTTTTTTTCATACTGTCCAAACCTAGCGGTTTTTTGAAAACTCATGCGTGCGTTTACATGAAACCAAAACGCCGTGCAATGTCACCAGCGAAGAAACCCTTCTAGATTTACAAGTTTCTTCGGTCAATATTAAATATATTTTTAATAGCATATACATATTTTAAGATGAAAAAAAATCTATAGAAGAAACTTTGAATTATCTTGAACTGTGACTATTCTTTTCTAAAGAAGATTTCAATGTTTTGTCAACAGAAGAGTCAAAAGGTATATATTTGTTTGTTTTTAATGAAAACACAAAACATCTTCGTTTGTTTCATGTATGGGCTGTTATTCTTTTTAATCTGTGGATACTGAAGCTCAGCTTAGAGTGCTCCTCAGCTCCAACATCAAAAAATGTGTGTCTACTAATGTTTTAATGTAATGTTTTAATGTTTGATGATAATATTTTAATGTGTTAATGTTTGATCTGTTTTTAAGTTTATATATATTGTCAATGTCCTTTATTACAAACTGCTTTCCTAATTACTATAGCAAATTGAAACATCTTCCAATTGCCTGTAAACTCAATACACAGCAAATCATGTAACAATCCAAAATTTTCCTTTCAGAGTGTTATATAAATATATGTGTGTGGTGATTTAGATAAGTTTAGAGCATAGGTGTTTGTAACATTGGGAATTACGTTTGTAATTAAGAAGATTGATAGTACATATCAAATATTTAAAGTTTATGATTTACGTACGTAATCACTGTGTGAGATCTGATAATCATAAGCTGATTCTGTACTCCCAAAAGAAGGGATGTTTTATGTCATTCAGATGTAATTAAGTTTATCGGTGGTGTATATGTATATGCAATGAAGTTTTGCAAAGTGTTGACTACAGTTCTGCAATGCCTCTAGGTGCATATGTAATCAGAATTAAGAAGATTGATAATACATATCAAATGTTTAAAGTTTATGATTTATGTACATAATCACTGTGTGACACCTGAAAAGATCAATATAAACATAAAGCTGATTTTGTACTCCCACAAGAAGGGATGTTTTATGTCATTCAGATGTAATTAAGTTTGTCGGTGGTGTATACGTGTATGCAATGAAGTTTCGCATAGTGTCAATTACAGTTTTGCAATGCTTCTGGGTGCATATGTAATCAGAAATGTAATGTTATGTTGTTAAAATCATTCAACTTTTCTTAAATTTCCTAAAGATTTTTTTTTAACTAATCATGAATTTCAACTTAAATGAAGAATGTAAGTGCATGCCATATTGTTAATCAAACTAAAGCATAAATTTCTGGTTTGAGTTAGCTTTATATGTATCTATATGTTGATTTTAGTCTATATGAATGTATTTTGCATGATGATCAAAATTTATATGTTCTTGGAAAAATGTTGAGTTTATGGGTTATGAGCATACTCATTAAAATATCTGAAAGGATCCATAGTTTATATTATTTTGTATCAACAAACATGTCATTCAGTTTATTGTTTCAGATTGTGTGAATTTTTCAAAATTGATTCAAAATCAGTCAACTTTCAGGAATGCTATTAAAGTATTTCATTTGTCAAATTTTCATTTTTCAACTGATTTTGCAGAAATCTTTCTGCCCGTAAGGGCATCTTGTTATTATTAGTTCGGTGTTGCTACTACTTTTTGAATGTGTGAAAAACCGAAAAGTTTTATGTTTTGCATGATATCCTTTCCCAGATTTCAATGTTCCAATGAAAAGTCTCCAATGTAAAAGTAATCCCAAAGAAAAAACAGTTTTGATGTGCAAAATCTTCTCCATTCCACTTATTTTATGACTGAATCAAGAGCAAAGACATGTGGATCATAAACTTGCAAATCCTTAAAAACTAGCAAGTACACGACAACGATATCGATAAGACTCGTTTAGTAATAACGCTTCGTTTCTGCCTGTTTTGGTTTTTCAAGTTTATTGGAGATTCACGTTTCAGGTCTTTCACAGACTCTGAATGCCTAGGCACAAGATGTTTGTTAAACAGGTTCAAAATTAATTCATTTTATAACTTATTTTAAGAAAACTGATGCGCCAACCAGTAACATTTGAAATCGATTCGTATAAAATCAGTGAATCTGACAACGTTATCTTATTATGCTCAAATATTGACAAAAATCTGAACTTTAAGAACCATGTATCTGGTCTAATGCTAATTACACATCATGTATGACGTAGACTGGTTATTTCAGCTGCGCGTTTGTTGAGTATGTTGAAACACATTAATACTTGATAGATGCATTTGGACGCTTATTATAAGTTTCCTTTTTTGTTTGGTGTCTCTCTCGTTCGTTGGATCTTCCACAAGAATACGTTCTAGAATACGTTTTTAGATTTCTGCGAAAGCAAGAAAGCTATTACAACCGGCTTTCGTTTTTTTCTTACTGTCCAAACCTAGCGGTTTTTTGAAATTTCGTGCGTGCATTTACATGAAACCAAAGCACCGTCCATTGCATGTCAGCGAAAGATTTACAAAAGTTTCTTTGATCAATATTAAATGGATTTTAAAGAAGATGTACATATTTTAAGATGAAAACAGAAAATATATAAAAGAAGCTTATAATTATCTTGGACTGTGATCATTCTTTTTCAACTTAAAAGAAGTTCTCAACGGATTGCAAACAGAAGAGTCAAAAGAGGTATATATATTTATATCTTCACTGACATCCGTGGCACAGTCGGTTAGTACAGTAACTACTAACCCGATGGTCGGTGGTTCGACTCCGCGTTGATCAAATTTTTAAATGTCATAAAATATTTCGATTTTGGATTTTTGCGAAAGCAAGAAATACATTACAACCGGCTTTTCACCTCCATTTTTTTCTAACTGTTTAAAGCTAGCAGTTTATACATTACAGAGACATTATGTAGTTCTGTGGCGCAGTTACTTGGCTGCTAACCGAAAAGTCGGTGGTTCGAGCCCACTTTGATCGTGTAACATTTCTTGTCGAATTTCATAATTGCCATAACATTTTTCATTTTTCATGCTTCAACAGATTTTGCAGAAATCTTTCTGCCCATACGGGCATCTTGTTTTATTTAAAACGTTTTTCGGAGTAAGCAACCTGGTCTGTTGGCCATCGATTTACTTGGGACAAATTAGGTTAATGAACCATTGAAGAACTGTACGGTAATGTTCAAAATGAATGTTGCAATCGTGTTTGGGTTCTTTGTTTTTATTCCAAACAAGAAGAAAATGATACACTTTAGCCAGCAGATACTAAAACTTTGATCAATTATCTGGAAGGAAATCAAAGAAACAAAAACATCTTTAATCCGATTCAAACAATTAAATCTTTTTTTATGGTTTTCTAGGAGAGAAAAAACATAATGATATAGAAGTTCTACAAATGGAATGACATTACATCTGGATTTATTTGTTTCGGTATTTCGTCAATTCCCACTGAATGATCAATAGAGTACTTCAAACGCAGTGCCGTAGACACGAAATTTTTTTTAGGGGGGCCCTGATGTTTAGTATCTAAGGAGGCCCCACCATGGTTGGGGCCGAGGGGCCCGAAAATTTTGGGGATTTTATACCCTCTAGATTAGCTAAAACTGCATTTTTCGAAAGTCAATTTTAAACAATTGGATATCCAAAATGACATGAAACTCTAGTATATTTTCAAGTTTCTAAGAGACTACCTTTGTTATAAACTCTGCATATATCCCATTACATTTTTGATAAGTACTACGATGGATATTGAAACAAAAATAGTAGCAAATGCTTTATAGCACGAAGTGTCCAAAGATGTTTTTTCTTGTGTCGTATTTGTCGATGAACTCATTCGCAACAGCTTTTAAGTCCAGTTTATCAACAGCATCTTTGTGGATGTGAAGAACGAGTAAGTTATCTTTCCTCTTTATTGTTGTTATCATTCCTTTGAATCACCATAATGCAACACTTGCTGCATTGATTTATCCTGTTATTTCGTTGTGTCGCGCGTGTCACCTCAAATGTGCAGTAAAAGGGGGAAATATTAAGCAAATATAAAGGAAATAAGGAAATGCAGACAACTCGAGAAGAAAACTTTTTCTGATCTAAATCTAAAAAAAACCCATAATTTGAAAAAATACGTCTACGTCTACGGCACTGAAACGTTCATATTTTCTCGAAATAATTAACTATTGTATTTCCTCTAATAAACACCACGACGTTTATTGAAAAATACCAACTTTTGGATGCAGCGTTTAATAGAAGGTGGCGTTCATTAGAGGTCGGTGTTATCATAAAATGAACAAGATGCCCTGACAGGCATAAGGATTTCTGCGAAACCAGCTGAAGCATGAAAAATGAAAGACTAGTGACATTCTTCAAATATGAAGATTGAATGACTTCTACAATACAACATCACATTTTTGATCACACTCACTTGGAGGAATCCATGGAAGCATAACTGATATATATATAGAGAGCAAAAATAGATAAAACAAAAATAGAACTATAATAGTTAATCCCAATAGAAAGTTTGTCAACTTTTGTTCATTTGCAGGGATGATAGCAATTTACCTTTTAAAAAGTGTAAATAGGACTTAACTAAAAACAACACAAGGTTTTACACATACAAAGAAAATAAATACGCGTAAGGTGCGAATCGTAACCATGGATACACATTTTAGATGACAGTTTTTTTTAAAAGAAACAATGTAAGAGCGAAAAGAAAAAAAAAACACAAACTTTTTCTAAAAAAAATATTAAGAAACAAAGTAAAAGCGAAAAACTCATCAGAAATACTTGCAAAACTTTATATGAAAAAACACCAAGAAACTTGATTATCTGAATGACGTACTTTTTTTTTTGTTGGTACGAAATGATATTAAGGATTCAGTGATCAATTCAGGTAAGACAATGAGTATGCATGTAAGTCAATGTAAATGTTACGAATTTATGAATTCAGTATGTCTTGTCTATCACCCTAATAAAATTCCTAATTCACAAGCACAAAAAGGAAAGCGTAGATTTTAATGATACATAATACATCTATATAAGCATACAAAATCAACATACATAACTGAAAATAGAAATTTGTGCTTTAATTTGAGTAACAATATGTCATTGTTATCTTTTTAAATTAGAAACATGCATTATTACCTGAATTAAATTTCATGAAAAGATTATAAAAGATTTATTCAGAAACTTAAAAAACATTAAATTTTTAATTACGTATACACGCCAGGGCATTATAAAAGGATACCTGACACAATATGAAACTTACATTAACTCCTTATAAACTTAATGAACAAAATAACATCAAATTTATATGCTTTCAGATATCACACTGATTACGTATGTACGGTCAATCTTCCTAATTACTAAGACTTCCCAAACACAAAAAGTAAACAAAGATTAGGATTATGAAAGATATGACCTAAACTTACCAAAATTAGCAAACATAACTGAAAGCAGAAATTTGAGTTTCAAATTTCAATTTGCTATCGTAAATAGTAAGTCCCAATTCCTAATTCAAAACATTGATAATACAGCCAAGAACTATACAAGTAAATAAGCTAAAATAGCTAGAGAAACATCAAACATAAAATGATGCACAGGCAGAGGGTAGACAGGACATTCTTTGTGTTGTTGAAGCTGAAGAGGAAACTGAGCTGAGCTGTATGTATCCAGAGCTTAAAAAGCACTACAGCCCACACATGAAACAAACGATATTTAGATTTCTGCGTAAGCAAGAAAGCTATTACAACCGGCTTTCGTTTTTTGGATTTCTGCGAAAGCAAGAAATACATTAAAACCGGCTCTGGGTTTTTTTTTTTTCTGCTGTCCAAACCTAGCGGTTTTTTGAAATTTCGTGCGTGCGCCTACATGGATTCATTACATCTATGCGTAAAGCCATTTTTTCGTAGCACGAAGTTTCTTCCACGAGAAACTTCTGGCGACTGGTTGTAATTGCGGATACAGAAATCGAAAACTTTCTTTTCTAACATCGGTATTTGAAACTTCTATCTTTTGGTAAGCTTTCTTCTTAGTGCTTTTTTATCTTCCCATTTGCTTAATTGTAGGCTTATATCTGGGTACATCGGAGTAAAAGTGAGGTCTGTGTGAGGTTTGTTAGCAAGCCTCTAGCTGATCCTAGCTGATTCTAGCTGATCCTATCTTACCCTAGCTTCCTAGTCTATCCTAGCTTATCCTAGATAATCCTAGCTGACCAAGCAATACTTTGAGGCAAAGTTGAGAAATACAAAAATTCATCAGTGGCTCATAGTTAAACTTTTAAAAGGTAAAATTTTTAAATGCTTCGTAGCTAGCTTAGGTAGATACGTAGTTACTTTAAAACATAGTATTTCCGATAAATTTTTTAATTTGTTTCTTATATTTTTTTCGAAAAAGTTTGTGTTTTTTTTCTTTCGTTCTTATACATAGATTCTTTTTTTAAAAAACTGTCATATAAATCGCGTATCCATGGTTACGATTCGCACCTTTCCTTTCTTTGTATGTAATAGCTTATGTTGTTTTTAGTTAAGCCCTATTCACACTTTTTAAAAGTATTTTTGTCTTATCTATTTTTGATCTACAGTATATAATATGTTTGTTTTCAAGAAAAAAAATACTTTCATTTTGGTACTTAAAGTTTCATTCATTAAGCAATCGTCTCTCCACAACCATAAAAGTAGTATAAAATCTTGTTAACGTTTGTGTGTAAAGTGTTCAAAATGCTCAACAGGAAAGAGGAGCTTTAATATTTTTTTGGATCTATAGTATGTATCATTGATGCTTTCATAGATTTCTAGGGTTTCATGCTTCAGCTGGTTTTGCAGAAATCCTTATGCCTGCAAGGGCATCTTGTCTTCTTTTTTTTCTTACTGTCCAAACCTAGCGGTTTTTTGAAAATTCATGCGTGCGTTTACATGAAACCAAAACGTCGTGCAACGCATGTCACCCAGCGAAGAAACCCTTTTAGATTTACAAGTTTCTTTGGTCAATATTAAATGGATTTTTAAGAGCATATACATATTTTAAGATGAAAACAAAATCTTTAGAAGAAACTTCGAATTATTTTGAACTGTGATCATTCTTTTCTAAAGAAGATTTCAACATTTTGTAAACAGAAGAGTGATGAAAAAGGTATACATTTCATTTGTTGTTTGTTTTTAGTGAAAACACAAAACATCTTCGTTTGTTTCATGTATGGGCTTATTCTTTTTAAGCTGTGGATACTGAAGCTCAGCTTAGAGTCCTCCTCAGCTCCAACATCAAAAATGTGGGTCTACTGATGTTTTAATGTAATGTTTTAATGTTTGATGATAAATTTTTAATGTTTTAATGTTTGATTTGTTTTTAAGTTATATATATTGTCAATGTCCTTTATTACAAATGGCTTTCCTAAATATAGTAGCGAATTCAAACATCTTCCAATTGCCTGTAAACTCAATACACAGCAAATCATGTAACAACCCAAAATTTTCCTTTCAGTATATAAATATGTGTGTGTGTGTGTGGTGACTTAGAAGTTTAGAGCATGCATAGGTTTATTTTTGAAATGATCAAAATCTTTGTTTGGTTTTTATGTTTACAATATTGGGAATTACATTTGTAATTAAAGAGATTGATAGTACATATCAAATGTTTAAAGTTTATGATTTACGTACGTAGTCACTGACTGTGTGACATCTGAAAATATCAATATAAACATAAGCTGATTTTGTACTCCCACCAAAAGAAGGGATGTTTTATGTCATTCAGATGCAATTAAGTTTATTGGTGGTGTATACGTATATGCAATGAAGTTTCGCGTAGTGTCAATTACAGTTTTGCAATGCCTTTGGGTGCATATGAATGTAATCAGAAATGTAATGTCATGTAAAAATCATTCAACCTTTCTTAAATTTCCTAAAGATTTTTTTTAAACTGATCATGAATTTCAACTTAGATGAAGAATATAAGTGCATGCCATATTGTTAATCAAACTAAAACAGAAATTTCTGATATGAGTTAACTATATTATGTATGTTGATTTTAGTCGATATAAATGTATTTTGCATGACCAAAATTTATATGTTCTTTGAAAAATGTTTTGAGTTTATGATCATACTCATTAAGATATCTGATAGGATCCATGTATCTTTTATATTATTTTCTATCAACAAATGTTGTTCAGTTTATTGGCAGTATATATATACATTATAATAAAGTTTCTCATTGTGTCAATTATGCCTTCAAAATGTCCTGGAAGCATGTAATTAGGAATATTGTAGAAATTATTCAACCATTCAATGATTCAAAATCATTCAAGTTTCAAGAATGCTATTGTAGTATTTCATTTTTCATATTTTAATTTTTCAACTGATTTTGCAGAAATCTTTCTGCCCGTAAGGGCATCTTGTTTGTATTTAGAAAGGCTTAAAAGAATCCCAGACATTTTCCAAAAAATAAAAGCATTTCCTTTCACACACTGTTTTTATAAAACACATGAGAAGAAAAGAATGAACGCAGTAGAATCATTGAAAGATAATTATAATTTTCTCCCCTTTCTCCCTTAAATCTTCTTTTAAATCTGTTCAATATTGATCCAATCAACACGTAGAAATCTAAGTGGGTTTCTTCGGTTTCTTCTACCATTATGCGAACGGCGTGCAAATGTGAAGTCGAAAAATACCCGGATGATCACATGGCAGAAATTCACAAGCCAATAAACTAGCGCTATTAAAGTTAATTAGCACCCTTTCGTAATAGTGGCGCTTTATGCACCAATGAATTTTGAGACGGCGGCTGTATGAACCAATGAACTTCGAGATTAAAAAATCGCTAGGTTTGGACAGTAAGAAAAAAAAGAACAGAGCCGGTTTTAAGGTATTTCTTGCTTTCGCAGAAATCCAAAAATGAGATCCTTAAAAACTTTACGAAAGATTGTGGGAAAGTGCTTTAAACAAAAGATATATTCCCATTATACAAAAATTCCAGAAAATATCAATATTATTGTCGCCGCCCTCTTTCACGATATGAACAGTTTCATAGCTTTTGCTGACGTTAGAATGAAAAATTGTTAAATTAATAAACGCCAATTTTCAAGATGCGGCATTTAATAGAGAGCAGCGTTTATCAGAGGGTGGCGTTTATTAAAGTAAAGTAACTAAACTACTACAAAATAATGAAGGTTGTCCAAGCTTTCTAAAGTGATTAAATAATGTTATGTAACCAATCGGATAGAATGCGGACATAACAAAATACTACCCGTACAATTTTGCTTATGTATTGCATGACATTGAGGCTAATGACTCCCAGTAAACACAAAGACGTCTTTAAGACGTCTTTTCTGGTCTCATACTAGTACGGACGTCTTTCGACCAGATAAGACGTCTTTGAGACGTCTTTTCTTGGGTTTTGAACAACCAGTTAATTTTCGTCCTAAGAGGACGTCTGAAAGACGTCTTTTTGTTGTCCTTTAAAGACGAGTTTCCACTGGTCGCTACGAGACGTTTTAAAGACGTCTTTTTCTTGTCCTCGGTAAAACGAGTTTTCACTGGTCGCAACAAGACGTTTTAAAGACGTCTTTTTCTTGTCCTCCGTAAAACGGGTTTTCACTGGTCCCAACGAGACGTTTTAAAGACGTCTCTTTCTTGTCCTCGGTAAAACGAGTTTCCACTAGTCGCTACGAGACGTTTTAAAGACGTCTTGTGCTGTGATGTGACATGATGCGTTGCAATTCGTTGTCCTTGTAAGCGAGTTGTCACTTGTCAAAATTCAATGTTTCAAATACGCCTTGTTGTCGTCCTTAAAAAAGTGGATTTCCACTGGTCTCTATACAAGATGTTTCAAAGACGTCTTTTTCTCGTTCTTCAAAGACGATAGTTAAAAGACGGGGGTACTGTTTTTCATTAGCGTGATGCAAAGTTTAGATTTCTTTGAGATTAGTGACTTTAAGCTTAATAAAAATTAATTTAATAAAAGGGAAACCCTTCATATTATTCTCTATTTTATAAAAAACAACTTTTTAAAACGTTTAACGTACCCTTGTTCTAAAAATTCGCGGGAATTTAGAATTTTTCGAACACCAAATAAAAACTTTCAGAGATCAAACAAAGAATCGTTGAGGAACGGAGTTTTTTATTCCGAAGGTTTTCCTTGTTATTAATTCTTGCTTGTTTGAAGACTGCTAAGCTAAGTACCTTTTACTTCTAAAGTTTTCCCCGATAATTTGCTAAGTGTTATTGATTTATGCATTTGATTTTATTTGTTTCCTAATTTTGCTAGCTAATGATCCATACTAACACAGTTTATGGTGGTGATGGGGGACAACACCAACATTTTAGTTTTATATATAATGTGACGGTTTGAGGGAAAATCATAACAACTTATGATTTCTGATAAATAGATTTAACCACATACCTTTTTTAAGAATGCAAAGTGGATTTCTAGAATGGAACACTTCAACACATAAGTGGTGGAATTTTTTGCTTCAAAAAAAATCAGGGCATGCTCTTTCGGTTTGGGTGAAGCACTCCGATTATTTCTCGATATTTTTGTATCAAAACATTGTAAATACTTTGCTTTGAAAAAGTTTTTTGTCACTGCAACATCGATTTCATGCGTTCAAAAATTTGTTCTAAAACTTATGCAGTGTCATTGTGGATGGTTTTTACTTATTGGTAGGGGGCTCCCCCAGCTCGTGAATATAATATAAGTTTAAATTTTGCCTTGACACCATCACCAAACTTTCTCATTTTGAAGTTGAAATATTAGAAGTTATAACTTCTGGGTTTAGAGGTAAATGGAGACGGCAAACAAATGCCATTGTAGATGTTAATAAAAACCAGTCATGTGTTTCAGAATTCAAAACAAATTTCCTTTTAGATGCCGTTTTGAAGAACTATGCTACTTCAACAGCTTCGACATACAAGAGTGATGGGGGTTGTGTTTAAACAATAATCAGTTCGGATGAATTATTTGATTAGTAATTTATTTAATTTATTTAGCTGTAATTTATTTAACTGTTTCTGTTATATGTAAAGAATTTATGATTGGTTTTAATTTATTTACTCTGAAAGAATACCCATTTCTTATCAATATTCGTTTTCTACTTTTTTGCCCTGGTACGACTTGAAGGCCACTAAGAATGTGTTTTTACTGTGCTCCCTGAACTGTATATTTTGTTTAAAGAGGTCTTTTGGAGACGTCTTTTCAGGACCAGTTAAGGCGTCTCTAAGACGTCTTCAACTAGTCTCCAGGTGTAACAACGAAAGACGTCTTTTAGATACGAGATTAAGACGTCTTTTCAGGACCAGTTAAGACGTCATTAAGACGTCCTCAACTAGTCTCCAGGTGTAACAGCGAAAGACGTCTTTTAAATACGAGAGTAAGACGTCTCAAAGACGTTTTCGAAAGACGTCTTTTTCTCGTCCTTAAAAGACGTTTTTCGGTGTTACACCTGGAGACTAGTTGAGGACGTCTTAGAGACGTCTTAACTGGTCGTGAAAAGACGTCTCAAAGACGTCTTGTGTTTACTGGGTATGGTGGCTCATATCTGCCACCCATGTTAAGCTGTTGAATAAGGATTTCTACGGCGCAGTTATCAGATCTCTACTGCGCAATAGAAACCATACATATACCGATGAAAGTCCTAGATTTCTAAGTTTACTGCGCAGTAGTAGAATATTGCGTAGTAGTAAATGCTCTACTGCGCAGTAGAAAATTTGTTACTGCGCAGTAGAGCATAAGGATCCTCAGTAGCAACACACTTACTGCGCAGTAGAAAATTTCCTAAAATTTCTATGGAGGAGTGTAAGTAGTGTAAGTGTAAGTAGTGGATAAAAGCTATTGCTTACTGTCACAAAAGCAGCTTTTGCAATCGGTAATGATTGATTTTTCTGTAGGAGGTAAAAATGGTACAGTATAAATTTTTCTGTGGCATATCCTCTTTGATTGCATAAAGAATAAAGATATAAAGACGTTATACAGGTATCGAGACGCTTTATATAAAGGGTTCACTACCCTCTACTGCGTATTAGAGACCTTACTTCTGCGCAGTAGAGATCTTTATTTAACAGCTTAACATGGGTGGCAGATATGAGCCATCGTAAATGATGAACGAAGAGAAAAGAATATCATAAGATCATTGGAAGCCAAAATAGAGAGATTTAATTATTTCAAAATATTTGGAAACGTTGGGACATAGAATCCAAAAAAAGATATATGTTAAATGTATAAGGAAACACATACGAGGTTTGCAATAGGTGTGATAGGATTGAACGCCATAAGACAACTTTAGAAAACTTCCTGTAGCAATTTTTGCACACTTACAATAAATATTTACCAAAATATGTTTTGGAAGTAGGAATTTAGCTGTTTAATGAGATTTATTAACATAAAACGTAACTAATACAGTGTGTTCACATTCTACTAATTTTTTCAAAAACAAACTACCTATTCATCACTGTCAGTATCTGATTGAGGTACTTCCTCACCAAAAAGCCAAAATATTAACTTCGCAGGAGTAAAATAAATGGTACCAACCAAAACAGCTGGAAATGCTAAAGACCATAATTTGTCTTCTTTTACTTTCTCTATATAGAGGGCGCTGATTGCGTTCCCTGCTGCCTCATCTTTTGTTGAAGGCTTCTTTTTGGGAACTCCACACATTGCAAAATGTGCTTCTTTTATGGCACTTATTTGCTCCGCAATATTTAAGCCAGGGCATTTGAAGGACAGCTCAATCAGAATATCAGGCATGGATCGCAATTTCAGGTTGTTGGGGAGAGCCACTGAAGGTGTCTTCAGAGAGTCAGTCCATAAATTCCATTATAACAATATAATGACCCCACTTTTGAAAGAAGTTTTCGGATTTTCAATTTAGTACTATCATCAAAAAATTTTGGTAGGGTTTTTGAGTCTTCCACGAAGTCTGAAGTGGCGAACTGGTAAACTATTTGGGTGGAAAATATCACTTGCTCGCACAAGAAAGAATACTCCTTATGCTTCTCTGATTTGACAATGTTATAATCAGCTCGTTCCACTATCTCCATTTTAGGGTCTGTTACAAAAGTATTAGTATTTTGTCCATACGATAATTGTTTGTTTCAACTTTTGACTATCATCCTTGTAGAAATCATGTTTTGGAATTTTGCAAAGTCTATTCTAGTATACTTTCGAAAAACGTTTGCTTGATATTGTATCATAAACGTGCCGTTTTTACATAGCCCTAAGTATCGATTTGTCCGTCCGACATGAAACAAGTATTTTTGTAACAGACCCTTTACTTCTATTGATCTTATCTTTCAACACAAGACATTGTAGGCGGTGAGATTTATATTTCTTTTCCGACTTAAAAATTTGAAAGATTTTCTTCCTCTCCATACGACACGAAATTTCTTAACGAACTTTAAAGCCATGTTCAGTTTATGCCATGTCATCAAGTTCGTAAAAGCCGTAATTTAAAATTGAAATTGGAATATCCTTGAAAATGTTGAACTCTTTCCCAAAAAGTGTATTGACTTGCTTTATAGATTTGATATGAAGAGATTTCTCGCCATGCAGACGCTGCAAATTATTTTGTTTTCTAACATTCAGCTGTACAGGATAAATCATTGATGTGATTTTCTACAGATAAGTACTCTCGAGTCCCGAATAATCGTCCCGCCCCGATTGTTAATTTTTCATTTTTTTTCCACCCGGGACATCTTTATTCCAACCCCCCCTATTATTAATATTCAATCATTTTTGTTCATTTAAAAGTTGTTTTTTTTTCAACGTAAAATATTACAAGCGAACGAAGAAATAAAGAAACTATTTTGACAATAATAAAAAGAATAAACAAACTATTTTAGCAATAAAGAAACACGTGCTTCGTAGATTCGTGACAACACGTGCTTCGTAGATTCGTAGCTAATTTCTATTGTTAGCTTCACTGACCTGAAAAACATAAACACTCAAATTTCATTATTCTGTCTGTAGCCATGAGTAAAAGAGTATTTAGTAAGACCAAAGTTTATTTGAGACACTTTTTGATTAGGCATTTTTTTGTATACGTATACGAGTATACGATTCCGTTCCGCCTCAACACGTCACATAGAATATCACCGCTTTCCTTGTCAAGCTCCTCTTGAAAACAATCCTGTACATGTTCCGTAATCTTGATTTTGTCATATTCTCATATTCTCCAGATCCTCATCATCATCATCATCATCATCATCACAATTTGAAAATAAGTCAAACCATTTTCTCTCCTCAGGAGATAGATCTGAGTTAAAGGGGCTACTTCTAGTCGAATGACCAACTCTTGCTATCACTTCATTTCGTTTGGCAAAAAAATGCGATATTGTAGTACATGCAAGTTTATCGCCAGTTTTCATAAGTACAGCTAACCGCATTTTGGACCAACATGTTGACCAACATCGCTCATCAACATGTTGGTCCCGTTTGCGATAGGCGACAACATGTTGGCGAAGAAAAAAATACGCTAAAAATGTTGGCCAACATTTATTAACAAGTTAATAAAGTTACGCTTATGACCTAACTCTAATCCTAAAATATTCTAAGGGGTCATATTTCGTCGAAAATTTCGTCGGGGAAGTTGTTTCTTAATAGACATGAAAGCCTCGAAGCAATGATTGCATTAAAAGAGTAGATTGACACCATTTTCGTGTTGTTCTTCTGATAGCTACTACACTTTGTAAACAAACTCACTGACATTCGAATTTGCGTTCTATTGTAATTTTTATATCTCTCAGATTTGCTCTCCTGTGTTACTATCCAATTTTTGTCAGTGTCATTCATACTAGACTAAGAAAAATTTATCCGTTGGAGATTTTAAGACAGAAAAACTTCATTAGACAAACGTTTAATTTTTCATCGGGGAAAATATTTCGCTGGGGAAATTTTGCCGAAAAAACCCCTCAAAATTTGCACGAAATAAAGTGGATCAAATCACTTATTGAAAGTGGAGTCAATGAACTTCTACAAACAGGCTTTAGGTTGGAGGGATTTCTCTTGTAATAATTAACGAAAATTGGGATTATTTTGAAAATTTTGGGGGAAAAAACTTTTGCGGTTTACCAATATTGCAATATTTTGCGGGAATAAACTTTTGCGATTCGAGCCAAAACCGCAGAAACCGCAAAACTTTCTTCCGCAAACCCTTTCTTCCTTTAAAGTAATCTCCAAAGCAGTGGACGCAACCATGTTTTATGCCACTAAAACGTACAAGACCTTTCCCCGATGTCGGTGTAAAGATTGTTAATACCTAATCCAACCGGAATGGTCTCTTTTTAAAGATTTCAATGACTTTTTTAATAAGGGACATTAACTTTGCTCTGAGCCTGGTGTGCCTTACAAGTTTAGCCTCACAGTTCCTCAATGAGTTCCTTTTTTCCGCTTTTGTTTTTTCTGCTAAATTTCTATTTTCCTACTTTTGTGTCTTTTGTAATTTGTGTGCATGTCTCTTATTGATAACCACTGCATATTGTTCTCAATTTTTGCCTGACCAGTTCCTTAGCTGTTCCTCATTTTTTAACACTCAGGTATTCCTCAAAGAAAACGTGTGGAACTGAAACAAAATCGGTTGGCAAAATGCTCCATGATGTGTGTAAACATTTTTAAAGTGTTTATTGAAAACTTTAATAGTATTCAAAACAAATCATAAAGAACCTAATATTTTAGTCAGGTAGCTACTTGCAAAAAAAATTGGAAATGAGAGGGACAATGTAAAACTACTTTGAACTGTTAGATATCATCCCTTAGAACTAGAAAATCATTATCGGAATATCTGAAATTATTTACTGGGCGTGTCCAGTACGATTTTTATTTTGATGACGTCACACACAATAAAACCAAAATTTTTTTCGAAATTTTTCAAGTATTATTATATCATTCGATAGGTTTTCTTATGCTGAATTAAAAGCCCAATTATGTCATGGTGTGATTTTGAACCTAAAAAAAGTTATTAGGGATAAACGACTTGCAACTACATGGTGCGATTTCCTTTTCGCACCCCTCACTCTCCTTCTCTAGGATGTTTTAGGGTCAGGCTTAGGATTATTTTTTATCTCCGTGATGAAGAGCCAACTAGTAAAAAAATATGGCAGTAGTGGGGTGCGAAAAGGAAATAGCGCCCAACTGCATTATGTACATTATTCACTAAGATTTCCTTCATTGTCACTATCGCCATCATCATTATCTTCATCAGAAGTATCATAATCAAATTTCAAGTTTTCGCATCATTCGCCACAACCACATAAATCAATGCATTCGAGGCAGTGCGATCGATACTCGCATACTTGGGTGCGGCATTTTGATTTCGAGCAATTACAGGAAATCAACTCGATGACGTCGACTGGTGCTGCAGGAAGCAACTTCCAGTCAATGGTTAAGACACCAGCCTCCATCTTCCATCCATGACCAATGGGACTTGGTATCTTGCAGGGCCGCCAGATAACGATTTAGGGTGAGGGGGCCAAAACTGCGAAAAAAGGACGATGCTGGTCAAAATTAGTGTGACATTTTTTTATCACCAAAAAAATGCAAAATTTAGACTTTTTGTGATATCTTATTTATTACTTTGTCGTTTAGCTTGAGATTTTATGAGGTGAAAGGTCTATTAGAGACGAGTCCATTTATATAACTATTTTTGTTATTAGAGCCATTTTGAGGTTGACAGGCAAAAAATGACTGTTTCAAGAAAATGTCATCCTCAGAAAAAGAAACTAATAAGGAAAACTGGAAATTACTAAAAATGGGTTGTTGAATGGTTATACTAATCAAAAAGTGTTAAAAGAGCCAGGTTTTCTTGTTATAGAAGCCGATATTGAGGTTGACATTTTGATGTTTTTCAAGCTGGGCTATAATCGTTTTTACCCTGTCAACCTCAAACTCATGTTATAATTTCTTACTAGGTGTTTCAACCCTTTTCCAGGACATAAAGAATCTATTAGAACACATCAAATTCATTAAGGGAGCTATTTTTGAGGTTGACAAGTGATAGGAAACACCTCAATAAATTGAAAAGTTTTCAATTTTTATAATATTAGAATCAAAAAGATAATCAATTATTTTCTTGAAACAGTAGGCTATCAAATTACCTTAAAATACATAATGAACGATTAAAAGAACAAAGTTTGAGGTTGACAATTCTAACAGTGAAATAATCTAGAATCTTACTGAAATAAAAGGTGAACTACTTTTTCTGTCAAAAACAAAAAAGCCATGAAGAGAAAATGTTAAATAAATAATACTGAAGAAGAGAGTCACTCAAATGAAACATGTACTATAAATCAAATAGTGTTTCATATATTATAAAACATGCAGCAGAAGTGTTCATGTTGTTTTGATTTTATCAATATAGCAGAGAATATCAGTTAAGTCCTTGTTATCCAAACGTAAACCCTTCTTGGTTTCATGGAATGGTACAAACGGATAAAACACACTCTCTCTATAAAAGAAAGTTGCCTTTTTGCTAATTTTGAATAACTGGGAAGTTTTGTTAGTATGTTCACGCTCAAGAAAATGCCCCTTTAGGAAGTCAATCCTTGCAGGTATTGTGTTCCCATAATCATCAATGATATCAGAGTCAGACTCGCCACTTCCAATAATTTGTATAAACCAAACACTGTCATCTGACTTGGAATCAGCAGCTACTGCCACAATCGATCCTTCAGGCATAAAGGCATAAAATGAAACCAGCAGACAAAAAAAACAACTTACAAAATTCAAAATACTTTACAATGTCTTCTGTTATTAAAAACAATGCAACGACTTCCATAAATCTTAGACAATGCAAGAGCTTCTTCAAAAGTAATAAAAAACATCAAATCTATCTGTAAACCTCAAAACTGGTTCAAATAACAATTGTAAGCCTCAAAATGATATATATTTTAGCAAATTCTAGATTTCAATACAAAGTTAGCCTATCCACTACTGAATTGTTTTAAAAAGTGAAAACTAAACAACAATAACGATTTAGATGAAAATATCTTACCTGTTGAAAATTCTCATGTAAACCTCAAAAAAGGCTCCTTTAACAATTTTTTTTGAATAAAATTGTTACAAGATGTTCCCCTTGCTTATTTCAAGAAGCATTGAAAGTGTATATGTGTCAATAGGCTAAAGTAATGATAAAAATTCCATGTAAACCTCAATTTTGGATCCATTAACAATTGTAAACCTCAAAATTGTATCCCTCTAACCAAATTCGAACCTTTGAAAGTATTTAAAGTACAACAGTCAGAGAGATTTCCTATCCAGCACTGATTAGTTTGATGGATGAAAACTAAACCATATCTTCTTATGGGGAGGCAAATGAAAAAATACCTTAGCTACCTGTTGAAAGTTCTCCTGTAAACCTCAAAAAAGGCTCTTTTAACAAATTTTTTTGATTGAAATTGCTGTTAAAGCCCCATGTTTACCATGTGTCTGAGAATACAGCCTCAATAACTTAAAAAGTTGAAGTTATGACTGAACTTATGTGTAAACCTCACTTTTGGGCCCCTTAACAAGTGTCAACCTCAAAGCTATGCGCATAATGAGAAAGTCCACACTTTCTTGAGTATTTTAGCATCAAACAGATTTGGAAAATACTAATCTAACGTTGACTAATCCAGGACCAAAGAACCCTAGTACTGTCAACCTCAAGCCATGTCAACCTCAAATTTGGCTCCTACTTCGAAAAAGCATATCTTCAGTTTGAGTCAACCTCAAAAAAAGATACTTATATATATCCCTGGAAAGCAAATTTAATCAGCCTAACCATATTCAATTTTCGGTTGTCAACCTCAAATTTAGCACATTTTATGGGGATAAATGTCAACCTCAACAAAAATGTCACAAATACCCCCTCTATTTTTGACCAGCATCGGACCTTAATATATTTTGTTATGCTAGGGCTTAGAACTCTTTCTCGGGGCATGTAGATTCCAGATTGGTTATAGCTGGCAATTTGCCATTTGTGAATGCACCCACAGTAACATGTGAAATTAGTTTTTCTTAGTTGTGTTATATATAACTTCTTTGAAATGTATGTCATCAAAATAAAGACTTTCATGCAGGGACAGCGGCACAAATTTGGACCTGGTAGGGCTGAGTTTGTCGAAGGAGGATCCACCATGGTTGGGTCCGACGCGCAAGGAAATTTTGAAATTACACCTTCCAGATTGGCTTAGAAAGCACTTTCAGGACTATAATTCGACTTCAAATATCAAAGTATTTCAGGGTCATTCCATGTCAAATCAACAGATATTTTACACATTTTGCACCACTATGTCTCAGATTTTCTTCAAATTTTTTCTGTAGAAAGACTTAGTTGAGAATATAAATTGTGCAAAATTTGGGCCTCTAATTCCTTACGGTTCTCAAGATACAGCCATTTATATTAAGGCCCTGTTTCCAATATCAAGTCTAGGTTTACATTTTGATGTAATTCTTATATTGAGTTTTGCGGACACATTTAATTGTCACAAAAAAATTAAGTTACCTATCTAGAATCAAAATTTTATGTAGAATTCAAAAAACACACTGAAAAAGGGATGAGCACAGCAGAAAAGTCTCAATTTGAGCATTCTTTGCTTTGCAGTTTTTAACAAATTCAGTTTCTTCTGGGAACGATTTACCCAATTGCCCCAAAAAAGTTTCCTATTTTTTTTTTAGAAGTGTAGTGTACTAGTTTGATTGCTGTAATGCTGAAAAAATCAGCTTGGTAATATTTTCAGAAATTGGAAAATGATGAAGGGGAATTTGGTGTGAAAACCTAGGTAAAATTATCTTAAAATGGCGTCAAATATTTAAATATGTAAATAATTTCACCTTCATATTACACCAAATTCATTTTCCAATTTCTAAGAATATTACCAAGCTGATTTTTTCAGCATTAAAGCAACCAAACTAGTACACTACACTTCTAAAAAAAAATTAGGAATTTTTTTGGGGGCAATTAGGTAAATCGGTCCCAGAAGAAACCGAATTTGTTAAAAACTGCAAAGCAAAGAATGCTCAAATTGAGGCTTTTCTGCTGTGCTCATCCCTTTTTCAGTGCGTTTTTTGAATTCTACATAAAATTTTGATTCTAGATAGGTAACTTAATTTTTTTGTGACAATTAAGTGTGTCCGCAAAACGCAATATAAGAATTACATCAGAATGTAAACCTAGACTTAATATTGGAAACAGGGCCTTAACATAAATGGCCATATCTTGAGAACCGAAAGGAATTAGAGGCCTAAATTTTGCACAGTACATATTCTCAACTAAGGCTTTCTACAGAAAAAATTTGAAGAAAATCTGAGACATAGTGGTGTAGGTCATCTGTTGATTTGACATGGAATGACTCTTCAGTAAAATTTATAAAGGGAAGAGTCGTTCCTTAACACTGAGAGGCACATAAATAAAACGTCAAAAACGTCATTATCTAACAATAAGTAAATATAAGTCATACAAATTGATACCCAAAAAGTTGTCAAATGTCATAGCTAAGAATAATCAAAATTGACCAAAAGTAAACTTTCTGCCGTCGATTTTGCTGACAAATTCGTTTGCTTCATCACCTAAATTCAATGAGCGTGCAAGATAGCCATTGAATTAAATCGAGCTACTTCAAGTCTTTTGTTTTTTAAACAGCACTTTTTTCAAGAGAATCGTATTAATCTCGTGTGTATAAAATAGGAAATATAAAAGAATTTAGTCTCACAAATGATTATAACTGAAATGGAGAAAAAAATGAAAGAAATTATGAAAAGAGAAAAACTTCTTAAAGTTGTAAAAAGGACCAACCATTTATGGACAAAAAAGGAAGATCTTTCGTCTTTTCTCCTGCCGACTGTTTTTTTTTTGTTCTTCTTTTCGTGCACCCGATAAAACATTGCTGTTTTTTCCCAGACATAATGGAATCTTTAAGCGTTCGAAATAATAGACGGGGGTTCAACATTTTTGAAAATAATAATGTTACAAAGATTTTACAAAGACATCGAACGTATATCTTTTTAATACATTTTATTTAAAAGTAACAAGGGTTTTGTTTGTTTGTTTTTTTAAATTTTTTAAAAAATTTTTTTAAATGATACAATGAATGATTTTTTTTCATATATTGCACCCCTTGAATATGTACTTTCGATTTTCCGATTTGTGTAGAAGGAAGGAAAGATGGCGGAGAAATTTTAGTTTGTTGTTGTTGGAATAGCGTGATTTTTCTTTTTGTGATAACTTTAATAAATAATTTTAGGTGCTCCGATAAAAAAATAATTAATACTGATTATCTTAAGAACATATTTAACTATCTTTTGGATTGTCCCCTTCTTTGCATGGTTTCTCATTTTTTTATGCAAGTAGCTGCCTGACTATTTTGATTAAAAAGTATTTCAAATAAACTTCTTTGCATTATTTAGTATAGTGAGTTTTTGATCTTCTCAATTCTCAATGAGCAAACAATCCGAAATCCGAAAATAGTGAAAAATTGAAAAACCACTTACTAATACGAGGTTTGCAATAGCTTTGATAGGATTGAAAGTCATAGAAAATTTCTACAACTTCCTGTGGTGATTTTTAGGATGTTTAGGATAAATATTTACTCAATAAATTTTGGAAGTAGGAAATTAGCTGTTTTATCAGATTTATAATTATAACAAATAACCAATAAAACCGGTACGACCTATTCATCACTGTCACTGTCCGACTGAGGTAATTCTTTACCATCTATCCAGTCGCGAACAGCGACAGGGAAAGCAAACACGGCATCCACCAAAACAACAGAAACCGGTACAGCCGAAAGAGGGGTATTCTTATACCTGTTTTTAAAGTATTTCCAAATGTAGCTGAAGACGTTACCCGAAGCTTCGTCTTTGGTCAAAGGTTTCTTTTCGGGCGCTCCACATATTTCGAAATGAGCCTCTTTTATGGCACTTGTTTGCTCCGTTGTAAACAAGCCAGGGTGTTTGAAGGACAACTCAATCAGAATATCAGGCATAGATTGTAATTTCATGCTGTTGGGGAGAGGCACTGAAGATGTCTTCAGGGAGTCAGTCCATGAATTCCATTGTTCATCTGTTACACTCTCGCCTTTGCGAATTTGAGGGGGGTTTCCTCCTTTCCAGGTTAGATCTGCTTGAGTAAAAGTTTCCTCTAACGATACCTTTTTCCATATTCCGTTTTTCAGAATAAAGTCACCTACTACATAACCTCCATGATCACACTGTATCACAACATAATGACCCCACTTTTGAAAGAACCTTTCGAATTTTGATTTGGTACTATCATCAAACCATTCTGGTAGCATTTCTGAGTCTTTCAAGAACTCTGAAGTGAATGTTGCGAGATGGTAATCTATTTGGGTGGAAAATATCACTTGTTCCAATAAAAACGAATACCCCCTATGATTCATAGATTTGACAATGTTATAACCAGCCCGTTCCACTATCTCCATTTTACTTCTATTGATCTTATCTTTCAAACCAAGACATTGTAGGCGTTGAGATTTGTATTTCTTTTCCGACTTAAAAACATGAAAGATTTTCTTCCTCTCCATACGACACGAAATGTCTAGACCATTTGGAACTTTAAGTCCATATTTAGTTACGTACGCCATGCCATCATCAAGTTCAAAAACTGCACGTTTTGGAATATCCTTGAAAATGTTGTATCCTTTCCCAGAAAGCGTATCGACTTGCTTCATAGCATCGATCTGAAGAGATTTCTCGCCAAATAGACGTTGCAAAATATTTTGCTTTCTAACATTCAGGTGTACAGGATAAATCATTGACGTGATTTTCTGCAGATCAAGTTTTTGTAGATCCGATAAGTATTCGATTCCGTTTTGCCTCAACACGTCACATAGAATATCACCGTTTTCCTTGTCAAGCTCCTCTTGAAAACACTCTTGTACATATTCCGTAATCTTGATTTTGTCATTTTCACCCATATTCTCCTCCTCCTCCTCCTCCTCATCATCATCATCATCCTCATCATCATCATCATCCTCATCATCACAATTTGAAAATAAGTCAAACCATTTTCTCTCTTCAGGAGATAGATCTGAGTTAAAGGGGCTACTTCTAGTCGAATGACCAACTCTTGCCTTCACTTCATTTCGTTTGGCAAAAAAATGCGATATTGTACTACATGCAAGTTTATCACCAGTTTTCATAAGTACATCTATGATAGCTTCATAAACGTTTAGCAGCTGCTTTGTTCCGTCTGGAAGGATATCCCAATCTCCGATGTGAGTCAGATCTTTCTTTTCGATATTCTCGACGAACAGAACTGGTGATTTTACTTTCAAGTAAGCAGAAACCAAGTCTCCTACGGCTTCTTTAACTTCTCGATAACGATCGAAAGGATTCTTCATTTCCAATAGCTTGCATGCATGAGTAATCACCACCACTACATTAGGATGTTGTTGGTCGACAACTTGAAGTTCATTTAGTGCTCTGATGGTTTTTGCGAAATCGGTGCTCTTTCCGTAAATACGCATATCGTCTAGTTTGTGGACTAGTAAAACGATATTAGGATATACCTTTTCCTTTCCTGTATGGCGATATGATGGATGCGTTCTCAAAAACTCTTGAATACTTTCAAAATTTTTAGCATCAGCTTTTACTCCATCTGTATCTCCAAATCCAGGTGTATCAATTAATGACATAGTTAACCCTTTGATTTTCAAATTATCATTATCGGAAATAGCTGTTTTCTCGACAGTATGTTTGGTACAGGCTTTTCCATCCGATGATTCACAAATATTTTCATCAAAAAAGTTATTAACCAAAGAGCTTTTACCAGCACCAGACGTACCAAATAGAAGAATGGATGCTTGACCTACACATCTATTGATTTTAAGTGAATGCTGTACCATATCAAGCATATTTTCATGGTATTGATTTTTAGATTGGCTGGCAACATTCGAGCTTTCTTGGAATGCTTCTTTTGTTTGCGGCACTATAAACAGTTGCTAAAATATAAAACATAGCCATCAATTAAACTGATATCTGGATTTCCGATTCCGTTAAAGCTGGGTGATTTGGGTCAAATCTAAACCAGAATAAGAATTTTCACAGAGTATAATTGGAATGCTGATTTATTCCGAATCATTTTTCAAACTTGGCCTATTTTGTGCGATTCAGACCATATTTCCTTTAACTTTTGGAAAATATAAATCTCAGAGAGCTAATGATGGATTTGTTAAACCGATTTTCCTCAGATGCTTTGAATGCCGAGCTTCAACCTTTGCATGCTTGTAAGTAATTTTAGCCTGCTGTAGGGGGGAGATGGTGTTTTTGTTTAAAAGACCAAGTAAAATACTCAAATTTTCCTTAGAGTAACTAAAAAACTGTACGTGGACGCAGTGCATGGAAGACGACGAAGACAACGTTAAACAGGGGCGGACACAGCATTATTTTATAGGTACGGCTCAACTTTTGGGATTCCAATAACAAAATATTTAACATTTTAACCAAAGGTTGATAAAAATAGAAGCTGAATACAATAGGGTCTGTTACAAAAGTACTTTTTATGTCGGACGGACAAATCGATACTTCAGCGCTGCATAAAAAACAGCACGTTTATGGTACAATATCAAGCAAACGTTTTTCGAAAGTATACTAGAATAGAATTTAAAAAATTCCAAAACATAGTTTCCACAAGGATGATAGTCAAAAAATATTGAACCAAACAGTTATCATGTCGGAAGGACAAGATAGAAATCAACTTTTTAAATTTTGTGGAGTATTTTCTAATTCTATCTAAACTATATCAGACAGTTCAAAAAGCCTTATTTCATTCTTTTCGTACACAGTGTCCTGTTACTTTCAGCCGAAATTTATCTTCATACCTTGGGAATACTTCGCCGTATTGGCTCTCATATACTGTTCATTAAAGTGTGTCGGATGGACAGTGTCGGATGGACATTTTGCAATCAAATTTTGAGATCAGAATTTTTTGTACTCTACTTATTCCTAAGGTTAATAATTATCATATATTTCAATAGAAAAACCAACTTGATATATTCGGTTGGACCTATAAAATGCTAAAACCCAATATATTCGTCCGACACTTTTATTCTTATTTTACACAAAATTCTAAAAGTAGAGAACTGGGACCGAGCATGAGACGTGATGATAACTGTTAATAAAAATCAAGTTTTCCCATTCAAAAATAACAAATCTTTATAAAAGTCTTGAAGTAAAGTCAATACACGTAAGAAAAATTTTTATAAGAAAATGAGGCTCAAAAACCTCAAAACCTTAAGAAAATCTTAAAGGGGTGGTATCGTCATTTCAAATTTTATGACAAATTTTAGTTTAAAAAATGTATAGTTAGCCTGCGTTAAAGCTTTTTTTAAAAACGTTTTACTTCCAAAGATATTGAGTTTTTAATTGTTTTATAAACCCTCGTCTTTTTTTCTGATGAAAAACGTGTGACGTCATTGAAGAAGTTTCATTTACTTTTATTTGTTATGTCAGTGCAAAGGAGCGTATGTTTTCAAAAATCATGAGTGAGAATTCAAGTGAAGAGAAATCACATGTTCTCAGCGAAGATGAAGAATGTAGCAATGAGTTTTATTCAAGGATTTCACATAGAATTTTGAAGAAGTCCGGATGATGATTTTGATGATGCTGACGAAAATGCTTTACCGGAGAGAGTTGTTAACAAACAGTGATGCAAATGTAGAAATTGTAGCAAGAGGAATTGATTTTTCTGGTTGCAAAGAAGTTTATGCGATCAAAGACGATAAATTTCAAAATAATTTTTTGTACAAATCAAAAAGAAACAAGAGGCCATGGGGCCTGAAGGTCAGCGCTTTCAGCAAAGTTGAAAAACGTAAGGCTGTGAAGCAAAATGGAACAAGATGACCTTACGGGCAGAAAGATTTCTGCAAAATCAGCTGAAGTATGAAAGATGGAAGACTAACAATAACATTCTTGAAACTTGAATGATTTTGAATGATTGAACAATAATACAATACAATACAATACAGTACAACATTGACTGCTGCTCAGTGTAGACTGCATACAGCAGGTGGGAATTGTAACATACAAAGTAAAATGAGTTTTGTTATTGAAATTTTAAAGTTAAATGTGTTCAAACAGCTGGCCAAAAATGTGCTACCAGTGAAAATTATGTTGACTCTTGAATGTTGAATGAGAGTGAAAAATGTAAAAAGTACTCTTATATATAATTACATATATAAACAATACACAAATTACATATAAAAGAAAAGTGTGACATAACGATCAACCGCACATGACCTAATTTAATCTAACAAAATAGAAGAAAGTTTATAAAAATTCTTTAAGAAATTCGAAAAAAAAGTTGAATGATCTTTACAGCATAACATCATGTTAAAACTTGATATATGTACTTCCAATCTTCTTAATTATATACATAAAACAGAATTCCCAATGCTGCAAATACGTAATCAAAAATCTTGATCGTTAAAAGTATATGCTCTATAAATTTATACCAAAAATTTTGTAGTGTTACTAATTGTATAAAGTATTTTGAATTTATACACAGAACATTTCAATTTGTGTGATTAGGAAGATTATTCGTAATTAGGGGCATTGGCAGTATAATATAGCTAGAAAATCATCAATCAAGAGTGGTGCAGAGTAGACAACCACTTAACATTGGAGCTAAGGAAGAAACAGAGCTGAGCTGTACGAATCCAGAGATTAAAAAGTATACAGCACAAGCAGGAAACAAACAAAAATCTTTTGTATCTAGAAAGGCTTAAACATTGAGACATTTTTCCCTAATACAAACACATAGCTTTTTGACTTTGTACAGCTTTTTAGTTAGAAGGAATAATCACACTACAGAAGAATTATTATATTATTATAAGTGTACGTACTCCTCAGAGCTTCATGAAAGCTTAATTGACACTACAAAAACTTTGTTGACACTAAAAAACTTTAAACTGTATATTCCACCATTAAATTTATTTACATCCGAAAGAAAATATTTACTTTATTTTGGAGGCACAGAAAAATGTAAAGTGTATCACAAACAAAAAAGTAAACAAAAATTTTGATCATGAAAAATACATGATCCAGATATTATATACATAAACTTGAACATGTTGAAGATGTTCGGTTTATTTTGGATGACTATATACATATACAGATTTCTCACATTCTATTTTATATTATTTAATATTATTTAATTTAATTCATATTATTTAATTATATATTTCCCCGTAGGACGAAATATATGTTAAAATCGGCATTTTCCTTCTCCTTCTTCTCCTTCTCCGTTCACTTTTATAGCCGCGGTTCGGTATTGAATTTTCGCCTAGCCGCCAAAGTAGATAAGAATAGAGGCTAGTCTACAGCACGCCATTTTTTTCAGTCAGTGCAGATGAGTGGAAGATTTTTGTTTTTTTTCTGCTAGGTCTTAAAATGATTCTATAGATGTAACGTTAAATGATGGAAATGAATCGTTTTAGTTCAGTGTTGTCTTAAAAAGCTTTGTAAAAACTTTTGAATGAACGAGTAAAACCAGAAAAAATTGATGTATCAATGCAATGATGTTTTGTTTTTGTTGATAATATTGTTATGATGATTGGTAATTAGTATGCTTCGAACAGCAAACCATTGAAGCTGTGGTTTCAGTGCAAAGGTGAAAATTCATTATCAATAGCCAGGCTGAAGATTTATTTTTATTTTACATCCTGATATAATGTGTAGAGCTCAACTGAACTGAAAGCACGATGGATGTACCAACCATAAAGCAAAGGAAACCCTTTTCATGTGGGGAGAACGACCAGTTCAACCAGTTTCAAAAAGTACATACAAAAATAGCTAGTAAAAACATGATGTCGTATATGCAACAAGAAGTACAGAAAACCTATTACGTATAATATTTTAAAACGTATTATATAGTCATTTAATCCAACAACGGAAACATATTTTACTATGGATAAATTCCATGATCACGTATACTGTTTCGATACTGTATATCATATTTTATTTTGCAAAATTTAATTATGTACTGTCAATTTTCCTGTACGAACAACGAACGTAATTCAAAACACAACACAAATGAGAGTCTGTAATTTAAATCAAGACGGAGCACGAACTTCTACTTTCAGCTATGTAGTGATTTGGTTATGGATATACTACCAAAGTTTTTTTTTTCCATTTGGGATTTATATATGAAGGTCATTTTTACTACAAAATAAACACAAAATAAATCTGTTATTCTGAATACTTGAATTTAGTTTTATAAATTGCCACTTTAAGAGTGCGTTTACATGAGAGCCTTAGTGAACTCAAACCGGTTTGAAATTTCAATCCTCCCGTTACGAGTTTCGATATGGGTAATTATTTCACTACGGTTCCTGGTCAAACCTTTAGCGATGTTTACATGATAACGGCTGTACAAATATTTTACCCGTGATGATTTCAAACCTACTTAAGAAGTAGGTTTGAAATTTCGATACAGCTTGGAAAGGTGTGAAAGTTTTCACATTTCATTGTTTTATCATAAAATGTGTTAACAAGCATGTGCATGTTGATTAAATTTTGCTGACACATGAAATAAAAATATACGTAGAATGTGCTAAATTTATTCCATCGTGCATAGAAAATATTTCTACCCGTATTGAAATCCCAAACCGGTGTGAGTTCAGTATAGCTCTCGTGTAAAAACGCACTCGTATAGAGAGCTAGAAACTAGTAAATCTATTGTTTCGATTTTTACTCGACAAAACTCTCCAAGACCGTATCGAAATTTCTCATGTAAACAGAATGGCGATTTCAAACAGCTAAAAATTTCAAACTGGTTTGAGGTCACTACGGCTCTCATGTAAACGTACTCTAAGGCTATCTTTGTTTTAAAAATAACTATTCTGTCCTAATTTGAAATGTTACACGTAATATTTGTTAGTAGAGATTTTGATTACTTTTGATAGTTATTTGCTTATATGTCTACCCCAAAGTAAACTGTGGTATCAAAATTAGGTTTAACAATTTTCTTTTCTTCTTTTGTACAGAAAACCTGTATACAAATTTGATTGTATAATGTTGTAAGATAATGTTATTTGAGTTACAAATAGGAAACTTGTCAAGCTTCTGCAACAATAAAGATCATACATCTTATATTAAGATAAAATTGTCTTACACATTGATGAGTTCGTTGATATGCAGAAGGGAAAATATTAGTCGCATTTAGGTCTTCTAATTTTTAGCTACGTGTCCATAGTAACTTCTCAGTCACTTTTTAACTCCTCAGCAAAAAATTTTAAGAGAAACCTTATCATTTGACCGTGATTTCATTTCATAATAACTTCATAATAACATAATAACTTTTTTGTGGCATTACATTCAACCTGAGTATCACGTCGATGGTAGTTATACTGTAATTATTTAACGATACATTTTTCTCATGGTTATTAATGTACACACAATAATTGGTAAAATGTTTGCAACTTTGGGGAAATATATAGTCGCATTTTTGCGAATCTTGTTTTTAGTTTAGACAGGATAAAGTAACATTGAACATTAGTCTATACTGATGGATGCATTCGTATAAATACATAAAAAATAACATATAATCCGATGCTATGTTGTAACATAAGCCCTTTTTTGGAGGCAGCAGAGCTCTCTGTATCTCAATTAAGGTCTGACCAATATATAGCACAAAGCACAAAATCAGCGCTAGCTAACTCAACAGTATATAATCACAGGTTCAACTATGACAACAGTCAAAATATTACTAATTCCTTTGCTTCTATCTCTGGGGAAAAAATAACCGTTCCTTCGCTTTCCAAAACCATTATTTGTGTGACGGGCAAACTCATGTTTTAACTTGAGGTCCCACTCACCCTGATAAAATAGTTGTAGTTATCAATTAATAAACAATTGTGAATTAAGCCACGATCAACAAATAGCCTCTATTCAAGGCTTAGTTTAAAGCCTGCAAAGGGGAATCCAGGCTAGACCTGTGGACAAAAACTCTGGAATAACGGACAGACAAACGCTAATGAAAGATCAGCTGCTAAAACCGCGCTGACCTAAAAAAAAAAAAAAAAAATACATGCAATATTGAGTTGATCATTGATCGTAGTAAAATTCATTATATTAAAAGGTTAACGTTTTTCCAATTTTCCGTTTCAGGTGAAAATTGTGTAACATCGGTGCAGAAGTTCAAGAATCAATAGTTCATTCTATGAAAACAATAATGAAATAATCGGTGAAACGGAATAACATTCGAATGCCCAGTTCGAAGAGAAACATGAAAACAAAAATCGAAAAAACACTTGCACACAGAAAGTAAAAGTTCACCTATATGTATAACGAAAAATGTAGATAAAACACTAAAGCAAAACTCCTTATAACATGTTTACCATCAAATTTCTTCCAAAACATGATTCTTTAAAATTTAAGTGACGTAAAGATGGAAAATTGGCCTCGCTTCAACTTTGAAATCCATATTTTTTTTAAATATGAATTTTAGGTAATCTACACAAACTAATGTTCTGTCATTTGGTTGAGTCACTGTCACATCCCACAGCAGCACAAATAACCATGTTTTTCATTAGCTTCAAAAAAAATACTTAGTTATTGCTTGAATTTCAAAGAACACTCGCTCAATTTGAATGCAAAACATCGCATCAACACTGAACATAACTTCTTCAATGACGTCACATAATTATCAGCGTTTTAAGCCTGTTTTAAAGTGGCATTTTATAGCGAAAAAAAGACTTTTTTTTCCAAATTAAATTTATTTTGTAGTATCTACATTAAAACAAGGAATATCTGAAGAAAAAATTTTTTTTCAAATTTTCATGACACCACTCCTTTAAGAAAATGGCGAGCCTCAGTTTTCCAGAAATCAATAGTTTTTCTTTCTGTTTGTTTTGTACACATTTTGAGCAAGCAAATATGCTCTTCTCCATTACTGACTATTCTATGACATCAGGTAACGGGAGAGTGTTTTTGAAGGAAAAAAGGTTGTCATTCAAACTTCCCTCCTAAATTCAGCAGGAAATCGCATTGCTATGTGGAGGAAAAAGTGATTTATTTTCTCCAAAATTGATGTTTCTACTGCTTATGATTAAAACAAAGTCTTAACAAAAGGAAATTCAGAGCGGAAAAGTTAAGAAAATATTAAGAAAACCTCAGCCTCATTTGGTCAAAAACCTTAAGAAAATCGAGGCTCGGACCAAAAAGTGACTTTCTTATAACAAAAAAAACCCCAAAAAACGTGTATATGCTAAGCCAAAAAGAAAAAATGTCCTTCCGACACAAAAGTTACCTCAACCTTAAAAGATGATAGATTTTAGTTATAAAAACAGTCCTCGTGGTACCATTGTTCACAAATTGGACATTCTATCCATTCAGCTCCATTCTCACCTTCTAGACACTTTCCGCTACTTCCATTTACATCAATATTCTCGGACAGATCAAAAGGACCGCATTCTTCTGAGCCATTGGTGTGACGGTACCGTTGGTCGTGGAATGGTTCTACATCACTGGAAATTTTGAATAGCTGTAAACATTGGAAGCCTTTATTCATGGTTATGCATTTGGCCATGTGCACACTTGATATGTAGCTAATAGTAGGGTGCATTTTGGACTTCCTCCGGCTCAACTAGCACATTCTTTTAAGGTAGATAAACGCACTCAATGCCTTTGACTAGCGACTTTGCGTTGTTGACAAAATCAAGTGGGGTATTTCGGCCATAACAGCTTTGTATACGGCATTTTTAATGCACCCACCAATGCCGTCCATAAGGTCTTTCCCATGATGGCGTGCATTGTAATAGCTGATTACATTAAATCTTTACGGAAAAAGAGTCGTTAGCTGAAATACATACCGCGAGCGAAATTGAGCACCACAACCATCACTCTAAATGTGCAGGTCAAGTGAATCACGTGTTAGTTGAGATGTGGATATTTCGCGGTGACAGTATCAATAGATTTCATAATACACGAGTGAACAGCTATTCAGGAATGATCTTTAGCCTCGGAGACGATGACGATGCTGATTTTCTCCGTTGTTTTGTTGACTATGATATAGCCTGCAGCAGTAAAAATGCTAAAAGAAGTGTGTCCGAAATAAGCGGACTGACATTCTCCCTGTTGTAAGTTCTTGTAATTCTCTGCGTAGTCAACATGCAAAAGAATCGCATTTTCCGGCATTTCCGATTTCAACGCGTTGAAATCTTTAGACTGCGCTAATCTTTTAGACTCTTTCCGTAAATTATCAGCGTTCTTTATTTGATTCACGGTATCTTTTACAACGCTCTGCATTTAAAAGTGTGTTTTGTTTTCTTGGTTTTCCCATCTCCACTTTATTCCGTAGTTATATGAAGCTATCAACAATATGCATATTCACTTACATCTCAAAACATTTGAAATACTTAAAAAATTTGATAATTCGAACGATATAAAATTCGATTTATTTATAACATTCGGTGTCTTTTACAAATTCGAACGATATAAAATTCGATATATTTTGGAACATTTGAATACTCAAAATCAAAACAATGTGATAACCAACCATTGCTAATATTTATGTCGGATGGACAAAATATTTCAAATTGAACTCAAGCATCTATAGTTGATTTAATCAATGTCCATGCATGTGTTTTCTTTTTTCCAACGTCTTAGTTGATACATTGTGCTTTTTCCATTTTGAAAATGCTTCTTGTTTGGTCTTGAGGGAAAAAATAAGAACTTAACCTTTTGGAAAATGTCGGAAGGACATAATAGAATTGCTAAAATTTGCAATTACGTTGTACACAAAACCTGAAAACTAATAAATATGTTTCTAATATAGAGAACGACACTAAAGCTGAAGACAATGGGTATGAAGGCTGAGATTTTGTTTTTCAGGTCAGGTAATGATCCAACTTTTCAGATCAAAACCAATTGAGCTTAAAATTTCTTTTTGTAGAAATGCTAATACTTTTGTAACAGACCCAATAGTTTATTTGAGATAAACACAGCATATACATAACAAAATAATTACAGTCTTATAATATGAAACATCTAAAAATATACCATACTGTACGATTACACATTCCTTTCGAGTTTACTAGCATTCTTATTTTCAAAAGCAAATTTATTTCACCCAAGCAAAACGGAGTAAAAAATTGAACTAAGAGGCTATAAAACAGTATAATTTAGAAAAATAACGAAAATTGGCACCATATTTATGGTTTTTGTCAAAACTAATCCCACTAAGAATGCAGTTTTCCTATAAATTCATGGTGTTATAAGTTATAATTTTCCGCCCTCAGAGGGGCAGACGCAGGGTACGGCTTATACGGCTCAAGCCGTAGCAAAATTTAGTCAAGAATGATACTGCCGTGCTTCTTTGTCTTTTTGTCTATTCTTGACGCGGTGTCGTAATTACGCGATAACGGCGTCGTTTAAAAATCAATCAAATAGGTTTTTTATGCATTAGCGCATTATTTGTTGGCGCCCCATTTGACTCGCAAATTTTAGGTAAGCTATAACTGCAAACCCCACTGCTGCATTGTTCTTCTTTAAGGCTCAAAAATCGGCTCCTTTTGATCAATGATGATAGGGGTTATAATTAACAGTTTTGAGCCATATTGCAGCTCTTCGATACGGCTCAAAGTTACTGCTCAAGTCCCGATTTTACGGTAGTTGGACACCTATACCCCTAATCCCAGCTTCATAGTACTTCTTTCGGTTTTCCGTTGGTTTTGAAAGTGCGGCTTTCGTGCCAAAAGTACGCAAAACGATAATACGTATCAGAACAAATCCTTAGGCTTTAAATCTTTCGGTTGTCGGTAGAGTAAACAAATACGGCTCAAAACTCACACACGTGCATCGTTATGGAAGCCGATTGTCACATATTTTTGATATACTAAGAATATCAAATGATATACTTGGTATATCACTTGATATACTAAGTATATCACTTCACACCTTTTGATATTCCTAGTATATCATTTTTTGTGGTTCTTGTGTTTCAATGAGCGCATGAATCTGGTAGCTGTAAAGTAATTTACAGCTGAGAAATACAGAACATAGTGTGGTAGGAGACATCATGTCGGATGCACAGTCATTGCTTTAAGGTAAGTTTATGTTTTTCTGTATATTTTACTTCGTAAACGTAAGTGTTAGTTTGCTTTTTTAATTATTATACATTAAATTCAAATTCATTTAATGACCGAAACAACAGCAACAAAAAAGGTTCTAAAAAGGTATATGTGAATGCGGATTCAATATCTGTTTTTTTTATTTTCATTCACATGCAAGGCCTTTTATATTTGTAACTTTGACAAAAAACAAAATTTTAAGAATTTCTATGTGGAGCTTCTTTTTATTTATTATTTTTTTGCCTTGCTAAACTCAGAGTCTCAGAGTCGTTGGAGTTGCTTACTACACAAACTTATTATGTTTTTTAAACATGGTACCTTTTGCCGGTGATCAAAAACTACAGGGTTTGCATGTATAGATTAACTTTATCTTGTGATATTTAATTTCATTAGATATATAATGCAATTATTTTGAGATTTTTCACTGATGACGAGCATTCGTATAGCTGTGTTGTTAGCTTTTGGGAAAAAATTCAGCAGTGAGTTTATGAGGGTAAATGAGGAACAAGCAATGCAAATTTGCGAGGAACAAAATTGGTGTTCTGTCTTGTGTTTGTTGGGACTTCCATCAGTCATACATAAGTCATGCACCCATTATGCACCCACTTTGTTAATAAAATTGAAACCAAATGCTATTAGTGTGGCCTGTTAGTGTAAGCTGGATGAATCTTATCTCACAATCCATATTTTGTTTTGTTTTGAGGGGACATCAATCTCAAGCACTTTTCGCATAATCACTATGTTCTGTTGGTTCCTGGGTTTCTTTATAAAAGAAAAGGAACCGCAGGAACATCTAAGATTCAAAGAAAACCTTCAGCTTAGAAGGAATAGTTGCCCAAGATTGAAGAAATTTTTTCAACGTGCCAATTTAGTTTATCTTCTTCTACAGACAAAGCTAAGAAAAGCCATGAAGAATTAGCATTATTGTTTGATGATGTTACAACCCACATTGACACGTCCTCTGCAGGTTCTCCCCCAGGATATAAAATCATTTATTGTCAATGTTTTTGAGCTCGAAAAGACAAAACAGATGGATGGCCATTTCAGTTGAAATGACTAGATGCTTATTCTGTTGGTTTTGAAATTCCCCAACTACTCTTTGGTGGGAAATCAGCTTTAGTCAAAGAAATGTTTTCGTGTGTTGACAAAGTTGTTATGTTCTGGTAGTTTTATTCCATGCATGTCATGAATTGAATGAAACAAATGGTAGAATTCAATGGATATAAGTTTGCATCAAATTGTATGGATGTGATTTGGAATTATCTAGAAAAAGAATACTGTATACTTCCATTTCCAAGTGATCTGATTTTTATGCAATGGAGTGTCTTCCTTAACGGACGCAAAAGTTAAGCGGGATAATATTTTACCTATAAATTCTTGAAAATATTGCTTTATTTGTTGAAACAAAGAAGATAATTGGAATTCACTGGTTGTGCAACACCCATCACTACAATTGTATTGACTTTAAGCCGTTGCCATCCTGTTTTTACAAAGTAAATTGTCCTGAAAGCTTTACGTAAAAAGATGCACAAAGTGGAAGGGAGAGGTAGGAGTACATTGGGCCTTAAACGACCTCTTTGTCATCTTTTCTTCGTATTAATCATGTTCATGACAGCCTCTTATCGTCGATTACCCCTGGCAAGTGGAGACAAACCAGCAAATCATTTGTACAGGTCAATGATTAAACCATTTCCAAGGCGTGTAAGAAGATCAGCACCTATCTTGTATTATTCCAACCATATAACAACACGCACACTTGTTCTCTCTGGCGACATTGAAACAAACCCTGGTCCACGCAGTACATCACCTTCCTGTCAAATATGTGACAAAACCATCAGAAGGAATGCTAAACGATATCAATGTTCGACATGCATCCAATCCACTCATCATAAATGTCTTCAAACAAAAATCCATACAATAAAGCATCAAACTATAATACCCTGGACTTGCTATCAATGCACTCTATCTCAACTGCCCTTTCACAACCAACGACATTTAGAAGAGTCACATAATGAAACAGTAGTTACCAGCCAATCTGAAGCACTTCATGTTGATCAACTGAAACATCACAAAAATCATATGAGCATTGCTCATCTTAATACACAATCGATGTTGTCTTCTTTCGATGAATTCCAATACATGATGTATACCTACAACTTTGACCTGTTAACCTTATCAGAAACCTGGCTAAAAGATGACAAAAACTTGCTTAATTATGTTCACATACCCGGTTATGAATTTCATTATCGCAATAGAAATACTAGAAGAGGTGGCGGTGTAGGCATCTACATTAAAGATACCATCAAATCATATAAAATTCGCAATGACATCAATAACATGAATAAAGAGCTAGAACACCTATGGATCGAAATGAAAGATAAGACAACAAAACAACCATTCTTAATCGGCACATTTTATCAACCAAATTTTGACCTTGAATCCAAGCACGCATGGATTGACAACATCGAGAAATTACTTTTTGATATAAAGAAAGCATGGACTGGCCCTATCATTTTGGCAGGTGATGCTAACATCAACCTAATGGAGACAGATCGAATATCTCAAAAATACATTGATATGTTAAATCTCTTTGAACTTCGGAATATTATTTCAAAACCAACAAGGAAATCGTCCACACTAATCGATCATTTAATTACCAATATTCCTGCTAACGTACTTCATCACGATGTCATACCATGTCCAACTATTAGCGATCACGATGCACCGTACATGATTATAAACATCCGTCTAGATCGGTTTGAGCCACGTTATAAATTTATTCGAAGCTATAAGAACTTTCAGTTGGAAAAGTACATCGAAGATTTCTCCCAACTCCCATTTTCCGTTATATATGCAGTAGAAGACCCGATGAGCAGCTTGAAATCCTAAATGATCTCATCATACAATGTGTCGATACTCATGCACCACTAAAACGCGTAAAACTAACTAGACCTCCCGCACCATGGATGAAAGCGATCGATATTGTACATCTTCAACAGCAACGAAATAAACTAAGATATGAAGCACACAAGTTCAAAAATGAAGAAAGTTGGAACAATTACCGAATAGTAAGAAACGCCATCAAAACTTCAATAAAAAGGGCCAAGTTATTATTTTACCAAAAAGCACTATCATCGAAACGACCTAAAGAAATATGGAAAACCATCCACCGAATATTAAACCCAAACCTTAAAACCATTACAGAAGATCCAGATACACTGAACAATCATTTTAACACAACAGCATCTCGTATCGGATTCGCAGAACCTAAACAGCTTAATGAAATTCGAACTGCCATCTACAATTTACCAAACAGCCAATATAATTCATTTAAATTACGCCAGATTACTTTACAAAACGTGACAGACGCTATAAAGAAAACACGGAATGACTGTTCAGCTGGCTACGATAACATACCAGCTAATCTCATCAAACCTGTGTACTCTTATCTTGCATCTCCTCTTACGTACATCATCAACAACTTCATTCGAATACAAAAATTCCCACATTCTTGGAAAATCGCAAAAATTAGTCCTGTCCCAAAAGTATCAATGCCATCAAACCTAAATGACTACCGACCAGTTTCCGTGTTACCATTTCTATCAAAAATCTATGAGCGTATAGTTCTCAACCAACTTGGAGAATTTATCGAAGAGCAAATTATTTACCATGAAACACAATCTGGATTTCGGAAAAACCATTCCACCATCACGTTGTTAATAAAATTCCGAGATGACATCCTGCGAGCGTTGAAAATGGGAGAATTAACCATAGCCATATTTACCGACTATTCCAAAGCTTTTGATACCTTGGACTTTGAAACGCTAATAAAAAAACTATATTCTCTGAACTTCTCAAAATCATTTCTTTACTGGACTGCTGATTATCTAACAAACCGATATCAATACGTGCAAATTGACGACAAACTATCACACCTAAAGAAAATCACATTTGGCGTCCCACAAGGTTCCATCTTAGGACCTATATTCTTCAATCTTTATGTGACAGAGATAAGTCACATCCTACAAAAATCGAAAAGCCTTCAATACGCAGATGACACAACCCTATACCGCCATTGCAAGCATGATCAACTCGAAAACACGATAACAGAAATCGAAAAAGATCTAACCAACATATCCACATGGTCAAAAACATTAAATTTGGTTTTTAACAGCTCCAAGACCATGTGCATGCAGTTCCGATCAAAACGAAGTAAAAATCATACACCAGATCTTCGGATAACATGCCATAACGAAGTCATTAAAGTCGTACACTCCTGCAAGTTACTTGGTATAGTATTTGATGAAAACTTAGATTGGCATATCCATACTAACAAACTTATGAGGGACTGTTTTGGAGTATTAAATGTGCTGCGCAAGATTAAACGTTATGCACCATTCCACACAAGAAAACAACTAGTTCAATCGTTGGTTATTTCAAAACTAGACTATGGCAACATACTTTTTTACAACATAACAAATCACCAAAAATCCCGTCTGCAAAAAGTTCTCAATGCATCTGCAAGTTTTGTACTTAACAGATACGCTAAAATTGAAGATGTGGTATCACTCAAATGGCTCCCAATCCAGGAACGCCTGGATTATTCAGTTGGTCTACTTGCCTTCAAAGCTGCCAATATTCCTACATTCCCTTCATATCTAAAGCTACAATTCAAACAAAACCACAGATTACTTCGAAACAACATTGAATATACAGGTCCAAAGTTGATCCATCCACCCGAACACAACACTTTTCCCGCTCTTGCCGCACTGGTATTTAATGATCTCCCAAAGGATGTCCGTCTGGCAGTTGACCTACAGCAGTATAAAACGAAAATGTATGCTTACCTGTTGGATAAAGCTGCTGCGAAAGAACTTGCTCGAATTTAAATGAGTTTTTTTATATGCAAATTATATTATTTATAAAAAAAAAAAAAAAAAAAAAAAAAAAAAAAAAATATGTTATAGCTAAGGATGAAGAACCATGTAAATATGGAAATGCCGAAATAAATGTTTATTATTATTATTATTATTATTATTATTATTATCTGAATCAGTATTATGGGAATTTGATATCTAACCAGATTTTAGAAGAAGTAAAGAGAAACAAATGTTTTCCTATACTTGATGATAAAGCCTGTTATGATTCTACTAAGAAGCCTTTGTCTTAAGAGAGGATTTTGTTTTGTGGAGTGTGGTCGATTGTCTACTGAAAACATACAAGTAGAATAGGATGAATTATTTTATGTGACAGTTCTATTTTGGTATGTCTTGACTATATTCACTGTAAATATATATTCTATGAGAACATACTAAATTATTTATGGATTTAAAAAATAAATAAATGGTGGGAGACTTCATATTAATTCTAATTCACCATATATAAGATATTTTAATTTTGAATTTGTTCACCTTTTGTCTTTTTAGCACAAACACCAACACAGATCAACCTAGATTTAATGAAGCGCTAGAGGTGTATGTGGAAAGGTGTCAAAGGATGTCGAGAAGAGTAAGAAGGACGAAAATCAACATAGAGGCGGAAAATTACAAAGCACCATGAATTTACAGTGTGTTTGGTGTTTTAGACGCTTAATTATAATGATGCAGTTAATATTATACTGTAATTATTTTGTTATGTATATGCTGTGTTAATCTCAAAAAAACTATTGTATTCAGCTTCTATTCTTCTATCCACCGTTGGTTAAAATGTTTAATGTAGGCTAATTTTGGTGTTGGGGGTTCAAAGTAGCTAACTGGAAATGAACGTTGATCTGTTGATGTTTGTGCTAAAAAGACAAAACGTGAACAAATTCAAAAATAAAATATCTTATATATATGGTGATATATAATGGTGAATTAGTGTGAAGTCTCCCGCCATTTAATTTACTAATTTTTTAAATCCATAAATAAAATAGTATGTTCTAGGAGAATATACAGTGAATATAGTCAAGACATACCAAAACAGAACTGTCTACATATAATAACTCTTTCTATTCTACGTGTATGTTTTCACTAGACAACCCTTCACACCCCGCAAAACCAAATCCTCTCTTAAGTTGTAGTCATCATTAACAAAATGGTTGACCGCTTCATCAGCAAGTATAGGAAAGAATTCGTTTCTCTTTATTTATTCTGAAACCTGGTCAGATATCAAACTCCCACAATACTGATTCAGGTCATATTTGGAAATGTAAATAGTGCTCTTTTTCTAGATAATTCGAAATCACATAATAAGCTGATTTCCCACCAAGAAAGAGTAGTTAGGGAATTTCAAAACCAACAGAATAAGCATCTAGCCATTTCTTAGCGAGCTCAAAAAACAGTGTAAATAAATGATTTTATATCCTGGAGGGAAGCTGTAGAGGACGTGTCAACTGGGTTGTAAAGTTATCATCCAATAATGCTAATTCTTCATGGCTTTCCTTAGCTTTGTCTGTAAAAGAACAAACTCAATTGGGATGTTGAAAATATATCATGAGAAATTTGTTCAATCTTGGGCAACTATTCCTTCTAAGCTGAAGGTTTTCTTGAGTAAATTCAGGAAAGGATAAAGCTGTTTGAATCTTAGATGTTCCTGCGGTTCCTTTTCTTTTAACTTTAAAATTAGGTTTATCAAGTAAATTAGGTTCCCCGTCTTGGATTTTTTGGATGTCTTGGATGTTCACTTAAAGAAACCAAAGAACCAACAGAACATAGTGATTATGGGAAAAGTGCTTGAGATCGATGTCCCCTTAAAACAAAACAAAATATGGATTGTGAGATTAGATTCATCTAGTTAACACTGACAGGCCACACTAACAGCAGTTGGTTTCAATTTGATCCACATAATGGGTGCATGACTTATGTATGACTGGCTGGTGAAAGTCCCAGCAAACACAAGACAGAACACCAATTTTGTTCCTCACAAATTTGCATTGCTTCCTTAATAACCCTTTCAAAAACTTTCCCTTGATCTCCAGTAAATGATTTTTGCAACAGAGGATTTTCGCTGTCAAATGCTGTGTTAAGCTGAAGTTCTAATAATGTAAGAGCCCTGATAGCAAACTCACTGCTGAATTATTTGCAAGTAAAGCTAACAATACCTAGCTATACGAACGGTCATCATCACCAAAAAATCTCAAAATAATTCCATAGATCTAATGAAGTTAAATATCACAAAATTAATGTATACATGCAAACTCTGTAGTTTTTGATCATGGCCAAAAATTACCATGTTTAAAATACATAACATTTAAGTTTTGTAGCAAGCAAGTCCAATTACTCTGAATAAAATCCCAACCAGAGTTTAAAAAATAAAAATATAAAAGAAGCTCACCATTCTTTAATTCTTCGAGATTTACAAAATTTTGTTTTTTGTCAGTTACAAATAAAGCCATGCATGAAAATGAAAAAAAAAAAAAAAAAAAACCAAACAAATATTGAATCTGTGTTCACATATTCTCATACAGCAGTTTTTTCATTCTTTACTCTCTCGTTAAATTAATGAATTTGAATTTATAATAATTAAAAAAATAATTAACACGTATAGTCCAGGGAAAGTGTGTAAAAATAGTGTCCAATTGTGCATTTTTGAGTAGAAAGCATGAAATTTGGTACAGTGGTTCTTTGGGTGAAAAGAAACATTTTAAGACTCAGACCCATTCCCAGAACACCTGTCCGTGTATTTTACAGACCAGAATGTCTGCCTAATAAAAAAAAAGAGTTTTTCTCCAAAATATGACATGTTATATATCAATGGAAAGGTTTTTTAATACTGGTTCCAAAAAACATTACAACCCATATCTGAAAATGGACTGGGGACGAGTTTTACGTCACAGAAGGTGCGCTATACGTCATGGATGTAATTTACTGACCAGATTGAAAGAAACTAACAAGGTAGAGTAAAATATATTATATAATTGTTGAAAAGATTTTTGGAAGCTGATCAATACACGTTGGTTAAAAAAGGGACTAGAACGCTGATCTGGAAACTACTCGGCAGCCAAAAGTGTAATTTACTGACCAGATCATCGAAAAAAAAACCTACCGATGTTTCTGCACTTTTACCGCTATTTCCTGATGACTCAAAATCAATTCCTATGATGAAACATGGAATGGATGTTATAAAGCAAGCTGTTAAACACCTTAACAGTGGTCAATCTCCTGTCATCGCTTTTGATCAGCCCCTTTTTGCAAATGCCAAACTTGTTCATTGGAATTGGAAAGAAGACTATGGTGAAGATAAGTTTGTTGCCATGATGGGGCCTTTACACATTGAAATGGCATTCATGAAAGTAATTGGTAATAAATATTTAAATTAAATAGCTTCATATTATCAGTTATTGCTCATTGAATTTTTTGGACTTTTCAATACATAACTAAAAACTTTATTTTACTGTTAATATCTGGAATGAAACAAAACAATTACACAATGACAAATTGACGTAAACACAAGACGACTACGGTATGCTTCTTAATTACAGACAATAATTACAAATGACGTTTAATGACATAACTTCATAATTGGAGTACAGTAATAATTTGATTTTGCATTTCACTCTCAGGTGATTGGATAGAAGAAGCAGGATGGTGTCATTTGATTGCAGAGGCTGGCATTGCTACTTCAGGAAAGGCCGATTCATTCTTGTCGGCATCACACGTCAAACGGACTCGTAATGGTCATGAGGTCACGGCAGCTGTGTTACACATGCTTTTGGAAAAGGCATACGAAGAATATAGGCTTTCAACTCAGGTTCCACAGAAGTTCCAAGATTGGAAAGCATCTCAAGAAAAAAAGTATCCTCAGTTTCGATTTTGGTCAATTACACTAAATATAATGTGTAAAAGGAGATGGAGGTATTCATTTTATTCTTTTCCGTCAAAAAGGAGTATTAGCTTTCAGATCTATATTCTAACACACTAACTTACAGATTTACCTGAAGCTTTTTTCTTTTTTGCAGTGTGTTTTCTCGCTAGACGTTTTGCGCCCATGCTTACTTGTATTGAAATGGATGGTTTCAGGACCGGAATTAGCTCGCATCATAAATGAATTCAAAGGTAGCTTGACATCACAAATGAAACGAATCATCATGAACAAACTGGGGGCATGCAACAGCGATTTTCTAAGCACGTAATGGCGCTTTTGTCAAATTTCGACCAGGTTGGTAATCCATTTCTCGAAGAAACACCAGATTTGATGGCCCTCGACAAGAAAGATGTTGCTGAAGAAGCTGCCATCAAAAAACCAAACAAGGCCGAAGAAGTTGGAAAAGAAATGTTCGATTCCTTTATTAAAAATCACGTCAAAGGGATTGATAAAAGTATCTTTGATACTATCTCCAAAAACAAACTTTCAATCTTTAACCAACCAAAGCAGCGAAGCATCAACAACAAGGACGAGTTAACAACATTAAAAAAAAGTTGCCATCTCTTTTCCCAACTTTACATTGCATGTCAAGTATGAGACGGTAATTTGGATGAATTCTTTATGCATGAAAATACAGTTTTACCACCATCGCTTTCGAAAAATGGAAATCCTAGATCTGGAAACAAAGCTGACTTAGCTGGTTGTTTACGCGAACTTGTCACAGAAGCAGATGGAAGAAAAGTAGAGGCAGAATGTATCATTTTAGATGGTGCAGCAGTTGTGAATATGCTGAAACCAAACGGATCTTCAACATTTCATGAGTGCGCAACCAAAGAATTTACGCATTTTATTGAGAACCAAATTGCAACTGCGAATCGCATTCACTGTTCAGCCAGAACAAGAAGACGTTTGTAGGTTCTTTGTCGTAACATTCGTTTTATTGAATTAATTTCATTAACATGTAAAAAACTGATGATTGTTAGCAAACTTAAAGGAGTGGTTCACTCAAAATTGAAAAAATTAATTTCAATTTATTTAAAAGCAGTGTATATCATTTAGTCGTAGGGAGATATTTTTTTTTCTTCTTTTTCACAATTTCATCTATTTAAATGCCTTTTATTGTTAGTTTTTCTGAATGGGTTTTAAACTGATTAAATTTTCTGACGTCATCGGAGCATTATCTCACATTTGTATGAAGAAAAAAACATTGTACATTAATATGAAAACATAGAGAAAATAACGATATAACAGAAAATTATTTTCACTTTTCAAAAAAGATATTTCAAAATGGGTGCATGGTTGTTAATTGTAGTAACAACACTTTCTGTAAAAATCGTGCAAAGAATATTAGTTTTTTTCGACTCCCAAAAGAGGCAACTCTGAAGAAGCGATGGTTAGCTGGCATCAAGAAAGAAAACCTTCCAAAGGATCCCAAGATCTGCCATGAACATTTCGAAGAATCATGTTTTAAAAGAGATTTAAAAGTAAGATAAATTCATGACTGATACTAAATTTACCTTGTTGGAACAACATGAATGATGTTATGTTATAATTTTTAAAAACCTTCTAGAATGAACTGCTTGACAAACCAAGTCGGCGTATTCTCAAAGACGACGCTGTTCCAACAATTTTCCCTCATTCATCAGAAAAACAACCTCAGAAACGAAAAGCAAGTATGTTAAGGGAACAAATGTCAGCTAAAAAACAACTATGTGAAGATGCAATCGCTCACAACAAACTTGTGGATGCTTTTGAATTAGAACTAAATTCTAAAGAAGTGCAAACTGAATTTGAACCACCGGAAACTCAATCAGTGTGGGTTCAGACAGAAAATGAAATTCTACCAAATAAGGTTGACAAAGAAGTCCAAGTTGACTTAGATTTCATTCACACATCTCATGATGAAATAGAAGATGATTATTCTCTTGACAGTGATTCTGAATACAGCTACACTCACAGCGATGATTCGATCGACAGTGACGTCAGTTTTTCGGACAACGACAGTGTCTCCGCGCAAGTTCCCTCCAAAGCAGCTTTCATTGTTTACTGGTCATCCTTAATGGTATTTTTTGAAAAGTGTTTAACTTGTTCATTACCTGCATTTGTTAAAAGTTATTTTTGTAAAGGCGCTCAATTAGTTGTATGCTTGCAGTGTGTTGATAATCACAGAAACATAAGTGGCGATGGCAGATGTGACAGTCCTGGTCACAACGCTAAGTACCTGACTTATTCTTTGATGAACCAGAACACCAATCAGATTGTGGCTATGTCAATAACTCAAGTATCTGAAGCAGGTAATTCATACAGAATGGAACAGCTAGGGTTTGCAAAAACACTGAATACCTTATATGATCAAAACGTCGAGATTAAACAAATAACAACAGATAGACATAAACAAATAAGGAAATACATCAGAGAGGAACAACCTCACATAACACATCAATTTGATATATGGCACTTTTGCAAAAACATAAAAACCAAACTTCTGGCAGCAAGTAAGAAATCATCGTGTGCAATTTTGCAAAGGTGGATAAAATCAATTTGTAATCACTTTTGGTGGGTATGCGCAACATGTGAGGGAGATGAAGAACTTCTCCGTGAAAAATGGATAAGTGTGTTGTTCCATATTCAGAACAAGCACGAGTGGAGCAGCAGCAATAAATTTACAAAATGTGCACATGTTCGTCTCACAAAAGAAAAAACAAAAGCAAAAGAATGGATCAAACCAAATTCAGATGCTTTTGAAGCCTTACAAACAATTGTATTGAACAAAACACTGTTAAGTGATTTGAAGCATCTTACGCAATTTTCACACACAGCTCATTAGAAGTATACCACTCGTTATATAATGAATGCGCTCCAAAACGTCAACACTTTTCCTATCTTGGTATGATTACTCGGAGTCAGTTGGCAGTTCTAGATTTTAACGAAGGTAGCAACCTGGAACAAGCAACAACAAGTAAAGGAGACAAGCGTTATAACATAAATTATTCAAAAGTCACTGGAACATGGTCATCAAAACCAATTAAAAAAAGCAAAAGCAATGCATACTTGCATGATATGATAAAAATGACTCTGGATAGTGCATCAAAAGGTTCACAATTAGAGGTACCAAAGCTACCTCAAAGTCTTCCAAACAATATTGCAAAAAAACCTAAGCCAGACAAAAAAGAGTTGATTGCAAACCAAATTTCGAGGTTTGGAAAGTAACGTGAGATTACTGTCGAATGTATTCTTTTTTTTCAAGTGTAAAAGAAATGACATAATTCATCTTTGTGTCCTTCTGAAAAAAGAATATAGTTCTCATCAGTAAATTGTTTGTATGCAGTATATCTAAAAGACTTATTATTAATATTATACTCTAAATAATCTCCTATTGATACGATATCTGTTTACTCATATGCTCCGATGACGTCAGAGAAAAGGTTAAGAAAAAATGTCTTTGAATTTGGTTCAAAAGAAAGTGAGTTAAAATAGCACAATACGTTTTAAAAAGATATATTTTGAGTACTACGTTTAATACGTAATCATATCATATGAATTTCAAATTTTTGATTTTTTGAGTGAACCACTCCTTTAAACCTGTGAAAATCAATTGAGAACCGAATGTTCAGGCAGTGAATGATTTGAGTTAAATAATGTCAAATTACAAAGATACAGATTGTATTTTATTCTTAATTTTTAGGGAAAGGGACACGCAGAAAAGTGCTGGAGGAAACAAGGATTCCAGGGAATTGGCAATTGTTCTTGCGAGTTGATAAAAAAAAGGAAGAACTTTTTAGCTTTTTGGCTACCGAATCTATCGAAATCGTTACTCAGAAGACCATTATTAGCACCATTAACAATTCTGCGAGTTCCAATAATCATAACTGTTTGTCCCTGTCTCCATGCAATCACGAAGAGGCCGATACCAGGATGTTTCTGCATGCAAAGGATGCGAGCGACTGTGGAGCAAAGAAGATTTGCATTAGGACCGTTGATACTGATGTCATTGCGATTGCAGTCGTGGTGTTGAACTTTGTGTCAATGAGTTGTGGCTATCATTTGGTGTTGGAAAAAACCGCCATTTAATACCAATTCATTCGTTCTGGAGAAGTCTTGGTGATGTCAAGAGTAGGTGTCTTCCAGTTTTCCATGCCCTAACTGGTTGTGATCAAACAAAACAAAAGGTCTCGTTTTTTTAATGGCGGGGGAAAGAAGAATGCTTGGAACACCTGGCGGAAACTTGACGATCTGACTGCTTGCCTGGATTTGATCAGCTACAATCATTCATTCATAATTCATGATGTAGAGTCACTTTTCTCCACCATCGAAAGATTTGTGGTGTTACTCTACGAGCAAACAAGTACAGATACGGAAGTAAATGTTATGAGAAAACACCTCTTTGCAAACAAAGGCAGATCATTAGAAGGTATCCCTCCAACAAAAGATGGATTATTTCAGCATGTTAAGCGTGCTGTATACCGGGGAAGCTATTGTTGGGGTCAACATGCAAGATCTTCCACAACCTGAAAATTGGGGCTGGAAATTGAGCGACCAAGTATGAGATCGCTTGGACAACCTTACCTGAGGCTTCAAAAATATGTCAGAAACTTATCAAATGTGGCTGTAAAAAAGAGAAAGGGTGCAAAGGTCGATGCAAATGCAAAAAAGCCTCTTTGAAATGCACAGAACTTTGCAAATGTGGTGGAGATTGTGTCAACCCATGATCTTCTAAATGTTGTGCATTATTAAAACTTTTAAAACTTTTCGCTAAAACAAATTTGAACAAATTCATCAGCTTCAAAAAACCTTTTCAACGATGTATAACATAATATATTTTACTCTACCTTGTTAGTTTCTTTCAATCTGGTCAGTAAATTACATCCGTGATGTATAGCGCGCCTTCTGTGACGTAAAACTCATCCCCAGTCCATTTTCAGATATGGGTTGTAATGTTTTTTGGAATCAGTATTAAAAAACCTTTCCATTGATATATAACATGTCATATTTTGGAGAAAAACTCTTTTTTTTTTATTAGGCAGACATTCTGGTCTGTAAAATACACGGACAGGTGTTCTGGGAATGGGTCTGAGTCTTAAGATGTTTCTTTACACCCAAAGAACCACTGTACCAAATTTCATGCTTTCTACTCAAAAATGCACAATCGATGCACACTTTCCCTGGACTAGTATGTTTACAAAGTAAAATACAAATCCAACATGATGTCTTCTACCACACCACTCCTCTGCATTTCTCAGACTGTAAAGTCAAGGTTTTACCTACCAGATTCATGTGCTCGTTGTGACACAAAAACCTTTTGGAGAACAATTTCTACAGCATGAGTAAATTTAGGAATTTATTGTCATATTATCGTTAAGATTAAGCGCCTCAAAAACTCTTTCTCTATGCATCATGTCCGATTCAGGCAAATTGAGAAAGAGGTTCATAGGATGATCCATATGCACGTGGGACCATGCACGTGTGTGAGTTTTGAGCCGTATTTGCTTACTCTACCGACAACCGAAAGATTAAAAAGTTAAGGATTTGTTCTGATACTTATTATTGTTATGCGTACTTTTGGCACGAAAGCCGCACTTTCAAAACAAACGGAAAACTGAAAGGTAGAGTCCTCATTTCAAATATTTTACAGGATAGCTGCAAAGTAAATATATTGAAACACCCTACTTTTTGTGAAAATAATATTTTTGTTGTTATTTAATATTATTGAAGTTGAAAAATGCGTGGTTTCAAATTTTTGAATAAAACGTTTGCACAAAGAACAATTGCTAGGTGCTAATTTCAAATTTGGCAATCATTTTGTCAGATTTGATAAAAATTGGATCATGCTGATCAAATTTGTGTAATTTTCAAAACTTTCATTTTTAATCAAAAACTGATTTGATTTGACGGGGTTTTCGTTTGACGTCATCACATCATTACTCTCCTCTATTTTGTTTGAATGGAATTTGGGGGAGGTTTAAAAAGTTGATAAACTGATAGAAACCAGCTTATTTGAAACCAAACCATATCAGTTATATATCAACATCGACTTAACCATCATGTTAATCTTGAAAGCACTGTCTTATAGTCAAAAAATTCATTTCGAATAAGAACACAGATGCAACAAAACATTTTACAAAACAAAACTACGTCCTTGTAATTGCCAAATAAAAGATATATGTTAAATGGAGATATGTTATTGCTTTTTTACATCATGAAAACTTTCTTAGTAAATTGATATGCTAATATCACTTTTTATATGTTCTTTTCAATCTCAGCAGATATATGAGAATTCATTTCCAGACTGCCGGTAAGCTGCTTGCAACACCATTTTTGTATTTATTTTAAAGTTGTAATTATATATTCAACAAGATGCCTTGACACAAGGATTTCTGCAAAATCAGTTGAATTACAAAAAATGAAAAACTTGTGACATTCTTGAAATTTGAAGGTTGAATGACAATTCAACATCACATTTTTGATCACACACTCGCTAGGAATTCATGAAAGCATAACTGATACTATCGTATTAAATCTTCTTTATTCTGTTGGTATGAAATAACACAAGAGCCATATGGCACAAAACGGCAGCAGCATTTCATCTTCAAATATGTAACACAACAGATCTAAACATATTCGTCTGAAATCCGGCTTGAAACTTTGTCAACCTTTGTTAATCTCCTGGGCTGATGGCAATTTACCTTTAAAAAGTGCAAATAGGGCTTAACTAAAAAGTGCCAGAAACTGTTAGATACAAACAAAAGAAATATCCATAAAGCATGAATCGTAACCATGGATACGCATTTTATAAAACAGTTATTTTTAAAAAGAAACTATGTAAGAGAGAAAAAAGAAAAAAAAACTTTTTCCAAAAAAATATGAAAAACAAAGCAAAAGCGAAAAATTCATCAGAAATACTGTTTTAAACTAACTTTGATACAAATCAAAAAAGGAGACAAAATACTCACATAGCTAGCTAACAAGCATTTAAAAATATAATTTTTAAAAAGTGTTACTATGAACGCCTTCGATGAATTTTGTTAACTGCAAGAGAGCTTCGTAGCACAAGATGTTACCAACATCAAACTTTTCAAATCATAAGTTTATTATTATAAGTGACGAAATACTAAAACACTTTTGGACTGCAATTAAAAAAAACACAGCCGCTTTTAATGTATGTCTTGCTTTCGCAGAAATCCAAAAACCAAAGCCGGTTAAATAAAAAACAAACCTGGTCATCCTCGTTGTCAGGCGGACAAGACGCCATATTATATTGGATGTTTGTTCTAAAAGCAACATCAAAATCAGTATTTTCAAATTGCTATATAAGAAGTTATAACAAGAATTGGACTGGTAGATTTTCTATTTATAATAAAGAAAACATAGATCTTTTAAGTAGAACATTTCTGTACTACTTTAAGTTATAAAAAGTATGTTTTCATATCAACATCATGCAAACTTTGTGTCTTGCTGTCACTTTACGACTTGATGCTCTATTTTTTAGACACTATGTAGTTAATATGGAATTAAAAAAATCATTCGATAATAGTAATAGTAAGAGTAGTAGTTTTGTTTATTTATCATCTCACTCAGTTTACAATGTGAAATCATAATTAAGATATAAAATAACTGATAGTAATTTCAAAATATAATATAGCCTGTAAACAGTTTGAGATGACAGGATGCATTCCTATAAGTCAAAGGACTAGTCAAAGAGGAAGCCACCAAAAATTAACAGGATCGTTGATACGTAGTTGAAGAAAGACTACTCGTAAACAAGTAAAAAAAAAATAAAATAAAAATAAATAGAATTGTGTAAAGTTTGTAACAAATCAATATTGACTGAAGGTGATGCTATTGAATAATTCAAAAAGTTTGGATTTGGATGTCGTTAAGAGATCTAGTTCTGGATAAGATAATTGAAGCTGATTCCATTGTAAAATTGACTGATAAATGACAGAGTTGATGCCATATGTAAAAGTATTGCACTGGGGCTTTGACATTAGGCCTAAAGAATTTCCTCTGGTGATATGAAAGTCTTGACCATTTATGTAAATTGTAGACATTACAAAGAGAAGAAGGGGCAACAGTGATATTTTTGTAGAATACCTCACTAAGTGCATTAGTCTGGGCCCTGAAGGGGGTCAAGTACCACCTAGAAAGGGAAAAATTTCTAATGGCACCATGTTATAGCCTAGGTATTTAAGCTTCAGAAAAGGTATGGTGAAATGAAACAATTAATATACTTCAAAATTAGGTCCTCTACTCTTCAATATATTTCTCTGTGAATTATTTTCTTTAATTGATGATGCTGATATTGCCAGCTAATCAGATGACAACACGCCCTATGTCACTGATGAGAATACTGATCTAGTTATAACGTCACTTGAGAAAACAGCAAGAAAAATATTCCTGTGGTTTTGCAAGAATGAAATGAAGACAAACCCTGATAAATGCCACCTATTAATAAGTGGCAAACACTCAGCTGTAGCTAATGTTGAAGGTATACAAATTGAAAATAGTCAGGAAGAAAAATTACTTGGGATAGCATTTGATGCAAATTTAACTTTTAATTCTCACTTGGAAGAAATATGTAAGAAGGCCACGTTAAAGTTAAACGCAATTGCAACAACGCTACCTGAGGTTATGAGTATCAATGAAAGACGAGCTATAGTCAATTGCTTCTTCAATTCACTAGTTAAATGAGTGGTTCACTCAAAATTGAAAAAATTAATTTCAATTTATTTAGAAGCAGTGTATATCATTTAGTCATAGGAAGATATTTTCTTTTCTTCTTCTTCACAATTTCATCTATTTAAATGCCTTTTATTGTTAGTTTTTCTGAATTAAATTTTATGACGTCATCAGAGCATTATCTCACATATAAAAACATTGTACATTAATATGAAAACATAGAGAAAATAATGATAAATATAACGATATATAATAGCGATAATTATTATTATTATTAATAATATGATATAATAACGATATTATATCGCTTATAATTTGGAGAAGATCCCTAAGAATATTAGTTTTTTCGACTCCCAAAAGAGACAACTCTGAAGAAGCGATGGTTAGCTGGCATCAAGAGAGAAAACCTTCCAAAGGATCCCAAGATCTGCCATGAACATTTCGAAGAATCATGTTTTAAAAGAGATTTAAAAGTAAGATAATTTCATGTCTGATACTAAATTTTCCTTGTTGGAAAAACATGAATCATGTTATGTTATGATTTTTAAAATCCGTCTAGAATGAACTGCTTAATCAAACCAAGTCAGCGTATTCTCAAAGACGACACTGTTCCAATAATTTTCCCCCATTCATCAGAAAAACAACCTCAGAAACGAAACGGAAGTATGTCAAGGGAACAAATGTCAGTGATTCTGAATGCAGCTACACTCACAGCGATGATCACTCGATCGACAGTGACGTTAGTTTTTTTTACCTGCATTTGTTAAAAGTTATTTTTGTAAAGGCACTCAATTAGTTGTATGCTTGCAGTGTGTTGATAATCACAGAAACATTTGGAGATCTCAACCAACTGTCCAACATTATTCCAAAGAAAACTAAACACTTGCAGCTTCTGTACTTTTTAGTGCAAACACATTCAAACGCATTGCTAGTTATTTTGACCTTGCCAATGTTCAGTGGATCACCAAGACAAGTTACTATAACATTCAGAACAAGTTCCTAGTTGGGGTAGTAAATCACTACTATGAATCAATGAACCGTGCCTTGATTACCACAGTGAAAATGAGTGGGCCATGTTTTCCAAGTGGCGATTGCAGGTGTGACAGTTGTATTGAACAATTGTATTGAACAAAACACTGTTAAGTGATTTGAAGCATCTTACGCAATTTTCACACACAGGCTCATTAGAAGTATACCACTCATTATATAATAAATGGGCTCCAAAACGTCAACACTTTTCCTATCTTGGTATGATTACTCGGAGTCAGTTGGCAGTTCTAGATTTTAACGAAGGTAGCAACCTAGAACAAGCAACAACAAGTAAAGGAGACAAGCGTTATTACATAAATTATTCAAAAGTCACTGGAACATGGTCATCAAAACCAATAAAAAAAGCAAAAGCAATGCATACTTGCATATGATAAAAATGACTCTGGATAGTGCATCAAAAGGTTCACAATTGGAGGTATATACCAAAACTACCTCAAAGTCTTCCAAACAATATTGCAAAAAAACCTAAGCCAGACAAAAAAGAGTTGATTGCAAACCAAGTTTCAAGGTTTGGAAAGTAACGTGAGATTACCGTCGAATGTATTCTTTTTTTTCAAGTGTAAAAGTGTAAAAGAAATGACATAATTCATCTTTGTGTCCTTCTGAAAAAAGAATATAGTTCTCATCAGTAAATTAGTTGTACGCAGTATATCTTAAAGACTTATTTTTAATATTGTACTGTCAATAATCTCCTATTGATACGATATCTGTTTACTCATATGCTCTGATGACGTCAGAGGAAAGGTTAAGAATAAATGTCTTTGAATTTGGTTCAAAAGAAAGTGAGTTTAAATAGCACAATAAGTTTTAAAAAGATACATTTTGAGTACTACATTCAATATGTAATCATATCAAAATAATTTTTGATTTTTTGAGTGAACCACTCCTTTAACAATTTAACAATTGTTGAAGATGTGTCATAGCCGCACATTTAACAATCGAATTAACAGGCTGCACGAACTTGCCTTTAGGATGATTTACAATGATAAATCAACACCTTTTGCAGTGGCAAATCCAGAGGGTTTTTGACAACGTTGAACCATTATGGGCGCCAAAAAAAGTGGGAATCAGAAAATCTCAGTTCATTCAGGGGGTTGATCAAAAAATGGATTCCCAAAAAATTCCCGTCGACTATGCAAAACATAGATTTGAGATATAGGATTTGAGTGCTGTCATGCATAATATCATTGAATATCCTTAGTTTTATCATTTCTAAATTTATCATTTGCGACTCAATTTTTCATTTGATTTAATTTATTCATTGTAAATTATTTTGAAATGGTTGACTTGAATTAGCCAACATCATGTTGAGCTAGTTTTTTTAATTTTACTATTGTAAAATCTATTTTAATCTATGTCAACACGAAAAAAAAGAAACAATAATAATAATAATAGATCTAGGCAGAACAAGAGAAACAAGATGTAAAATTGAGAGATTTTGCTAGATCAGAGAGTTAAAGAATTTTTAGAGAAGAAAAATGGGTGAAGTATGTTCATTGAAATTAGAGAAAGTTAGTAATCTAAGAGCTTGTTTTTGGAGCATCAAAATTCGAGAGCAGGAAGAGTTAACCCATACTTGGCAAGCATATCTTAAATGAGAGTCAAAGAGTTATAAAAGTGTAGAAGAATTGAACAAGGAGCAAAGTGATGCAGTTTAGAAATAAGGCCATTAGCCTTCCTCAATTTAGTAGAAAGAAAATCAAGATGGAGATTCAAAATTTTACCATTAAGTTTGAGTCTAATATTGTAGTTGATTCTTTTATGCACATCATGAAAAAGTAGGACTTCTATTTTAGAGACATTTCGTATGAAGTTACATCAGTGTCAAAATCAACAAGTCGATCTCGCGACCCAATGACTCGATACTTCAATCGACAAGGCAATCAACGTGTCAATCTCGCAACCGACGACTCGACGTTTCAATCAACAAGGCAATCAGTGGGTCGATCTCGCAACTTGACTTGACGTTTTTATTGAAGTGTCAATCAATTGACCAAATCGATCAAAGTTTATCGATTCGACTCGAATGATCGACTTTAAAACCCAACTATTAAATGCTGATTTCTTTGTGGTGGTAACATCATAACAGTTTTATAGGATATGAGGAAAATTAAAAAACAAATAAATGCACATTTGAGACTGTGTTTATACTACAGGAAAAGGAAAGAGGGTCAAAATATGGTAAGATAATGTAGTGGTATGTATATTGCAACATCAGTAAACTTCGATAATACAATGGTCAACGTTTATAAAGTACATGCACAAGAGATCATGTCTTAGCCACCCTTTCTATGGTATAAATTTAAAGATAATGTGCGATGATAAGAGTCGCACGAAAAGATGACTCAGCAGTTTTTGTACGGGAATCCCCACTCAAGAACCATGCTTTTAGTAAGATGATAGCCATAACTGTGGTTCTATGTCCTGTAGTCGCTGTGAAGTCCTACTATAAGTATTCTTATAAGTATTCCTTTTTTTTCCATTGGTTTTTTAAATATAGCTACCAATAAGTTCAATATTCCCTCGTATGATGACTTAGGGGTCGGTTACACGTAGGCGGGTTGAAAACTGCCCCGGGGCGAAACTTCAGCCCGGGGTAAATTTTTGTTACGATACATGCAGGTTAAAAACCGGGGTGAAATTCAGCATAAAAGGTGAGTTGCGCACATTTTAAACCTGGTTTGAAAGCAATTTTATGCATACACGTCAAAATCATGCTCAAGTCGCCCCGGGGTGAATTTCGCCCCTGTCTTATAAACAGGGGTGAAATAAGCCCTGGGGTTGTGTTTCACCCCGGCTATAACGTGTATACAGACAAAGTGATTTCTTCACAGACAGGGTTGAACTCACCCCGGGGCGAAATTGTACGTGTAACCTACCCCTTAGAGATTAATGCAATTCAAAATGGTGATTTGCTTTTTCAGCAACGAAACAGTAACCTTTAAGTGAAATACCATCCCTCTCATTCAAAGAGAAAGACGAACAAGAGATAGAAAAATAGATAACGTTATCGGTTTTTTTTCGTTTCTTTTTCCCAACTGAGGAAGCTAGGTAGTTTTTACTTGACTATACAGACAAAAACCATAATCTTGTTTATTTATATGTTCAAAAAAATTAACCTTCGAAAAATACAACTTTTTAAAAATCAATATTTCAATAAATCTATCTATGAAGACTAATCAATAAATCTTGATAAACATAATGAATTTATCGAAATATCAAATTCTCTTAAAACAGACTCTTTCTTAACAAATTATATATACGAAAGTCTACCATAAATCATGAAAATATATGTTTGATAAACTAATACTTTTGGCTTATTTGAAAATGGATTCTACATCATATGTTAACAATTTAATTCACTTTGCTAAAACAAGTGCAGCAGGTTCGACTCCTGTGCCAGGCTTTATTTTTGTGGTAAGTATATTACCGGTGATAAAGTGACAGATCGTCTGGTAGTCACACACTTGTTTTATTGAAGTGACTGAAAATTGTTCATATCATATTTTTATAACTGCTTCTAAATCAAACAGAAAACAAAGAATAAAAACAACAGCTTTATTTAAAAAATTTTTAAATATCTCCCTGATTTTAAGGTAGCAATCAACTTGTCATTGTACAATATTTCTGGAGTTGAAGTTGACGATGATGAAGAAGAAAGAGAAGACGACGAGGATAACATTTTCCAAGTATATCAATTAATTATATTTCTTAATTCACTGAAAATTAAAGAGATATTGGTAAGAATAGTAAAACATAGTAAAAATAAATTTGATGATTAGTAATGAAAACAGTCTGGAAAGAAACATTGCAGTGAGAAGCGCATGCAAATGCAAAGGTAGATGTCTGAAGCAATGTCCTTACCGGGATAATAGCGTTCCTTGCCTTCACAACTTAGATCCAAATGTGAAAACAAAAGAAATATTCAGCTGAACAATGTAAACTTGATTAAATGGTTTTGGTCAAGACTAATTATACTAATTATGGGACAAATTTACCGGTTGTCAAGTCATGTATGTCATAAAAAATGACAAAAAATGACAATTTTAAAGAATAAAATGGCACGTTTTGAATATTTGATGTATTTTTCTTAACAACAAGTATTGAAACGATTTTATGTGGAATAAACAAAAGCAATGAATGATGGCATGGAGATAAAAAAGCACTAATGTATATTTCCAAACACAATGAAACCAGGTAAGTCTGAAAAATCTGAAGGTGCACTACTTGATAAAGTTGTTATAATTCAGGCAGCAAGAAACAAAAAAAACATTCAGAAATCAAAATCAAAAATTTCTGCAAATTATCTGAATTCATGATTTAAGATTTTGTATTCAAAATTTTATTTTAGTTGTATTTGAAATTGTATATTAGTGAAAATATTCCAAAAAAGATATTCGAGCAACTAAACTGTTTCTGTACAATTTTACTATTTTAAAATCTTTTAATGAACTGAAAAGAAAAAGGTAATAATGTTCCTGATAAAAAATATTTTCTGATAAAAAATGAAAACAAATAGTAATTTTGGTGAAAAAAATGAAAATGACAAAATCATTGAAAAAATGAAAAAAATGATGCACTTGACTGGCTGAATTTATCCTATGAACGAACTGTGTATAATCTATGCATTCATGTACCAAGCCCACAAAGAAACACATTCAACGTTCAGATCTTTGTCAATTGCAAAAAAGAGCAAATAAATAAATGCCAAAGCTGAGTGTGAGTTATCAAATTCTATATATATACATGAAAAAATTTAAAACAGAATTTCTTGTAAAGAAAATGTACACCTTTTTTTATAACAAACATGCATATAAGAAACATGAGGTTTAAATTCTTAAGATTTCAAGAACCTTGTAAGAAACAAAACATGCTTTGAGGCAGGAATGTTCTTCCTGTGAAGCCCTATTATGAGATAAAAAGGCAAAATCTACTACTTCTGCTGAACTCATTGACCACAAATAGAATCATTTTGAGATGAGTAAAAGCCACTCAAAACAACTGGAGTTTGTGTTAAAATTTCATCTTAAAACTTTGAACTTTTGAAGTAAATCATCTGCTTTTTTTGCAATGCCTGATTGCGAACTTTATTTGTTTACCACGCTTATTCGCCATTTTGATTTGAACTAAAACTCTGTCGCTCATTCCAGACCTATTTTCTATTGTTTTATAATGAAAACCATACTTTACACACGTGCCTTATAAAACTATTGAGAATAACAATTAATTAAATTACAAGTGAGTGTGAACTCTGAATCACGATCAACGATCCAACTTTCAACTTGAGGTTGCAACCTCAGAGTCGATGATCAAACCAATGATCGATAATCGACCGTCAACATTTAGAGAATCCGCTTCATCGTTTTACCATCTGAGTTCACTTTGTTGATTATCAAATCGATACTCGTTCATTGCCTGGTCGATTGAAAAGTGAAGATGTCGGTAAAAAGATTGACTCGTTGATTACTTTGTCGATTGAAACATTGAGTCGTTGGTTGCAAGATTGACTTGTTGGTCGCCTTGTTGATTCAAACATCGAGTCGCCGGGTCGCGAGTTCAACTCGTTGATTTTGACACCCATATAACTTCATAATTTCGCGAAATTTTGTTAACACAGGGCCATTTGAAAACACGTGTCAAGTCAATAATAAGGAATTTTTTGATCAATTTAAGAGAAGAATTAGAGTAGAGAAGACAATTGTCATCCGTAAAAATAGTTGATTCACTGAAAAGGAGACAATTTGGCAGATCATTTATATAAATTATAAAAAGTAGGGGACCTAAGACAGAGTTTTGAGGGATACCATATTTCTTTCAAACTCAAGCATTTACCTTTAGCCTTCACATATTGCCAGTCAAGTAAGATCTGAACCGATCATTGCAGACCCCCCTTATACCATACAGTTTAAGTAGAAGGATGTTTATATCAACAGTGTCAAAGGCTTTTTGCAAATCAAGGAAAACTCCACACGAAAATTTGCCTTTGTCGAGAGATTTTCTGATGTTTTCAGTAAGGTTAATTAATGCATGATTAGTAGAATGTGACTTTCTAAAAAGCGGAATAGTTTTTTTAATGTTAAAAACATCGTGGTGAATTGCTAGTTGATTTGTAAAAACCAACAATGATGTTCTTTATTATTATTGAGAATATATTTCGATTAATATTTTAACCATCTTCAGCTCTATAAAATCAAAGTTAAAATAATCTGTAAAACCGAGTTTCATAAAGTATCTACATACACACATCATATCTCTATAAAAATGAATCCAAATCTACACGTGAATAATATTCCACAAAATATCTACGTAAACCAATTGGCGCAAAACAAAGGATACCACAATAGACCGAAGATAAATAAGCTATAATGTTATTAATTTAATAGTTAATGTTCTCCTTTTTTAGTTGTCTTTTGTGTTTAAGTTGGGACAAAGTGCATTGATATGTAGGGCAGCCAAAGTCATTAAACGTATAATAGATTTAGACGTTTGGGCAAGAATTTGCACGTCATCCGAGTCAACAATACCACAAGATCTTATGTGTGCAAGTACGGGACCTTTAGAATTATGCTCCTTCCAGCGCGTAATTAAATGTCGAGACGTTTGTCCCACATAACACGCATCACAGCGCAAACACAAAATTTTATAAACTACTTTGCTTTTTAGGAACATATCTATTGGTGCTTTCCGTAATGGCAAAATTGTGCTAAGTTTCATGATAGTTGAGATCATGACACGGTGCATTTATTCGTTTCAGTGATTGTTCGAATTTCTTGGTGACGTTTCCCCGGTATTCGATGAAAATCATCATTTGATCATCTTTCGCTTCTTCCTTTTCTTTTTTTTCAGTTACTTGGTGTTGATCATTCTGTTTTTCCTTTTATATAATTTTATCAATGGCGTTCTTAATGATGGGTTTGTAAAAGTCTGGTGGATATTGATTGTTTTCCAATAATTGCTTTCCTTCAACCAAGCTGTCGTGGAAACTGCTCCACGAACTGCACACTCTAAAAATCCGATTGACCAGACCCGATACTACCGATCTCTTACATTTTGCATGGTAGTTTAAGTTAAAACCGGTCTTCTTCATGTACCATGTGGAACTAAGCCTTTTATTCAATCATATAATTTTCATGTCCAAGAATGGTATTAAATTATCCTGCTCGTTTTCGATGGTGAACTTTAGTGATGGGTGCAACGAATTGATCTCAGCTAGCTTTTCATTGATGCCATTTCTATTTATGTCACAAAGGATATCGTCCATGTAACGTTCGTACAGTTTTGCTTCTCCTGCTATCGCGATATCATATTTGTGTAACCAACCATTGGTGAACATAGGTGTTGGCAGGCTCCCAATTGCCAAACCACTTACTTGACGATAATATCCATCATGTGAATCAGGACATCACATGTACATAGTTCACAGCAAGAATCTTAAAGGTTTTCTTGAAAACAGGTGATTTTGGATAATTTCCTGAGAACAGTAGCTCGGTACATTCCTGAATGGCTTCGTGTACCGGAACATTTGTGTAAAGGGAGGTAACATCAAAGCTGACAATTTTGTCCTCAGGATCAAGTTGAATGTTTTGAAGATTATCGGAAATTGACTTCGACGATGATTTGATACTACATTCCGGGACAACGTTAAGCCATTCTGCTACTTGGTAAATGGTCTTTCCACCAACATTTAAAGACATATCATTGGTACATTTTCTTTTGGAATTATGAATGATGTTATTAATTCCCTCCCAGAAGGTCAATATGTGGAAGCATCAAATAATTACTCAGAGAGTTATCAAATTCTTTGACATTGTTGTCTGTACCATTTAGTAGGTTGATGTTATAACCACCAAGAAGAACAAGAATTTTGCCTTGTTTATTAACCTTGTCTAATAGTGGTGTAAGAAAATTGTTACAAAAGACCAATGGTGAAAGAGCATGATGTTTATAATAGAACCAACCACGATATTAGATTTTTTATTTTGAATCTCCACAAAAGTTGACTCCAAAAGTTTCGGATAGTACATAAGTTTATCTAGATCATCTCTCCTTGAGGCATTGAGTTTATTAAAGATGTAAACAAAAGTGCCACCATGGTGGGCTTCGGTGGCAGTGAAAAAAGATTGGTAGCCATCATCAAAATTAGAGCAAGAAGGGGAGGAAGTTATCATTCTGGTCTCAGAGGACCTATTACATTAAATTTCAAATTAAGAACAGATAGAAATGTTTCAAGTTCATCAAGATGAAGATTAAGAGAGTTGGTATTTAAGTGAAAGAAAGATTCATTACTACAGATTGAGAATTCATAGAGCATTTTATTAAAAGAAATATCATCATAATTCTCCGATTCGCTCTGACATCACAAAATTTCCGCTATTATGGAAATGTGTGTGAATAAATATCATGGACGAAAACAAACCTTTCTTTTCTGTGAATCTGTACGTAATAGAGGTTGTAAGATGTCATACGAATATTTTAATTCACTTACTGAAGAATGTAAAAAGTACGATACAGAAATAAGCTTGACGTTGCTGGGCTAAAGGAATGTCCTTGTACAGTTTCCTTTTCAAGACTCTTTTATTTACTTCAATTTACGTGCTTGTGACTTAACATGATCTCTTCCTTTCAGGTGTTTACACAAAAGAACGAATGAAAAATAGAAAGAGCCTTCAAGCTTTTAATCAGTATCAATCAGGATGGGTGCACCAAATTCGATTTGTAAAGTTGACAAATAGTTTTATCACTAGCCGCCAAGGCGGCGTCGCTCGCCGCCCATGTACAGCCTGCGTTGAGTTCATGAAAAATGAAATTAAGGAGTTGGAAATAATAAGTGTGCCCATGTTGTAGAGCTCGAAAAACTGATCAAAAAAATGTATGGGATTGTTTTGCTACGACCAACCGTTACGGAGATATTGTTGATAAAAAATTTTGATGACGTCATAGACCCTCCCCCAAAAAAATTAGACCCAAATTTCTCGTCACCCTATTGCCCGTATCGCAGACCCCAAAAAACGTCAGTTATCCCTATTCGTTACGGATATAATTTTCCTTAAACGTCGCATTCGATTAAGGTCTCGATACAATGGTTTCACACTGACGCCACACAAAATAAAGTAATTACTCTCACAACTCAATCTACCATTTTGCGTGACTTACAGACAAACAAACAAATGGAGAACCCCATGGGTAGCAGTTGATCCTTTGGGTTCAGTAATTTGTGCACACTGTAATTGTATGGCTGGGTAAGTATATAATAAATATATTTGTAACAACCCAACTGAGTTATACTAATGTTTGTGCTCATTACTTTTGTTTATTTGTTTAAGGCTTGCTGAGTCCTGTTCCCATATTAGCTCAATACTGTTCAAGATGGAAGCTGCTGTGCGACTAGGATATGCCAAACCACAAGCCTGTACTGATGTTTCTTGTGCTTGGAATAATGACTTTATTAAAAGAGTTGGAGGAACTGAAATTGAGAACATAAAGTTTTATAAAACAAAAAAGTTGAAAACAAAGTCGGTAAAAAGAACATTCAGCGAAGCAACTGATGCTGAACAACAATGATTTTTAAATATGTTCAGCAAGTAGAGCAGCAGGATGAAGTTCCTGTTGGTTTAAGTTTATTTGCAGACCATTCATTTGCATTTCACCATAATGCACCAACTACAGTAAATGCAAGACTTCCACCAAACTTGCGATCACATAGAACCGATTCAAGCAAAGAGGAAATAAAAGAGGGTAGTGAATAATATTTTATCAATGACACTATAACAAAACACCATTGATTTTATTGAAAAAAGTACAAAATTGCAAAGCCAGTCATTGGCATGGAAAGAAATGCGACTCGGACGAATCACAGCTTCAGTTGCCCATGACGTTTTGCGTACCAGCTTAGACCAGCACCATTGGTAATAAAGAAAATTTGCCAATATACCCCTAACCTGAGTAATTGCCCATCAGTTACTTGGGGTAGACAAAATGAAAGTATTGCTGTACAGGAATACACAAAGATTTTTAACGATTCCCACTATCAGTTAGTCATTACAAGGTCTGGCTTGAAGATAGATAGTAGATATCTCGGTTTATTAAAGGTAAAACTCCCATTTTTGATCATAACCTTGAAGGCTATAATTGCCTGGATACACCCACTGAATCCTCTGCGAGTGGCACAATGCTCTATATCTCAGACAAATTTGCCCATATATCTCATCCAGATCTCAACAGCCTAATGTATAAGACAAAAAATTTGGAAGCATCATTTGCTGAAATTGTAATGCCAAATAAAACCAATATTATTGTTGGCACAATATACAGACATCCTTGCATGTCAATAAATTCTTTTAATCGTGAATTTTTATCACCTCTTCTACACAAAGTCAATGCAGTTTTGTATTTTTGCTAATCAAATATCCTGTAAGGGAGGGGAAAATGTTGTTGAATATCAAGATTGGTCTAGGTTTGACCAAGAAAACTTCCTTCTTGATTACCTTGAAATAAATTGGGGTGAACAGTTCGATGGACCTGCACCAGTTGACTCTAATACTTGCTTTGATATTTTTAACACCAAAATTCAGGAACTTGTAGGTAAACACTTGCCCATTAGTAGGCTCACCAAAAAACAGCTCAAGACAAAGCAGAAGCCCTGGATTCTAAATGGCCTTTCTAAAGTCCATATCAAAACGTGATTTCTTTTTTCGAACATTTTCAAAGGCCAAAAATCCTGCTTCAAAATCCGAATTTCATAACCTTTTTAAACGATACCGGAATATGATCGTTACTTTGCGCAGACAGAGTAAACAAAATTACTTCACTAACTACTTCAATCAATATTCTGGGAATATGCATAAAATCTGGGAAGGTGTTCGTGGTATAATATCCACAAAACATCAGAAAACTCCACCTCCAACCTCAATCCGTGTTAACAACACTGTAATTTCAGACCCAACCATCATGGCCAATAAATTTTATGATTTTTTCACATCTATTGCTAGTACTATCAGGTCAAAAATTCCACCAACATCAAAACACTTCACTGATTATTTGAAGCACCCTAGTGTAAATTCTTTTTTCCTTACTCCCACAACACAAGAAGAAATCATTAAAATTATTAGCTCATTTTCCACTAGTAAATCCTCTGGTCCCAATAGTATCCCCATCAAAATCCTTAAGTTAATCAAAAATGATATAGCTTATCCAATCTCATTATTAATTAACATGTCATTTGAAACTGGAGTATTTCCCCAGGCTTTGAAAACCTCTAGAGTTGTGCCAGTTTTTAAAAAGGGTTCTCCATTAGTCGTTTCCAACTATCATCCGATCTCTTTGTTGTCTAACATTGAAAAAATCTGATCTTTAAATCCTGGTCTCGTACTCTGGACTTTAGCAGGCCACAGTGTCAAATACCTAGGTGTTCATCTAGATGAACATCTTTCATGGAAAACACATTTCGTCAATTGCAGCAAAACTACAGAGAGCCAACGGGGCGTTATCCAAACTTCGTCATTATGTTCCCCAAAACTCCCTCCTTAATATCTATCATGCAATTTTTAGCTGTCACATGCATTATGCCTGTCAAATCTGGGGTCTATGTGACAGCATCTATACACACAGAATCTTAACACTGCAAAAAGCAGCAATACCGCTTATGACCTTCTCTGAGCCTCGAACTCCATCATCATCCCTCTTGTACAATCTTGGTATTCTCAAATTTTTTGATCTTGTTGAAGTCCTCAACATAACTTTTGTCCGAAACTTTATTAAGTCACAGATGCCTTCTGACACACTTAAAACCTTAAACATTCACAAAATCTCTCACTCACATAGAACCAGGGCTTATACTCTGGGTGTTCTTGTTGAGCCCTCGGGACGTACTACCAACCATGGTCTATCTTGTCTGTCAAGACTTTCCACTATTCAGTGGAATAATCTTCAATGTCACTTCCATAATCTTAAGCTATATGAACTAAGTATAAGCAAATTGAAAGCCTTGGCAACCAAATACTACATGAGTCAATATATCAACTGATTTTGAGCATTTCAGTGCAGCTATTTGATAATCTTCGTTATTACAGCAGCAAGATTTTTATTCATTTATATATCGATTTATATATTCATTTATTTTATTTTTTTTTTTTTTTTTTTTCTACTGTTGATATTACCATTTACATTTTTAAGGCCTGGCCTTCTCCTAGTTTAGCATTATGTTATCGAGTAGGTCTCCTTCCATTATTTAAATGTTTTCTTTCCTCTTGTAAATATTTCACATTGTTTCTGTTTGGTAAATAAATTCTACTACTAATATCATTACATTGGAGCTTCAGCTGATGCCATTCATTGGTTTATGCAAATGTCATGGAAATTTTTGATAGAAATTAAGTGTCCATATTCGCACAAAGACAAAAAACAAAGATTGCATAAGCGATAAAAACTTTTGCTTAGATTCAAACCTCAAGTTAAAGCCAAATCATCCATACATGACACAAATACAACTCCAAATGTATGTTTGCAAAGTTGATGTTTGTCATATTGTAATTTGGACACCATCATTTTGTTTTGCTATACATGTCAACTATAACAAAGAATTTGATAGGGAAGTGCTTTGACTCAAAGAATTTTATGAGAAACATATTGTTGTGGAATTAGTGACAAGACAATTAGAAAACAAAAAATTAAACATCGAAAACAGTTTGTCATTTACTTCAGAAGTTGGTGATGTTGATGATGGTGGACTTTCATCAAAAGTGTTAACAGGGTTAGCCGAATTGGCAGAGTTAAATGGAAAAAGCATATAATTACACTTAGCTATATATATACAGCAAAACCAGGTCTTATAGTTTCGTCTGACTCAACCAAGTTTGTTGAAGTCAGCCTTATTGAAGTTTTTACATGTAGGATGGACCCAAAGTTCACAAAAGTTACAAAAAATAGCATCGCTTAAAACTGATTTGTTACAAATTGAGGCATGGATAAATAGACATTAAAGATAATAATGAATATACCTCAACGTTATGTCAGACTAACAGCACGTGCATCATTTTGATTGTCTACTGGGTTCGTTTGACCGCTACATACTGAATACGATGCCAGTAGACAATAATACTATAGAAAAATAGCGGAAAACAACGAAAGAAGGGGGGCGTGGCAAAACAACGCAAAACAAGAATAAAAATGCAGCCGATTACGGCAGCAAGTCAGCGGCATTTGATTCTTATGATTGACATTCTTCTTTTCACTTGAATATTACTAAACAAGAGGTAAAAATTTAATAAAAATTATAGACGACGACGACGAAACCCTATTCCAATAGTCCAATAGTCAGCTGGCTAAAGCTCAAGTCGTCGAGTCGTTTTAGATGTTAACGCGGTTCACAATAAGTCGACATTCAAGTCATCGAGTCGTTTTAGATGAACACTCGCTTTTCAAATGAAGGCGTTTTAGAGGTTTGTTCGTTTCAGATGATGACACGTTGTTCAAAATTTGTCGGTCTTTCATATCAAAAACTACTAAAATTTCATGATCTGTTTATTCAAAATGACACTATTCGTGAGCCCCTTACTTCAAATCAGGCGATAAGGGTGTTCCACACTAACTGAACATGAACATATTAATGTGAGGTATATATTGCATTATAAAGAGAAGGGATCTCTTTCGGAATTCTAACAAACAATCAAATGTATCTGCAAGAAAAGGGAATTCTTCACAGTTTGGTGATTTTCTAATTCATAACCATGCAATGCCCCATGTTTCATGCAACTACTAGAACTACTAGAAAACATGACTGCTGCAGCATCACGACTTATATAAATACTAGTAACTCGTGTAAAAGTTTTTTACGGCTTTAATTTCGAAAAGGATGTGCAGAAATCTCGCGTTCCCCTGTATGTACCCCGTGATTAAAATCAAATCACGGAATTGTGAATGGAAAATGTACCCATGTTGTAGAGCTCGAAAAGTGATCAGAAAAGTGTATGGGACCATTTCGATACGACCAACCGTTGCAGAGATATCGTCGATCAAACGATGACGTCATAGCCGCAGTACCAAAAATAATTTAGGCCCAAATCTTGCGTCACCCCATCACTCGTATCGCGGACCCCAAAAAACGTCAGTTATCCCTATTGGTTCTCGATATATTTCCCCAAAAACGTTGCGTTCGATTGGGGATACAATGCAATGATTCCCCCGTGATCATAAAAAAAACTGACGTCAAATGATGCCACGTGCTTTTGGAATAATCGTAAAAAAGTGTCTCTCGCCTCTACGTGGTTTTACGCGCACATAAAAGGACGATGACCGTAAAATAAAACTAAATTATATCACTCTCTAAAAACTTAGTATATATAGACTAGTATCTCGCGTAAAAGTTTTTTACGGTTTTTATTTCGAAAACATTGTGACGAAAACAGATGACGAAAAATTAAATCACCGAATCTTGAAAATGTTGTAGAGCTTGAAAAACTGATCAAAAAAATGTATGGGATCGTTTCGTTACGACCAACCGTTGCAGAGATATCAGCGATCAAAGATTTTGATGACGTCATAGCCGCAGTACCAAATAAATATTAGGTCCAAATGTTGCGTCACCCCATCACCCGTATCGCCGACCCTAAAAAACGTCAGTTATCTCTATTGGTTCTCGAGATATTTCCCCAAAAACGTCGCGTTCGATTGGGGATGCAATGCAATGAATCCCCCGTGATAAGGTAAAAAAAACTGACGTCACGCCGCGTGCTATTATACTAATCGTCAATTATCAATGGTCTAACGAAAAAATGACCACGATTAAGAAGATTTTGATCGTAAATTTTAAAAAAACACAACACTCTCTAAGTTAAATGTGTTGCACACGATTGCGAATTAGTATAAGAAGTAGACTAGTATCTCGCGTAAAAGTTTTTTACGGTTTTTATTTCGAAAACATTGTGACGAAAACAGGTGACGAAAAATTAAATCACCGAATCTTGAAAAGTGATGGAGCCCATATTGTAGAGCTTGAAAAACTGAGCAAAAAAATGTATGGGATCGTTTCGCTACGACCAACCGTTGCAGAGATATCCTCGGTCAAAGATTGTGATGACGTCATATCCGCAGTACATCCGTACATGGGATCGTACGGGATGGGATCTTTTGGAATGATCGTGAAAAAAGTGCCTCTCGCCTCTACGTGGTTTTACGCGCACATAAGAAGAATTTGACCGTAAAATTTAGTTAAATATATCACTCTCTAAAATAAAAGTGTGACACACAGCGCGGATTTTGTTTTTTTAATGGTCAAAATCTTCTTAATCGTGGTCATATAGCGGCAGTTCGCCCACGCAAGACACATTCACGATTAGTATAATAGCACGTGACATTTGACGTCAGATGTTTTTATGATCACGGGGGAACCATTGCATTGCATCCCCAATCGAACGCGACGTTTTTGGGGAAATATCTCGAGAACCAATAGGGATAACTGATGTTTTATAGGGTCCGCGATACGGGTGACGGGGTGACACAACATTTGGGCCTAAATTTTATTTGGTACTGCGGATATGACGTCATTAAAATCTTTGATCGACGATATCTCTGCAACAGTTGATCGTAGCGAAACGATCCCATACACTTTTTTGATCAGCTTTTCGAGCTCCACAACATGGGAACACTTTCCAGTCACGATTTTGTGATTTAATTTTTCGTCACCTATTTTCGACACATCCTTTTCGAAATTATAGCCGTAAAAAACTTTTACGCCAGTTACTAGTTATTATAATAAGACTAGACGCCAAGGCGTCGTCGCACGCCGCCAACGATCAACATGTATTTCAGGTGAAACATTTCTATCGGTTTTTATTTCAAAAATGATCCCTTTATTCAAATCCCGTGTACGCGCGTATAAACCATACAAACCGTACGCGTATAGCCGCCAAGACGGCGTCGCTCGCCGACCATATGTTCATCTTGTGTTGTGACGCCCGCAATCAACATACATTTTTGGCAAAACAGTTTTTATTTCGAAAATGAACATGCATTTGAGGTAAAACATTTCTTACCGGCTTTTATTTCGAAAATGATCCTTTATTCAAATCCCGTGTACGCATACAAAAGTTGTTGTATATACTGATAAAAAAAACTGATGTCAAATCAACGATACAGTAGAATCTGACGTCATTACAGAGAAAAAACCCTTCTCACCACTGCGTGGTTTTACGCGGACAATATAGGAAATCCTACGTAAAATTTAGATAAATATATCACTCTCTAAAATAAAAGTGGGATGCACAATTGCGAATTAGTATAATAAGATAGTATCTCGCGTAAAAGGTTTTTACGACTTTAATTTCCAAAAGGATCTGCAGAAATACGACGCGTTCCCGTGTGTGTACCACATGACGAAAATTTTAATTGCGGAATTGGAAATGGAAAGTGTACTGATGTAACTCGCGTAAAAGTTTTTTACGGCTATAATTTCGAAAAAGTTTTGCGTAAGTCCCGTGACGAAATGAGTTGACGAAAAGTGTACCCATGTTGTAGAGCTCGAAAAACTGATCAAAAAAATGTATGGGGTCGTTTCGCTACGACAAACAGTTAAAGAGATATCGTCGATCAAAGATTTTGATGACGTCATAGCCGCAGTACCAAAAGAAATTTAGGCCCAAATGCTGCGTCACCCCATCACTTGCATCGCGGACCCCAAAAAACGTCAGTTATCCCTATTGGTTCTCGAGATATTTCCCCAAAAACGTCGCGTTCGATTGGGGATGCAATGCAATGATTCTCCCGTAATAAGATAAAAAACAAGACGCCAGAGACGGCGTGAAGATCAGCGCATTTGACAAACCTGGTCGTGTATAAACGTCTCAAAGCTTAGAGTTGAAACTCTATTTCTAAATAATCAATATTAAGGGGGTAACCCCCCAGATTTTTTTTTTCAAGACTGAAACAATTTCAGAACTTCTAAAGTATGTCACCACATGACATATTATTACACAGCAAAAATCCTTAAAATTGATACCTAAACCTGCAGTTGCCATGGCAACCGGTTGCTAAGGATCAAAGTTTTTTTGGGACTGCGCTGCCGGCCTAAATATCACAAAATCTACTTGTCGGATTCTCTTGAAATTTGGAAGGTGTCTTAGGTTAAGATAGAAGAGTGTTTTAAGTGGAATAGATTTCCCATATGAATTTCAATTTTCACTGTATTAATACTGAAAATGAGGCGTAAAAAAATTGAGCAATTTTCATTAGAAAAATGTAAATAATACAAAAATTCACAACCATATAGGGAATCTATTTCACTTAAAACACACTGGATCATAAAATGAATCTCTCCTGAAAATTTCAGCTTGATCGGTCAAACGGTTCCTCAGAAATTAAGGCCGGCGCGTTAAAAAAGTCCATTTTGAGAAAAAGCCCAGAAAACGTAAGAATATAGTTTAAATAAAGAAAAGTGTTAAAAACACAAAACTTTTATGCAGTAATAAATGTCAAAAAGCACTGTCATCCTTTGACTTCCTTTTACCACGAATTATTTTTCTACGCTTCTTGGTGGTCTCTAAGTTTGCATATACTGAAGAAAACAGTCGTTTTCGATTCAATGAAGCACAACCATTCAATGTATATTTTCATAAACCAAAATGGAAGCTTTTTTGCCAAAGTTGATGTTAGCAACAGCATCATACACGCCAAGGGTAAGTGGTTCCCAAGCGACATACCGAACTTTTAGAATCCTATCCCATCCTATTCTATCCTATCCCTATACCGTGCCATCCCACTGGTAGGTAGCTCTTTCAACTCTGCGCATGCATCTTGCATTGATAAATCAGCAACTTCTTTTACAGCTTTAGCTAAACGACTAACTATCTTATCGAAATAATTACTAGTCATTGGTTTTGGTAAGTTCATTAAAGCCAAGAAACGTTCAAGTCCAGCGTAACCATGACCTAAGTTCCGCATGCTGTAGACAGCTCTAGTATTCACTTCAAATGATATAGTGGCGGTGGATTTAGAAGCGTACTTTTCAATGAAATAACTACAACGTTGGCACTGAAATAACAAACATGACGCAAGTCCACTTTTTTTTTGGGAGACTTCGGTAAGTTTCATGTTGTCTAACATGCACGACGGACATATCAGATGGCTAACCACAGATGATAAAATTTCCATATCAATTATTCTGTACCCACTGACTCTTTTGTCTGAAGATGGAGACTGTTCTTGGATATGTACAACCTTTCTTTGAGAGGCAGTTTTTAATGGTTCAGATTTTGTGTCGACAGTTGGATTATCCATGGATGAAACATTGTCTATATTTACAGTATTTACAAGTGCTGCTTCTGGAGTATTCAAATTATTCACATTACTATTTACATCTTTGTCATTATTTACATAAGCAAGAGCTTTAGATCCACAAAATCCTCTTCTTCTTCTTGCTTTCTTGGTCCTAGCTTTTACTCTACAAATTTTAGGCATTTTTCACTTTTAGTATGGACAATTTCAAACTCCACCAAAACACTTCCAATTCGTGTTTTTTGCTTAACTTTTTTTTGCTTGATAGCCCAGTTATTTACGGAACATTCTGTACCAACTTCGAACCCAAGGTTATATTAGAAGTTGGGCAATTTTACCGTTTTTAGAGAGGATAAAAGCGTTGCTAAGGCGTTGCTAAGGACATTCTTAATACCCTTGATGACAAAAAGTGTCAATTTCTTAACAAAAATCACATTTTCTTGGAAAAGTAAGTTCAGAAATGAAATCCTCTATATTTAAATGCCCTATTTTCATATATTTTAAAATTTTGAAAAAAATCAAAAAATCTGGGGATTACTCCCTTAAACAATAGGAAGGATCTTTCATTACATTCTTTCTTCAAGGAGGGTTGGTAATTATCAAAACGTGACGTCTGTTTCACTTTAAGTCAATCGCGAAATTGAGTTCCTGCGATCTTTTGTTCATCTGAATATATCCGAATACCGTAAATGACCGATTATAATCTTTTGAACCTTTATGGTGGGCGTTTAATTGAGTCCTGGGCGGTTAATAAGAAAATCACTAATACCGTTTATCTTTTCACTGAATGCTGACAAAAGAACTGCTTGTGTCCTGCTCAAGCAACTTCAAAAAAGGTCGAAAATACTCTCACTTCAAGATGAAAAGAATTCATTCTCGCATTATTAAGTTTCCTTCATTATACTGTTTTCCTCAATATTTTATGTTTTTGCCGAATAAACGCAGTTTCAGTTTTGGACCTGGGCGCTTTTTACAAATTTTTCTTCTAAACCTGGGCGCTTCATCGGTAATTCAATTCCCGCGAAATGTAGTTTCTGTTTCTGGAAAACAAACATTCCGAAATCCGAGCTCACTTTCCGAAAACTGTTACGGAAATACAATGTGTGAACCAAATAATACGGTTCATATATGGTTCAGTGTTCCTCAACTGTCATTACTCATTGAAAGCTGTACAATAACAATTCATCAGTCTGTGTGTTGGTCAATGTAGCTTTGACTCAGTAACCTTCAAGAGTAATTTCCTTTTGATAATAATGTATTTAAGGAATAATAATGGAGTCTGATTTTGTTTCTCTCGTTATGATTTTTCTTTATATAACAAAATATCTAACAAAAATATACAAAACATCGAGATTCCTTCATAATAAAGTTGGCCAGAAACATGGTTTTCTAAGCATGTGTATCATTTTCATTTTATGCACAACTTTTCATAACAACAAGGAAGCAAATTTTAACAGAAGATTATTATCAAATGGATAATTAACTCAACATCTAAAAAACAAACATAACCTTTTAGACTATTGTATTGAAGATTTCATGGTGATTAAATCTCTAAAAGGTTTGAACAGTAAAGAAAGTACCATCATATATTGAGTTATCTTGGTTTGAATAAACTTATATATAACACAACTGAAGAAATAAACATTAAAAGAAAAGTCAAGATAATATTCGTTTTTAAAAACTATTCCTCTTCAGCAACATTTTCAGCTCCGGTTATTCGATCCATCTTGACAATCTCCGAACTTAACGGTTTGTAAGTGATTGAAAACTTATTGGAAAGTATCAATAGCTTAACTTGGTCGGTGTCCATGCTATCAATATCCTTTTCAAAACAGTCACTTAAAACGTCATTCGTTGTCGACATGGTTATTCTTGTGGTATCAACTTGAACGATAAAGGACCAATACTTTGCAGAAGTAAGAAAACCTTTCAAGAAAGAAGAACTGCACAATTCACAAGTAACCATATGGTCAGATTTAGCCTCCTCTTTCAGCTGCAGTTTACCTTTACAGGATATGCATTTACTTTCCGCAATGAACTTTGCAGACAAAACAATTGTTGCTTACTTACTTACTTACATTTGCAGGAACTGTAGGATCAACATGCTCAATTGGCTTAATTGGTGTAAGTGCAGTTGACGATGTTGTCTGCAACTGTATTTCATTATTGTATATGGATTTTAACAATGCTGAAAAAGCATATGCAGCATCACTTGTTAAACCTGTGTATTCCCTCCAAAGAGCAAGTTTTATAGAGCCTGTGTGATCACACAGTTGGCCAGATTGGAATAAAACATCTTCACCGTTTACTCGCCGTGTTGTAATTTCATCCAAAGTTACGTGTCCTTGAATGTTCACCTTTGAACCCGGTTCCACCTCATTGATAATTTTTTTCACCGATGAATACTGAACATTACAATTAATCGGAAACCCCAACTCCATAGTTTTTACTTGGCTGTATTCTCCGATGAGAATAGTTTCCTTGTCGTCACCATATTTGATCTTACTGATACTGACTCCACATTTTGAAGCTTGGGATTCTTCGAATAATTGTTTCTTTCTTGGCGAAAAACAAACAGCGTGGTGGACTTTTTCATGGTCCTCAATTTCGAGGTTGAAGTATGGCCTTTTTTTCCTGGACATTTTTGTTGGAGACATGTGGAGTATGTATCCTTTGAAGTTTGAGCCTGAAAAAGTTTAAATATTTTCACAAATTTTTTACATTAACATTGTTACAAATCTAAGTTCTTTTGGACATTTTCTAATTATTATGTTTAGCTACTGACCCCTATTATACATACAATATTTCCATCTACTCATTTTCTTCTATCAGTTGGTGTAAGGGTTAATATTTTATGTATACTTTTGTTTTCAAGTTGCATGTAGTCTTGTCCCTTCTACCTGGGCGAGCAAAAACATTGACCCCGAATTTGAAGATACTGACTGGGAAAAATCAAATCATACTCTTACTTCAATGACATCCAATGTCTAGGAATGTCAAAAATGTATAATATATCTGATAGCCTTTTTCTCTGATGGAACTGATGGAAAAAGTAAACTTTTTTGAAAATATTTAGTTTCAATTTAAAAAATATGTTCACAAAATAAGAATACATTGTTATTCCAATATGTTAACTAATCTTGCTATTTTTCAATTAAATCCAATAGCCCAGATATTTATAGATAAAATACCTGACGAACTTTCGGTTCTTCGCTTTCCATCCATGTTTTTTATTTTCCTTCTCTTCTTCTTCCTGGAGATCTGGGATCTGTAATCAAGTATAATATCGGATTAACCGAGAAACCGCATCGAGAAAATCGGAGAGGGGATTTCCCGAAAGTTAGTTCAAACAAGAGCCCTCTCTATTATATCCATTAAGGGCTGATCAATGTTATAGCACAACAGCTATTTGACAGGTTCAATTAATTGAATTACGGCTTTACTGTTTCCTTTCGCTTCTCTATAAAAACTTAAACTCCGTCTGATGGAATTCTTCATGTTTTAATTTGAGGCCGCACTCATCCTGATAAAATAGTTGGAATTATCAATTCTGAATTAGCCACATGGTCAACAAGTAGCCTCTATTCCACCCTAGTTTCAGAGTGATATCAGGTTGTAACTTGACAAAATCCAGACTAAAACTAACACTGTGGACAAAAACCCAATAATGACGGACAAACGCTCATGACACGATCAGCTGGTCACTGCGCTGACCAACAATCAATCTTATTATTTAGTCAATTGAAACATAAAAAGATAACATATAACTTATATATCAGTTATAAATAAGGCTGATAATTTATACATGAAATTGATGATTGAGGACTAACGTTACCTTGATTGCTTCATGATCAGAAAAATAAAGACTGTGTATTAAAATACTGATATCAATTTTGTTGATTAAACTTTTATGGATGTATACATGATCAATCAGGGATCCAGAGATATGTGTGGGACCATCAACTATCATTTCATAATCAGTAAGAAACTGATGCAAAAAATTGCAATCATCCTTAAAATAATCGATATTAAAGTCACCTAGAACTATATGGACCAAATCAACCTTACTTCTCAGATGATCAATCATGTACATCAGATCATTACGTTGTAGGCGACTCTGACGATATAGTAGGATGAAATTTAGAGGAATATCCATAATGCATGACCATGTTATCGAAAATAATGAACAACCGGGAATATCATCCGTGTTTATGACAGTGATGTCATCTCGATATGCCATTGCTATATTTGAATACCTGTGATTACTTAAAGAATTCATCATAACAGAAAATGGGTTGAGTGTTTCTCTGATAGAAAATGTGTCTGATTCTGATGTTAACTGTGTTTCAGTCAAAAATAACAAACTGCTTTCCATCAAAAATTTATCACATTTTATATCGATTGCATGTTTTGCAAGTGATCGTACATTGAGAAGAGAGAAAGTCAAAGATATATCATCTAATTGATCATTTGCTTCACCAGATTGCAACATAGCATTTTCTCTCATGTAATCATATTCATCTGAAGCCCGCTGATCAAATCTTACAGAATTTGTATTAAGTGTTCCAGTCAAATAAAGTCCTTCCAATGAGGTAACGCGGCTTAAAGCAACATATACCTGACCATTGTTGAATCGTTTCTGCTTCAGAAGATTAAAACTAAATACAATTTTTGGAAAAGTTTGCCCCTGTACTTTATGAACTGTACAAGCCCATGAAAGAACTAAAGGAAACTGCAGTCGTTTAATACTGGGTGAAGAAGATCTATTCTTTTTGATTTTTATTTCTTTTTCAACTCTTTCAATTGGCACTAAATTATGTGTACGACTAAAACTATCTGAGTTCATTGCTTTTAAACCTACGCTTTCCCCTTCCATTTTTAAATATATTTTTTTAACGATTCCTCTATGATCATATTTTAAATGATGTATGGTTCCCATTTGCCCATTACATAATTTATCTTCTACATCTATATTGGCAGTTAACATAACCTTTGCATGTAGTTTAACAATCAGTTTATAGGCGAGGCCGCCAGTATCCATTTGACTTCGTTGATATATTCTATGTAGTACAGCATCCGTTATATTTGGTGGAAACACATTTTCCAGACGATCGATCTGGCAGGATGCCTAAAGTAGAATGAATTGTCGAACCATCAATGTTTACTGCTGCCACTCCTGTTGGCGCAAGCATTAGCATTCTTTCTTTATTTGCATCCTTCATCCCATATGTAAGCGAATTTTGTAAGTAATACTTTATTGTAGTCAACAGATGAGATTTTCCGCATCCTGCACTTCCGGTAAGAAATATATGGAATGGTTCTGGCTTTGATGATGGATCCCTTTTAGATAATTGTATTGTATTACGCGTCCACTTCAAAATATAAAAATATCCCTTTGTTTTTCATTTAACAATCGAATTCTTTCATTAAGGCCATCATCTGATATTAGAGGTGTAAGGGTTTGAGCTGTAGCTCCACCATGATATTCATTTTCATTATCTTCCTCATCATCGTCATCTATCTCGTTTTCGTTATTTCTTTCTCTTACTTCATCGTTTTCCTGTTCTCCATAAGGATCTAGACCAGTAGCATTTTCGTTAAATCGAACAAATGCTTCATTAACCATCTCTCCAAATGGTTCACATATTTTTTTATTGTTATTAATTATTTCCAGCACTCCTGGTTCTTGCAATTTCCCTGAGTAAGTTCCCGATGTCGAGCTTTTAAGTTCTTCTTCATTTCGAAACGGATAAAACATAAATAGTATGTGGTGAGCATAAGCTTCCGGCTTCTTAATTCTATTTGGAACATGGTACCGTAAAACACAATTTGTTTTTCTCAATTTCACATATATTCCTTACTGGACATTAGAGGAACTGATTTTGGTAGTGTAGAATTATAATCTTCTGGAATTAGTTCCTCAAGGATATCTGGTTGAGAATCATTTGGTTCATTGTTTTTCTTTATGGAGTCAAGATAATAACTTGATAGAAATTGAGCATAACATAAAGAATCCAGTGCAGCATATTTCCCTTTTCTATAAGATTGATCTGGACGGTCTAAATAACGATCTAACATATTTTTTTTTGAAAATATTTGTGTCCTGTTCCCGCATGTTCATAATTTCCTCTTCAGTTTTGCACACTCGATAACGATTTTCAGGCAGGTTGCTATTAGCAAATATTACTCCAGGTGATGTTTTGCGTAGCCAAAGTTCTGGAAGTACAATGGAAACCGCCTCTTGAATAGACATTTCTCTGTGAGTTCGATACGCCTTAGAAATAGATTTCATCCTTTCTTGAGAAGTTTTTCCGCATTCATAAGCTTCTTTAGCTGCCTGCTTCATTGCTTCACATGATTCATCTTCTGATTTTGAAAGATATGCGCACATGTAAGCCACTGCCTTATAGTAGTCCAGCACAGGTTGAATGTCTAGGTTAGCTTCCCAAGCAAGCAATCCCTCTTCAAAGTAATTATTAGTGAAACATGATTTTGGTGAACGTTTAAAGTGAATTTGATAGGTGTTATCGGGGGATATTGAAAGATGTTTGTAATACTTTTCTTTGTCGATATTCAATTCAGTTAAGATAGTGTCAATTGACTTGGGTTTTTGATAATCCTCTTTTGTTGGATCATGGATGTTGTTATGTTTGGGATCTAACTGTTCATCGATATATTGCTTTACCTTACCAAGAAGTTCTTTCCTTTCCTTTAAGATTTTAGTTTTTTCATCTTGAGAAATGTCAGCTAAAGGTTCCGCAATAACAGTTCTTTCACAAAAGAACTTGCCAAATGAATATCTGCAATCAATATTTTTGTATTTTCGACATGATTTAGAATGATGATGAGTCGGAAAGGTTTTAAGGTGGTAATATACCTAGATTTCAAGAAAAAGTCGGAAAATTTTGAAAATTGAGATTTTTCCCTAAAAATAATGCTTAGACATTCTGGATCAATTCCTGAAAGTTTTAGGCTTTAATTCCATGGTTATAACGATATATTTAACGTTTTCTGGGAGAAGGTATGCTACTAAATCTCAAGATTCCCCTAGCAACCAACGCTTAGACCGTTGCTATGGTGTTTCTGGGTCATCTGTTCACTTACTGCAATGAAATAAGAAGTTTAACAAAACTTCAAGGTGTAGACTGTACCTTAAACACGGGAAATTTCGTGTATTGTTTCCATGAACTCATAGAAATGTTTTTGAAAGTGTGTTACTGTACTTGATTTGCTTTTGGATGTTGAAAAGTTGAAAGGTTTTTACTCTTATCTGTTTACCTAATTTTTTTCATACTTAATATGTATAACATGAATAAGTAGAAAGTATGGCTGGTACAAAGCAGAGCTCCAAATATAGACGAAAAAGAAGAGGCTTTCCTGGTACACAAAAACAACATATGCAAAGTGAAGCAACTTCTTCCTCTTCAACGAGTATTTCTACATCTTCTATTTCTTCTCCAGTGAAACTTAACAGATCTCTGGAAAAAATAAGCAGGAACTGTCCACTCTTAAAGGAGGAGAATAATACAGTGCTTACCAGAAAACAAGCATTTAATCTTGGTATTGTCAATGGCAATCGGAGTGACCCTGTAAAGGCACATAGCAACAAGATCATCAGCGCAGAATCGTTGCAAGAAGCTATCAGTATTGCTGCAATATGTCGCCATTGTAAAAGCCCTAATAGTTTATTAGAAATTTGGCAACATGATAGTAAGAGACATGGACTAAATGAAGCATTGTGTTTAAAATGTAATTTGTGTCATCATGAAACTTTATTAAATACTAGCAAAAAACATCCGATGTGTAATTTTTCAGATGCAAACATTCAGATAGTTCATGCTGGTCTTGTTACTGGAAATGGATTGAGTAACTTGCAAAAACTATGTATATACTGCTATGAATTTACCTCAACCACCTAGCAGTAGCTCTTACAACAAAATTCTGAAGCTTGAGCATGGTGAATCGATCAATGTTGTCAACGAATCTATGCAAAGTGCAGCTCAAAATTTGAAGCAGTTTATGATCAATAACTATCCAGATTGTGAAAATTCTTCTCTGAACGATTCATTCTCTGTCAGTGTTAGTGTTGATGGTACTAGAAAGATGCTTGAAAGGACTCACTCAAAATGCAAAAGAGGCAATTAATTCAATTTTATGGAGCAAATGTCCAAAGAGAGTTTTTTGTAGCAAAACAAAGTTACAATCATGTGCTGCACTAACCATCCTTGAGTGGAATTCAGGAGCTGCTGGTTCTTCAAAAATCCTTTCTAACGTAGGTGTTGGGTTAGGTGTGAACACAAAATGTTGGTGACCGTTTACGCAATAATTCTCGCATACTACAAGCTGCAAATAAATGCAAATCAAAGTACCAAAAGCGTCGGCAAGCATTACACCAACTGAGGAAGTCAAGAAAAGCAGACACTGCCTCATATCAGTCAGGTGCATTTGGTACAAGCAAATATCCTGATGCAAATAAAAAGACAACTAAACTTGCAAAAGGTGCTCTTGTAGATATTGTCTTTGTTGATGAAAGTGAAGTTGCTATGATAAAATTCCAGGAAGGACTGTAGAATGTTGTGTCTAAAAACAATTTTCCACAGTCATATTTCATGAAGCTTTATCATCAAAACTTTACTTGGTTAGCCAAGTATCTCTGTTTCAAAAATCTTTGCCTTGATATAATTGAAATCATTTTATTCAGTTCATTTTTGTAATCAATGAGTAAAAAAAACTGTTTTTCAACTAAAACGGCTTTTTTTAGAATTTAGATCTTTTACAATTTGAGTAAAGATTTTAGAAGTTCTATAAGTAGCTATTTTATGCCATTTTGCACAGAGCTCAGAATAAGTTTCTTCTTCAAAATGAGTTGAGGATTTTCCTTTTCAATTATCCGAAGACCTCGTATCCAAGAAAAACAATATTTTCCAAGTTACCATAGCAACCGTTGCTAAGGAACAAAATCCTCAACTCATTTTATAGCTAATTGAATTTATAACAACTATGTGGAGTTTGAGTTCATAACCATCACCCTAACTCATTTTATCGTTTCTCAAAGATTTCTATTGCTTTTGTTTCCATGGCAACAGTACTAATTTGAACACTTGTTTTTCATGACCAAATCACCCAAATGTTTGTTGAAGGTATATAGTCTCAGAAACTTTTATTTGTTTTGATAGATTGTAATTTGTTTCATTAAAACAGCTGTCTTTTAAATGTATGTGTTTTTCCTGCCATATGGTCTATTACCACCTTAACTAAACCATGTAGTTCGTCATCTTCTTTGACAGGGAGTTCGCACTTAACAGCAGTATCTACAAATGCAACATAATCTGCTTTGGTATCTGGTGAAAGTTTTGGTGCATTCTCAACCCAAAGTAACGAGTGAATATGTGGACTACCACGTACTTGGAATTCTACTCGAATTGCATATATCACTCCCGTTATTTACAATATATTTAAAAAAGTTTTCAACACGATATTGGAAATGTCTTGCTAGCAGAACTGGATTAGATTGAAGAATTTTTGTTCTCTCCATATAGTTCATACTTTCCAATTCTGCTTTCGTTACTTTTGTTCCATTCAGATTTTGAATGATCTCAATTAATTCATCCCAACTCAAATCAGCACATGAGAGAGTCATGAAGTAGGTTGGCAATCCAAGTTGCTTTACCATCGCAAGAACCTCAAATAGAAACCTTTTCCAATATGCTGGAGTCCCTTTAAAATTATTCATAAAGTTAAATGCATCATCCGTGGCAATAAGGCCGCTAATAGTTTCCTTAAAACTTTGTGAAAGGCAACCAGCCGTTAAACCTTCTGTTTTGATTTTCTTCAAAGCAGTATTTATGCAGCTGTTGAGATTTAAATGTTGTGTGACTGATTGTGCATAGAAAATATAATCAGGATCGGACGCAAACTTCTGTGTATAGTTGAGAAGCCTCTGATTAAAATACTTACAAGGACTTAACTTAACACTTCTCTCATGTGTATATCCAAACTGGCCGGTAGGAAACAAGTGAGGATGGGCAAGCATTTCACAATTCTCATCACAAATTACAGGCAAGGGTTCTTTATTTTCACCAGGAGCGATGGTAACGTTTGAATCATCTTCTACACTAAAAGATAACTCAGGGACATACGCTGTTTCATAGGCTCCAATCCGGAAGTCATCTAATGGATTCGCATCTTCTTCTTTCAATCCTTCTTTAACATTACCAACATCTGCTTCATTTACAAAGTGGATCTCATTTTCATCATCATTATCATCAGTATTGTTAATAGCACTAACCCAACAACTCGGTATATTTTTGATATCGATTTGAATATTGGCATACAAAGGGTTGACTGTTTTCAGGTGCGCTAAAACCTCTTGAACAAAATTGGGGCGAACAGGCTCAAAATAAACATTAGATTTAAAACTCATTTTCTTTTTAAGAGCAACTCTTACTACTCCATTGTTATCCATTCCTCGAGGTAGTATATTGCAAATGTCATCAGCGTTTATGGGCACATTACAGATCGCGCCTTTCATTTTAGGTGCCTGACCATTACTCATTATCATCACCTTCTTAAATAATATCCGTTTAGAAACAATTACCTTCTCTAATTTACGAATATCCGACAGTCTGTTCGGTAAATCATGAATTCTTAAATCATTACAAACTGCTTTTCAGGGCGTTCTTTTTTTCAACAACTTTGAGTGACATGTTTTGCATATGTATTCTTGGCCGTCATAGCTTGAAATGCGTGATAAGAAGATTGGTTCATCCACATCATATTTTTCTTCATCAAAGAACTGAACTGAAGAGTGATACAAGCCTCTGTTGCAAATAACACATATGTAGTATGGACCTTCTCGTACCTGGTTCTTGAAAGTTTCGATTCTTTTACAGTTTGAACGATGATTCGCACGAATAGCAAATTTTCGCACGCGACTATTTTCCTTGGCGATTTCTTTTTCTTTTTCCGAACGATCTGCGCGAACGACTGATTTTCGCACACGGTCATTTGTCCTGATGACTTCTTTTTCCTTTTCTGAAAGATTTGCTTGAGTAGTAGATTTTCTCACACGATCATTTTCCTTGACGAGTTCCCTTTCTATTTCTGAAAGATTTTCACGAACAGCTGATTTTCGCACGCGATTAGTTTCTTTGAAAGTTTCTTTTTGCTTGTTAGTTAGATTAGCTCGATAGGTAGCCATATTCAATCGACTTTGAATCTGCGCTTGCTTCTTCATATCCTCACTTAAACTATTTCGTTGTACAGTTATCCTAACCCGATCCTTATATTTTGTTTCTTCACTCCCTGATTTTATTCTTTTAGGTTTGGGGTCACCAACAACACGCTGCCTTCGTTTTGAATCAGACACCTTTTCTTTTCGAAATTTTTCTTTCAGTATAGATAGTGAAACCTCCGTTATGACCACATTGATATATTGAATTCCATAGAATACAAATTCGTTATGGAAGTGATCGAGATAAAAATTTTTAACGTAGTTTTCTACTTCATAGAAAGCATCAAATTTCATGAGCACCGAATACCTGAAGGATCGCTTAAGCCTAACGAGTCCCGCCTATGTGAATCATAAACATAAACACTAGCATGTAGCTTTAGCTAAAAATGCCCCCGCGCTCAAGCATTCCAATTTGTACACACAGCAAGCTATACATTGCAAGCTATACAACGGAAACAAAACAAAGAAACCAAAAGAACCAAAAGAAAAAGAAAAAAAAACTTTTTTAAAAAAAAAAATTAAAGCGAAAAATCCATTGGAAATCTGCGTTTCAAACTTTGATTCGAAACAAGAAATAGCCAAAGTTTACATAAAAAACAAGAAAAAAATATAAGAAGGTTTTATTGATCATGATCACATCAGGTTTGGAGGACAGAAAAAAGAAGGAAAACACGAAGAACGACAATTTGTAGGCTTTCTTCTTGCATACACAGATATCCAATTAAAATCTTTTTAAGGCAAGATCCGCAAAAAATCAGTGCATTGAATAAAATTTATCGAATGAAAGATTTATAGCTAAAACGTATATACAAAAATAAAATGTTGTTGGCAAAATTTCAGATTTCAAGCTGTGCTTCAAAATCCTAGTCGTTCACTGCACTAAAAGTAAACACAAAAGTAATATGAAAAATGTCTTAGCAATTTTATCATACGAACTTCCTAAATAACATAGTATAAATAATAATAAATTAGGAAAGAGATACGAAAAAACATTCCACTCTACAGTACTACAGTTCTACATTCTACAGTACCATGCTTTGAAACGGAAAAAAAAAGCAAAGTCAGCTAATAATTCTATACCACCGTGTAACGTCAACACAAAAAGTTGGAGGATGAAGATGATGATGATGATGATGATGATGAAGAACAAAATCGGAAACTGACATTCGCCTATCTCGTGAAACTACTATGCCTCCTCGCTCGCTTACGCTCGCTGCGGGGGCAATAATCACCACTCATCATGAAAGAGGTTCGGTATCCAAACGCTATTAGAAGATCGCAGTTATAATCAACAGGGAGTGTTAAGAAGTTCCGACTGACATGTGATACTTCAGCAGTCAACGACTCTGACTTTTCTATAATAAACATACTGTTCTCTACGCGCACCACTGTAGGTAGGTCTTCAAACGAAAGAAACTCGTTTACAAAACCCAGATTTGTATACGCTTCATTGCCAAACAATAATATTCTGTCCATATCCCATTGACCCCAATAGCGAGGCGATTTCACCTTCGAATAACACAAGGCCATTAACGCATTGCACATACATTGACTGCCCGCAGATAGATTCACCAAACATGAGATTACCCTGATGGAATGAACCACTAACGATTTTTCTTGGAACAGTCGGTCCGGGATTAATTTCAATATCACCAGAAGACAAGAGTACAATGGCGAAGTAGAGAAAAACTGTAAAAAACCGCACAGGTTTTGTCAAGATTGACACACCTTTACAATGCAATGGAGAACCTATGACCATATTTTTGTAAATGGATCGCAATCTTAGCTGGGCCGATCCGTAAAAGTTACCGATGGCTACGCGATATTCTCCAACGGAAATCATTTTTTGAGATAATAAAAAATTCTGAAAAAAGTCTGATTCAAGACAAGTTAGGTCAAATTTAGGTCAGGTAAGGTTTGATAAAATTTGTTAAGTTCTGACAAGTTCTGGTAAGTCTGACAATCTGACAGTCTGGTGAATCGGAGTAATTTGATATATCGGACAAGTCCGATATAATAGTGTGATGGTGGGAAATATTAAGACGACACTTGCATATGACCTATCTTCTTGATGACTATCGCTGACCACGCCGTATAGCAACACGTGGCCGCACATATATAAAGAGGACTGGTAACTAATACAACACTCCCAAAAAAAGGGGGATAAGAGGACTGTATATAAAATAAACTTTCAGAAGTTTTTCACGATAACGTCATCGTCGTCAACAAAACATAAGGCATCGTCTGTTTGTTTCTGATGCTGTTCTAACAAAATCAACTTGTTTAATGGGCGTCTCAAAACACTGCGCTTTCCTTCCGTCGTACATGTCAATATTTTTGCACCACGAACAACATAATCTCGTCCAGTAATCAGTTCTAAGACACGTCCAATTCTCCAATTTATTCTCGAAAGCTTTTCATCTGTTACAATAACTACTAGACAGGCAGCTGATGACATGAAAACACTGGAAAACGTGCGGGCAATGTAAAAACGCTTTCAATCGGTCGAATAGACCCAACTTAAGATAAAAAAACTTACCGGACATAGAAATAACCTTTACCGGGTTTTTTATCCGCATTTTTTTAATCTATGACGTCACATGGTTGAAAAAAAATTAACAGCGTCAAATTTGGTTTTTTTTTCAAGTCATTCAAAAGATCTTTTAGTTCTGAACATCTTTTACAAGGATACTATATATTAAAAAGTCCATGATTAAAAGTTACAAAACCTTATTGGTTAAACTATAAATGATGACGTCATACCCAAACGTCATAAAATCAAGTTTTTTTCTTATAGGTGAGAATATTATTATAAAAATGAAGCTCTTGATCAGACTTAATTCACTTCAAATATGATCAAGTTGTCACGAACGGTGATAAATGGATTAAATATGTATACGGATTATATACACGAACAACTATAGAAAATATATGCAGCGTTTCCTCATCAATCATCGTCATAATCATCTACGTCATCTTCCGAGTCATCGTCGGAGGAGTTGTCGTCTGAGGATTCGTCATCTGAAACATCAGGTTGATTCTCACAGCTATTGCAAGAACACATCCGTACAGACGAGGCCGTGGGACTTGCAAATACAATTATTTGTTTGACATCCGGACTTCCGACATCCGCAGCTTACCAATTGTAAGACCTCTTCAGGTGCCGGTGGTAGCAACATCCATTCAATCTTCAGCTTGTTGCCAGTCAGAATCCAACCATGTTTGTGTGGACTCGGGATTTTGGGATGGTTTTCAAGAGAGCGCTTAACGACGGCCGTGACATAGGCGGCTCTCTTGCAATGACATAACAAAGCATCCTTCGTGGGTGGTAACTTCTGAGGCGGTGTCGATTTCGGACTAGCACAAAATTTAGTTTACCTTGCTTCATTGACATCTGAACACTTCGACCCGTATAGTTTACAGACAAACTTTTCGATTGCGGGAAATGAACCGGAAGTGAAGTAGAATGATTTGCCCATCTCCTTGAAAGCCGCGACGTACTCTTCAGATGACCTCATGACTCTAAGAGCTTTGGCTTTTCCTATACTGTGGAAGGCGCTCGTATAGTCATTTCCGCTGAAAGCATGCAGAGCAGGCAATGCTTTGCAGCAGTCATAACCAAGAGCTTGCGCGATGTTGTTGATGTTGATGAATCTTTTCCTAGTACCAGTGCCAGTCTGAACGAAGATTTTGTTATCTTTGAAATCGTGCTGGAAACATAACGCATAAATGCACTTCGTCAGGGTCTCATAACCACCTTCCCGTTTTGACTTCTTACGGCGGCAGATGCAGCACTCGACGTCTGCCAGTACATTGCCTAAACGAAAAATAGAATACCAAGTCTAAAAAGACTGAAAATCAAAAGTTTTCCGGACCCTCGGCCAAACCACCGTGACGAGAAAGCTAGAGGTAATGACAATCTGTTTTTGTTTACAGGAGAAAAGACTTACCATGTCGGTCTCTTTTTCGATCTGAAGTTCTTTTCGAGTTACAATCATTTCCTTCTTCTTCTTCTTCTTCATCAACATCATCATCATCATCTCTATTTTCTTTCGCAATTCTTCTTAGCGTCCCGCTATGGGTGTACTGGTCGTAACATGCTTGTGGTGGAATTTCAGCGAGCTGATTACATAAAGATCCTCAAGCAGCTCCGTTATAGTGTCGTCGTTCCTCATTTTGCTGTAAAAAAAAACAACAAAATTTTCAATTGTATTGTTTTTATATCTCATCCAAGCTAGGATTGTCGAAGTAATTTGTTTGTGGATGATCGTTTTGAAAAATTTTTAATATGCAATTAGATTGTCGCAATTTGTTAAATTTAACATTAAATCTTTTATCTAACAAGGCACCCAGAAGGGAAAATACATGAAAATCTAATTTTGGTGCGGATCCAGGCTAGAGTCTTAGCTGATACAACTTTGTCCAAAAATTGTATATAAAACGAGAAAATATGGAAAATATTTGAAAATAGTATTCTTCAACACTCTTATAAAATTACAATATATATATTAGCTGACTATTGAGTATGCAAAATAAAGAGCAAAAAAATAACAAAACAGCAGTAATACTACTTGATGGCTGAATCCCTTTTATGCAAAATAAAAACAAACATTGAAAAACATACCTTGCATCTTTAACTCTCTTCAAAGACTTTTCTGTAGAAAAACCTCGAAGCTTACTGAGCTGATCAGAGCAGTGAATAATACACTCTTCTTTCTTTTTCTTTTTCACAGGAGAGTGAGAAATGCGACGAGAAGACATTTTGTTCCATCTCGCTTTAAGTTTTTTTTTTCACGTGGTGATGTTTTTCCCGGATTTTTTTTTTCAAATGTAAACAAATATATGTCAAATGGGGGTCAAAATTTTAACTTTTATTATGTTTAATTTTTTTTAACCAATTTAAGATTTTCAAAACCTAAATTTATCTTATGAAATCATTAACAATAATTAATTTTCAGTACACTCTTTTTTTTACTGACATTTAACTATGCTTTTTTGCAAAATATAATAATTAAAAAAACCCCCGTCCCAGTTTTTTTTTTTGAATTCCATTTTCGAATGCGATGTTATCATAGTATTCTAAGATGGCGGAAAAGTGGTGGCAGGAGCTTGAAATGTATGGGAGATGTTTTTACTAATATTATTCGATCAATAAAGAAGATAATTGGGTCCGGTAAACATTTTTAGCTTTTATTTGATATGATTTGACTGAAACATTCACTTTTAAAATGCCCGCAGACTTTGCACTGTTTCCACTTTTTCCATGTCATCAGCTGCCTGTCTATACGTCGTTAACATTCAGTGTCGACTCACTTGCTGCGCGTTTACTTTTTTGAAACTCCCGTAATTCGGTGATATATTCCGCTCTCCACCGTCTCCAAAAATGCTGAAGCATGTTCGTTAAATGCTCAAAACGCTTTTCTGTACATTCAGCAGGTTTCTTCTGATCTCGTAAAGGAACTGACTCGTTTAATGTTCGTCCGTAGATTAAATGGTTCGGTGTTAAAGGTTCTTCGGTGATCTCTTCATACACGTGTGTTAAAGGTCTATTGTTTATGATCATCTCTATCTTGAGCAACAAGGTTAACATTTCTTGATACGTAATACGAGAGTTTAGTAATAATTTCTTTAAGCATCTCTTCGTAGATTTGACCATTCTCTTAAAGAATCCTCCCTGCCACGGAGAGGCTTCCAAATTAAATCTCCAAACAATGTTTTTGTTTGCAATAAAGTTCTGAGTAATTTCGCTGATGAATGCTTTACCGTTATCAGAAATAATGATGCTTGGCGCTCCATAACGTGATATGAACCGCTCCAATAGCTTTACACATTGTTCACCAGACAATTCTGACACTAAGTCTAAATAGATTACTCTTGAGTTAGCACAAGTGATCAAGGCAATCCATGCTTTGTTCATTTTAGAATTACGATTAAAAATGTCCTTCACATAAACAGGGCCTGCATAATCAATACCTATGACGTCAAAGGCATGACTTTGTCGTAATCGACATTCTGGTAAATCTGGAAGGTCTGGGTACAAGATCGGGCTTCTTTCGAATCTTCTACAAATTCTGCACTCTTTCACAATTTTTCGAATGAAGTTTCTGCATTTTGAAATCCAATAATTACGTCGTAAATGTGTCAACACTTCTCGACATCCATTGTGACTGACTGCTAAGTGTGATTCCATAACTAACAATTTCGAGATGTAGCAATCGACTGTTAAGAATATTGGGAAACGTGCATTGTACGAAATCGGTGCATGCTCAATTCGTCCACGACAACGATAAATACCGTCTCCATCAATGAAGACGTTCAACTTCTTTTGCCATTGTGCAAAGTTCTTATGACTCATTAGTTCAGATTGTGCTGCTTTGATTAAGTAAATTTTCGCCTTTTCGAATTCTGCCACTGTTAAATTGGCGTTTTCTTCGGACCCATGTCCACTCATATCGGATTCTTCGGACCCATGTCCATTCATATCGGATTTTCGCTTCCTGACTTTTTGCTTCAAATTGTGTACGTAGCGGATGACAAAAGCTGTCACTCTAACCATCTTTGTTAAAGTACTGAACCTTTCCATATCGATTATTTGTTCCCTTGGTTTAGTTTCACCGAATAAACAGGTGTCACTAATCTCATCGAGTACAATACAATTACTGTTTCCGTGAATGGTCAAGTAATCTGGTATCTGAGGACAATATAGAAATTGGGGACCCTTAAACCAAACCTGGTGGTATTTTAATGAAAGCGGGGACAACCCACGGGATATTATGTCTGCTGGATTATTTTCAGACCTGACAAACTTAACCATAACCTTATCCTTTATACTACCTAACAAATTCCTAATCCTATCCACACGATTCTGTACAAAAGTTTTGTAAGTTTTCTCAGTGTTGTGGATCCAGTGATAGACTACAGTGGAATCTGTCCAGGCAAAAATTTCAGTAAATTTCAAAACAGGTTTTAACAAATCTATCACTGTCGATAAAAGTTGAAACATCAAATCGGCTCCCTGGAGCTCAAGTTTTGGAATGCTGTGGTTTTGGCACGAGTTAACTCTAGATTTTGAAGTCAACAATTTCAAACATATTTTTCCTGATCGTTTCACAAATCGCAAATAACAACATGTGCCAACTGCTCTTTTTGAAGCGTCACAAAACGCATGCAACTCTGTACAGATAAAGGGATCTTTTTCATCGTTATAACAATACAGTCTGTCCACTGTTATTTCTCTTACATCTTTTAATTCATTTCTTATGATCAACCATTCTTTCAAAAGATCATCACTTATTTTTTCATCCCAACTTATTTTTTTCAAACAAATATCCTGAAACAAAACTTTCAATTTTAAGACTACAGGGTTAATTATCCCTAAAGGATCGTAAATCGACGCAATTGCCTTGATTACCTCACGTTTTGTGGGATGTTCCAAAAATTTTGGCAAAATTTCTTCGAATTTGAATATAAATTTATCATTTTCCTCATCCCAAGGAATCCCTAAAACTTTCTCTTTTTTGTTACCATAATCGTACTTATCCTCAGGGTAAAATTCACGGACTAGTGTTCTTAAATTTTGTGAATTTGTTCGAAATTTTCGCAGATGAAAACCACCTGCTTTTAAGCATTCTTTAGAATTTTTGTAACACTGAAATGCGTCTTCTTCTGTGTTCTCTCCTGAATTTAAATCATCCACGTGTAGAGATTCTAGTAATTTTTCTTTAAATTTCTCATCATCGCTATAACTATTTACATGAAAGGATAATGTAGCAGTGAGTAAAAATGGTGATGATGCAACACCGAATAGGACTCTGCATAGACGATACTCTGTCAAATTATTTTTCTCAAAATCTTCAAAATTTATTCTCTTGGCATCGCTAAACCATAAAAAACGTACAAAATTTCTATCATCAGGATGTAGTTCAATCTGCAAAAATGCCTTTTCAATATCACTGACAACTGCTATGTTATAGGCACGAAATTTTAAAAGAGTGCCGTATAAACTAGGTGTTAATGATGGACCTGAATGTAAACACTGATTAAGTGACAGTGTTTCTCCTTTAGCACTGGCATCAAATACTATCCTTATTTTAGTGGTAGATTTATCTGGTCTTAAAACAGGTCTGTGGGGTAAATAATTAGTGTAACCAACATGAACATCGTCCGGTGCGTGTTCAATCATACCAAGTTTCATTTGTTCATTCAAAATTTCATCGTACTTACGTAATAATTCAGGATCATTTTGAAATGTTTTAGTTAAACTTTTTAATCGTTTTAAACTTAACTGGTAATGATCACCTAAAGTATCATGACTTTCTTTAAACGGTAATCTGACCTGATAACAATTGTTTTGGAATTTAATGTTTTCTTTGAAATTCTCCACTACGGAAAAATCAATAGGGTTTAAGCCAATGTTCTCTGTATTCCAAAAATTTCTAAGTGAATCCTGAAAGGAAACCTCTTCGTCCATAATCTCTGCTTGTGCTTTTAATACGTGTGTACTTGTAACCAAATTTGTAGACAACCCGGTTTTGTTTCTGGAGTTAATCGGTCCTTTCTCCTATGACTATGACTTAATATCCATCCTAACTTGGAGGACATAGCAACAGGGCCTCCTGTACTACTTTTAATCACTGAAGAATTGAAGAAATTCCAATAGAAATCAGCCCCTATCAATATATCAATCTCAAGTGGAAGATTTTGAGGGTTTTCATCAGCTAATTTTAAACCTTCTAAATGCGAAAATTCTTGAGTAGCAAACCTGATATTTTGTCCTTCTATGGGAAAACATACTTCACTTACGAGTGCATTTACATATAAATTCATGCTTTTATCTTTAGTTTTAACAACAAACTTGACTAAATCTAATTTTTTTCTAGTTTGTATTTCGCCGAATGTTTTTATATTCACGGTTTTCTGTGAAATTGTTTTTAGATTTAACAAGGTACGTGCACGTGGCGTAATGTAAGAAAGCTGACTGCCACTATCGAATAAAATTCTCAAATCCCTACAACATTTTTCGTTTACAGAAAAAACAGAGGCACGTGCTGTTTGTAATAAAACAGACTCTTGCTGACGTAAGAAAACTTTCCTTGTGCATGTTTTGGGTGGAGCCAATTATATTTTGAGAACTACTTTGTGTTTCTGGTACCTGCCTTTCATGTTCATTGAGAGTAATCTGATTTGTGAACCTTTTGTTTTCAGAAGAGCATGGTGGCGTTGTTTACATTTAAAACATGATATTTTAGACTTGCAGTCTCTAGCAAAATGACCGCTTTTTAAACAAACTAAGCAATTTCCACGTGACATAATTATGCGTTTTCTCGCCTGAGGGTTTGAGACAATGAAACAATTTTGAGATTTGTGATTTTTATCACAAAATACACATGTCAGAAATGATTTTGCGGAACTATAAAATCTATTTTCTTTCCTAAAATTACTGTTGCCTGAATGTAACGCAAACCCAGACGATACTTCGTTTTCCTTATCAATTGTAGCAGTAGAAATACGTTCTCTTGCTTCAAGTTCTGTTTTAAAGACTTTTGTGATAATTTCTATGTCCCAAACATCTTTGCCGAACTGTCGACTAATTATTAGCTGAAATTCACTTGGTAGTTTTGAAAGTAAAACCAGAACTAACATTGGACCAAAATTTGACGGTTCTACTCCTAAGTGTTTTAAAGATCTTATTTGAGCTTCAATACGATCATACAACCATCTCAATTCTTTGACATTGTTTATGTCACTGATACATTCAAAATTTAAAAGTTCTTTCATATGTGACGAAATCAGGATTTGCGGATCTGAAAATCTATCTTTAAGCAATTTCAGAGCAGTATCGTAGTTGTCATTACTCAATTTTAAACCTTTAATAGTTGCAGCAGCATCTCCTGTTAATAGATTAACTAGATAATTCATTTTTTCCACTTTACATAATCCTTCATTCTTATGAATTGCTGTCTCAAAAGAATCAAAAAAAGACGTCCATTCAGTGGGGTCTCCAGAAAACCGTTTTATCTCTATTTTTGGAAGTTTTACAGACGCTGAAGGTGCTGTCACAGACGGTGTTACGCTAAGTGTACTTTCATCTCTCGAAATTTTACTTATAAATCGTTCCAAACGTTTTAATTTTGACTTAATTTTCACTTGTGTTTGCATAGAATCGAAAATGTGATCCCCTAGTTCGGAATCATGATCAACTAAAAGTTCGCTTATCTCTTCATCAAGCTCAACCACACGTTTTAGTTGTAAATAAATTGTTTCCATATAAGAAATAACAGTGTCCAGATCAACAGAATCGTCTGTTTCATAAATACTATTAACTTGTGTTTCAAAAAGTTGAAAAATCGAAGTCACTAAAGTTTTTCTAGTTCTAATTCGTTTCTCTACATCGACCATTTTGAAAGACAACAAAAACAAACTTCGATAAAAATATTCTCAAAGATACACGAGAACTTAATTCAAACATGGAAACCCAGACATCAAAAAATAACCTTAAAGTCAAAAATATACTTAAACCTAAACCTTAATCCTGCTCGGTGGGCCATGTGATGGTGGGAAATATTAAGACGACACTTACATATGACCTATCTTCTTGATGACTATCGCTGACCACGCCGTATAGCAACACGTGGCCGCACATATATAAAGAGGACTGGTAACTAATACAACAAATAGAGATTTCGGATGGTGCCTCCAACTGATCTAAAAAAAAACAAACAGAAGATTAGTGGAATACCACTATAAGTATAAAACTAGAAATACGACATTTTAACTAGATATTTCGGCACTTATCCTTTTCAATAGTGTGAAAATTTTTTTAAATTTAAATTTTTTTAATCCACTATAAGTACAGACGAAGAGAATAACTCGAAAGCTTGTAACGATGTAGTTTTTTATGAAGTGATATAGTGATACAGTTTAACTCGTGTAATTCGAACTCCTATAATTCGAATAATCATGTAAATCGAACAAAGTCTTCGGTCACGTCTGAGTTTACCCTTATAAAGAAAACTCCTATAATTCGAATAATCATGTAAATCGAACAAATTTTGAATCCCCGTGGAGATTCAAATTTACATGAGTTAAACTGTATATTGTGATATAAGATATGATACAGCAAGGACGTAGAATTAGAATTAATTTTGTCAATTATGAGAAATTTGTTTTTGCTATTCCTAATAACTGAAAATCATGTTGAAATTATAGATTTTGAGTGCTTTCATAGGCAATCTAGAGGTAGTATTTTTCAAAAATTTTCTTGGCGCATCGGCCCCAACCATGGTGGGGCCTCTTTCGATAATAGAGATTTATTGAGCCTTCCCAACTCAAAATGTCTTGATACGTCCCTGTACAGTGATGTAAGTGATATATTTTATCAGAAACAGAATTAGTTGTAGTTAAGTAATAACATAAAGATTCAAAAAAACAACATTTTGAGTGTCAAGCTTTCTAGTTATTCTCTTCGTCAGGTCTCTGATATATATATGGTACATATCAATTGAAAAATATTTCCATAAAGTTCAAGCTGCAATTTTAGCAAAATTCACAAAAGCAAATCCATGCAAATCATCTCCCAAAATTGTACCCACTAAAGTGCTGGAAAAATTTAGACATACTTAGGTATGAAAGTTATCTGGTAGAGTTTACGGAACCATTTCCAAAATTCCTGTTTGTAATGCTATTATTTACTTATTTATTTTTCACCAATCACAAAAAAACAATCGCTTGAAAACTGTTTGATTTCATTAATTTGTGAAAATGAATTATCATATTGGTCATTCCAAAACTTTTAGCTCAACACTAGATACTGAAAACAGAAGTTGTAAAATTTTCTTTGTATTTAAATATTATTAAACAATATAATCACAAAATCTTAAGTAAACACCTTAGTACCCAATCCCAGCAACCATGTAACTGGAGACAGAAAAGTGATTGTCCACTTAATGGTGAATGCCTAGGTACAAACGTTTTATTTAAGGTGGAAATGGTTACCAACAGGGAAAGGATAGTGTTTGTATGGTACGTCAGAAGGTGAATTCAAATTTCATTACAACAAACAACAAATCCGAAATGCAAGGTACAAAACTTTCAAAAATGGTCTGGAACCTAAAGGACAAGACTAAGCACTACATCATCAACTGGTCAATAGCTGCTCGTTGCATGCCCTAAAAATGTGGAAGCAAATATTGCGACCTGTGTGTCGGTACCTCTCCGCAGAGAAAAAGTTTGGATATATACACTCAAAACTCTTCGTCGTTAAGGTTTAAATATTGAGGAGAGCGTGTCATTGCAATTATTGTGGAAGTTTTGTATTGTAAGCTTCATGTGGTATGAAAAATTATAAAAACATAGACACTGTATGTATTTTCAAACAAAATGTAGTTCAGATGAAGACAAATAAATGTGAAAAATGTTTAAATACAGTGAAAATTGACTGCTTCCTTGAGAGTCATGCGTAATTTCATGAGGTCTGTGTATGATGTATTGATGAATAAAAAATAATAATGGGCACCTCCTTAGATGAAATATCATTGTATGGACGGAGGACACTTTTTGACGGTACATTATGAGGCCATTATGAGTATGCCTCGATTATTCACAATCAATTTTTCATGTTTTGCTGGTAATTGCTCTATTTTGCTCTGTTTCATAAAATTCTTTAGTTATACACATTATTCAGAATTAGAAGGCTGTTCGGTAATTAGGAACATTGATGGTACTTTGTATTGTCATTTGCTATAATTTGTCATAGTTTTCATATTTTAAGCCTTTTATGTAAAGGATTTGTACTTCATGATAATATGCGAAAAAGGTTAAACTGCTTTGTCATCATGTCAATGCAAAAGGTAATGGTTTTCTCAAATTCTTTGCACATTTACTTTAAATTGTTTTGACAATTAGATATAAAAGGTTTAAAGAAGTACTCATCTATTATTTACTATGTAATGTAGATGTTGAACTGAAATAACAAGATATATACAAATAATGTCAGTGGGAGTGCTACACCACCCCCGTGTTTGTGGAACATTAAACAAAATCCAACAAAGCAATGCCCATTAAAGGGTCATTAAGTCCATAGGGTAAACCAATTATGTCCATGTGCCTGTTTCTGGAATATATTTTCGAGGGGGGCGGATGGCTCGTCGAGGACGGTCGTGACATGGTATCGGTCGTTCTTTGTCTACGGCATGGTCGGTTGGCTCCGAAGGAATCCCAAGAGGCGGTTCTGACGGAACAGTAGGAGTAGGATGTTCAACGGCTACAGGTACAGTCGATATGTCTGTATCCCGATTAATAAGTACGGCTTCCTCTGTTGGAGGATCGATCTGTGGAGCCGGCAGGATTATGCGAGATTTGCTCTGCAGCTCAGGTGAAGGAGGGTCGAATCTTCTGAGAAAGCGCCTATTCCTTAGCGAAAGGCGGCCAAAACCATGCACCTTGACGACATACCGATCGTGATTCTTGATCTCAACAACAGTACCAGACTTATCCCATTTAGTTGGATAACGACCGGTTTGATTCTGAATGAAAACGCAATCGCCAACTGTTAAGCATGGAAGGGCACGGGAATGCTCGGACAATCGTTCGGCAGACCTTGAGAATCGAGTCCTCAATGCCTCTTCCTTTTTCTTCCATGCATCACGCCATATCAGTCGAACTGCTGGGTTAGAAAACTTTGGTAACCGGTTCACAAAAGAGAAGGCATCCCGGAGCGGTCTTCCAAAGATGATCTCTGCTGGGGACACATTAAAGTCAGACTCGGGAGTATTACGAACTTGTAGTAGCGCTCGTAGAAATCGATCATTATCCAGTGAGCCCTTAGGACTGATGTTATCCATGAGTAAACGTTTACATTTCTTTACAGCGACTTCGGCGCGGCCATTGGACTGCGGGAAATATGCAGAGGAAATACGATGGCTTACTCCCCATCGACGTTGGAATTTCTCAGTTTCGCCTGCTACAAATTCAGGACCACCGTCACTTGAGAGTTGCTCAGGTACACCAAATGTGGCAAACAGTGATCTTAACGCAGATATCAATCCTTTAGCTCCAGCCGTAGTGGTTCCATGCGGTGCCCTGAAATCTTCAACCCATCCAGATAGTCTGTCGCCTGCAAGGAGGTAATGATAGCCAGAGTACATAAAGTAGTCTGCAAATGTAGACTCAAACGTTGTAGATGGAATACAGATCTCTTGCGGTGGCGTTGCAGCTTGTGATGGGGCATTACGGTTACAAGTTGTGCATTGCTGGCGTATTAATGCAATATCCTTAGTCATGCCAGGCCAGAATACAATGGCACGGGCATGCATCTCCATAGAAGTCACTCCTTGGTTAGCTGAATGTAGTATTGTGAGAACCGTTTTGCGTAGACTTGGTGGCATGACAACCCGGTCATGGTAGAGAACAACACCATCGAGTATGTGTAAATATACTGACATTAAAATATACTATTCTAGTCAGTAAAAGTTCAACATAAAGAAGTACTCATCTATTATTTACTATGTAATGTAGATGTTGAACTGAAATAACAAGATATATACAAATAATGTCAGTGGGAGTGCTACAAGGTTGGTACCTGAATTCTGAAATCGGGTTACCATATTACACGAAATGTGTAAAGCAAGTAAATGTAATGGTTTAAAAATGTACGAAATCAGGAATTAATGTGAATCATTGTGAATTTCAAATTTCCCAACAATTCACTTTTTTAGTTTGTTGAAGTAATGTTCTTGGTTTGTATTTTCAGTAAAGTATTTCGCAGAAATGAGTTTATACTGCATCAATCCTAGGAGGATTATATAAGCGATTCCGAATATCAGGGAATTTAACCGAACTGTCAGGGAAATCAGGGAATACTCTGGGAATTTTTTGCAGCACTGACGAAGAGAATAACTCGAAAGCTTGACACTCAAAATGTAGTTTTTTTGAATTTTTATATATATATATATATATATAATATTAGCTAGCTATAAAATATACTGCTTATAATAGAAATATATACAATGAAAATAGAACATAAACATTTCTTACCTCACGTGTTGGAGTTCCTTGTCGTAAATTACTGCTATATATATAATGAGTTAATAGCAAATGATTGGATAAGTACCAAAAGTATAACTGTAGTTTATACTAGTAGATATATAACGCGCTTTAAACAATCGTGCAGCTTTTCAATTTCATAGGAAAGTACTGGGAATTACAAAAGTTGAAGTCACATTTTCTTACATTCAAGGTCAAACTGACAGTAAATAAAGTGCTTTATGTGTCTTTCACTACATTACGTATTAACAAACCACGGTCTCGAGAGACAGCCTCTCTACTATAGTGTGTAAGGAGGAATCCAGGCTAGTACTGTGGACAAAAACTCTGGAATAACGGACGGAAGGAAGGACAGACAAAATCCTCTGCAATAGCTTCCGAAGATGGCGGACGCAAAAACCGTCTAACGGAAAATTGACGTTGAAAAATAAAGGAGATTACGATTAAACTTATCTTTTTATGCAACAAATTGCAACAAAAAACAGAAGAGAATATACCCTAACTCCGCAGTTTGAATAGCGGCACAAAAAAAATGGACATAACAGTTAATGCATCCGTTGTTGAACAAGTTGCAGAAGTTCCATGCGAAAAATGTGATAAACGATTTCGTACACTCCGAGGCGCATTGCAGCACCAGCGACAATATAAAGCGATGTCGAACAGGGTTAATGTAACAGACATTGATCATCAACCTCTTTCTTCTGTGGAGCATCCGGACGCGGGAAATACAGAAAATGAAGATAATGGAGGTAATAAACCAGAAAGATTCCACTGGGGTATCTCTAGAGGTAGCGAAGCAATCAAGGATATCAATGACTGCTACGAAAAAATAGTGTTCTGGAAGCATAATCTTTTCATGCTTCCAAAGGAATCTACAGGCAAGGAATATATTAGAGAAATTACAAGGCTACTGAATGCTTGGGTCGAAAAATCCCCATTGCGTAAATGTGCTATAACGGCTATCTACATCATGCCGGCACTTTTGCTCCAAAAGCCATCGAAGGAATCAAAAAGCAAAGAACACGTTAATGCGCTAGAAAGACGATTAAAACTGTGGAAGGATGGACAATTCATAAGGCTTTTCCGAGAAGCTGAAGCACTACAGAAACGACTTCCTAAACCCATAACCAAGAAAGACATGACATCGCTATCAAGGAAGTTTCGTGATTGGATGCAAAGGGGTAACGTCAACGGCGCAATAAAGCTGCTGACAAATAATATGCAAAATGGAATTCTTCCATTGAACGAAGAAACGATCATTTCTTTGCGCCTGAAACATCCTCAAAGAAAAATGCCAACGGAAGACTCTCTATTGCAAGGCCCGCAACCAACGGTCGAGCCAGTGATATTTGACGTTATAGATGAAGACATGGTAATGAAAGCTGCACAGTTAACAAAAGGCGGGTCTGGTTCATCCGGAATGGACGCTGACGGTTGGCGACGAATGCTGATTTCAAGAGATTATGGAAATGCAGGAAGTGAACTCAGAGTAGCCATAACATGTGTTATACGTTCAATCTGCACCGTTGAAATTGCAGATAACAGCCTTGCAGCCTTGATGGCGTCAAGACTGGTACCTCTCGATAAAAGACCAGGTGTTCGACCAACTGGTGTTGGAGAGGTCCTACGAAGGATCATGGGCAAAGTCGTCATGAGAGTTGTGAAAACTGACGTTGTGAAATCATGTTCGAAGAATCAGATGTGTGGTCAAAAATCTGGAAGTGAAGCAGCGATCCATGCCATGAAGAAAATGTTCAACGACACTACTACAGATGCAGTCCTTCTGGCTAATGCAGCAAATGCTTTTAACAGTCTTAATCGGCAGGTATTTCTGCATAACATTGGAATAAAATGTCCGATTATTGCCACCTACGTCAGAAATTACTATTCGAACTCAGCACGACTATTCGTAATAGGCGGAATCGAGATAAAGTCAGATGAAGGAACAACTCAAGGCGACCCATTGGGAATGGCAATTTACGCAATCGCAACAACTCCTCTACTTGATTCAATATCAGAATCCACCAATGATGAAAAAGAGGTCGCCTTTGCCGACGACATCACTGCTACAGGGAAGCTCGACGCCCTTAAAACATGGTGGGACCTGCTAATGGTAATTGGCCCCCAGTTTGGCTACTTTCCACAGCCGACGAAATCTTGGCTCATTGTTAAACCTGAAGAACTTGAAAAAGCCAATGCCAAATTCAGAATAGTAACATCAAAATCACATCAGAAGGGAAGAAGCATCTGGGAGCGGTTATTGGAAGTGAGGAATGCAAAAAGAAATACCTTCGTGAAAAGGTCGATGAATGGATCAAAGACATTCGTCTACTGTCCGAAATTGCAATCACCCAACCACAAGCAGCGTACGCATGTTTCATCAGCGGATACCAGCATAAAATGACATACTTTATGCGCACGATACCTGGATGCGATGAAGACCTCTCACGGATCGATGACGCGATGCGTCATAAATTCATTCCAGCAATAACCGGAGGCCACATCGTAAATGATTCTGAACGCCAACTACTGTCACTTCCACCAAGACTTGGAGGCCTGGGCCTGAGGATATTCAGTGAATGTGCTAATGAGGAATACAACAACTCGCAAAGTGTGACTATAGATCTCCAAGAGCAGATCTTAGGCAAGCATACAGTCAACCACGAGGCCAAGACGAAACAACATATAAAGAACGAACGACAACAACAGTTGAAGCAAAAACTTGATACACTGCTCAGTACAATGTCGGAAGAAGAAAAAAGACGAACAGAAGCAAACAGTCAAAAAGGCGTATCCAATTGGCTAACATCTCTGCCAATCAAAGAATATGGTTTCGATCTGTCAAAACAAGAATTCAGACACGCTATTCGCTTGCGTTGTGGCTGGACTCTGGAAAGGCTCCCAATAACATGTGCATGTGGATCTCGATTCGACGTGTCACACGCTTTATCATGTAAAAAAGGTGGATTTGTCACACTACGACATAATGAGCTACGTAACATCACTGCCGATCTTCTAAATGAAGTATGTCACGATGTCAAAGTCGAACCAATGTTAGGGGAATTAGACGGTGAAAAATTGCGCGAAAGAACCGGCAACACAAGCAAAGAAGCGAGATTAGACGTCAGTGCATCAGGGTTCTGGGCTTCTGGTCAAACAGCATTTTTCAATATAAGGGTCATAGACCTGAACGCTCAGCGATACAAGAACCAGGAACTCTCGAAGTGCTTCTCAAGAAACGAATCAGAGAAAAAGCGACAATATAATGAACGAGTGTTGCAAGTTGAGAATGGCTCCTTTACGCCACTCGTGTTTTCGACGACTGGTGCGATGGCGAAGGAATGCATCATATTTTACAAAAGATTAGCTGAAATGTATGCCAAAAAGAAAAAAATTCGAGTTAGCAACACCACAAGTTCGATTCGAACGAAGACGTCATTTTCACTACTCCGCTCAATGATCAGATGCATTCGGGGTTGCAGATCGAGAAAGCCTTGTTTGCTGAAAAATCTGGACCTAATTCATCAAACATAGATGATTCAGGACGCCTGAACATAATCATCAGATTCGTTTTATCGAAGATGAAGTCATGTAATATATGTATTATTATAGATAAACTGATGAACGATGTAAACATAAAAAAAAAAAAAAGGAAGGACAGACAAACGCTAATGATAGATCAGCTGCTACTGCGCTGATCAATAACTGACGTCACGCCGCGTGCTATTATATACTAATCGTCAATTATCAATGGTCTAACGAAAAAATGACCACGATTAAGAAGATTTTGACCGTAAATTTTAAAAAAACACAACACTCTCTAAAATAAAAGTGGTATGATGCACACAGGCGGATTAGTATAAGTAGATAGTATCCCGGGTGAAAACTTTTTACCGAACTTAACTTCGAAAACATTAGGTCAAATCCACCATTCCCGTGTACGTACCCCGTGACGAAAAAATAAATGATAGAATCGCAACCCAAAAGTGTATCTATGTTGTAGAGCTCGAAAAACTGATTAAAAACGTGTATGGGATCGTTTCGCTACGACCAACCGTTGCAGAGATATCGTCGATCAAAGATTTTGATAACGTCATATCCGCAGTACCAAATTAAATTTAGGCCCAAATGTTGCGTCACCCCATCACCCGTATCACGGAACCCAAAAAACGTCAGTTATCCCTATTGGTTCTCGAGATATTTCCCCGAAAACGTCGCGTTCGATTGGTGATGCAAGGCAATGATTCCCCGTGATCATAAACAAACTGACGTCAAATGCCACGTGCTTTTGGAATGATCGTGAAAAACGTGTCTCTCGCTCTACCTGGTTTTATGCGCACATAAGATGACGATGACGCAAAACGGTAGCAGCAAGCAGCATACTTTCGAAAGCACGACCAAAAATTGCCATAAAAAAATAGTTAGTGTAAAGAGGTCTTATCGAATGTAAATGGGGTCTTATTAAGAAACGCCACCAGCAAATAATTTTCAAGGCAAAGAAATGTACATACATGAGTCGAATTTTTTCAAGAAAAAAATTATAAGAACTTATGTGTAAAAAAAAGCGTCTGCTTCGAAAAAAATTAAAAACAATAACAAAGATTCCATGTACTCAAGAAACCTTCCCAAAAACTGTGATCTTTGAAATATTTAATGCAAAATGACGGTTTAGATAGCTGACAAACTTTAGATGTAATTAAAAAGTTCGTTAAGGTTGAACTACCGACGATAAAATTTTTAGTAAAAGTAACTACTTACTACTTTTAACTTAAAGCCTTACTACCAAAATATCTCTTTCTTCATGTATTATTAAGCGATGAAACATTAGAAAAATTTATTTTAGAATGTTTGCTGGATATAACCTTCGAATATTTTTAGACTGCGTTCCTTTGTGAGATTTCATATGAATTTCAGAACGAAATCTGAGCGACTGTTAAGCGTACTGTAATGCTTCGATTAGACGCCCAGGGCGTTTATTAAATTTTTAAAATTTTTAGGGGGGCGTCTATTCGAGGGGGGCGTTTAAAAGAGGGGTCTATTGAATTTTTGTGAAACTCTTCTTTTTCGTAAATATTAACTAAATATAAACATTGATAAAAAATATACAAAATTAAACTTAAAGATCATCGTCAATAAAGACAAAGTTTCCAGCTGTTAGTTTAAAATTTACAAAGAAAAGCGTCTATCGCAAATTTCCATATTTTTTTACAAAATGAAAACATTGAGGCTGAAACAATGCAGTGTAGTAGTTCTACATGCCTTAATTAGTGTGTCTCTAATAAACGCCCCTCTCTAAAGAGGGGCGTCTAAGAGAGGGGAGCGTCTAAGAGAGGGGGCCTTTATTTAAAAATCTCCTGAAAAGGGGGGCGTCTATTTGAGGGGGGCGTTTCAAAGAAGGGGGCGTTTAATCGATGCATTACGGTAGGCTAAAAACTGCCGTTTCGGCCGGAGGAGTAGTAGTAGTAGGAGTAGCAGTAGGAGTCTAAGGGTGTTTTAATACGGTATTCGCTTACGCTGCTACCGTAATAAAAGTTACCAATGTTAGGAGTAATACAAAATAAGGAAAAATATAAACAGGTATATAAATATTAATATTATATTAATATTTCATATATTATATTATATTAATATTAACATTAATATATAAATATTAATGTCAATTTAAAAAATCACGGAAAAAGTTAAAAATCAGGAAGCAGAAATATATATATTTTTTTTTTCTTTATAAGTATATTACACAAAAACAAAAATATATACAAGCATACAAGCAACCCCTATCCTCGCAAGGCACAAAGTGATATCGCCAAGGATAGGGACCGAGAAACAAAAAATAAATAGATAAATAAATAATAAACGTAAATAAATAGAGATCTATAACAGTGGTCCGCTGAAACAATTCGAGTCACAAATAAACTTGATAACTATATCTAAAATTTTCCGATTTGTTTTTGTATCGAGTCTAAGATCTATTTCGCACAGGGTGAAGTCGCTTCGACTTTAGCTTTACCTGAAATTCATTTAGAAAATATGCAAATTTTAGAAAGTACCTCAAGGAAGAAATTTTGGCGGGAATTTGTTTTGGCGCTCTGCCAACCTCGTCCCCAGGGCTTCTTGCCTTTTTGACATAATACGGATGGCGCCATTGGCGGTCGGCCAATTTTGACATTTGTGTTCAATTTGGCGGAAATTAAATTTGGCAGTTCACAGTTTTTCTTAAATTTGCCGGGAATTAAATTTGGCGGAGCTACAACAGAAAGAAAAAAAATTCGCGGGAATTATGAATTGAGAAATGCTTGATTAAATCAAAACACTACTGTAACAATACTCAATAAAACGTTTTCCTTTTACATTCACTCGTATTCAGTGATAAAATCAAAAGCATTCCGTTTAAAATCATTTTCTTGCTCCCAATCTGAATCTGAGCATGATTCGTCTTGTCGAGAATTCTCTAAACTTTCTTTCTGGTTACGTTGGTTTCATAGTTTCTGCCATCGGCAACAAAAACGAAGAAAAGTGCCTGGTTGTAAATATCATAACAATAGTTTGAAAATTGTATAACAAAATCGATTCTTATTGTTGTTGTAGTTGTTTGCTGTATTTCTTGATTATAAGAAATTTTAATTTGCAAGAGAAGAAAAAGAAAAATATGATTTGGCGTTCCCATAGAAATACGTATATTTGCGAGCTAGTGTTTTAGTTCCCAACCATAGTCAACTTTTGTTTTCTAGGAGTTATCATGCGTTCCAACTTGTTTCCATTGTGGAAGACTTTACTGACCCTATATCTTTGCAGTCTACACCTGATTTGTCTTTTCATGATTTACTCACCTATTTATTTATTAAGTTTTTATCTAATTTTAACAATTGTAATTATTTTAATCTTTATATTAATATCCGATTCTCTGTCTGTCTGTCTGTCTGTCTGTCTGTCTGTTTGTTTGTTTGTTTGTTTGTAAGTCACGAAAAATGGTAGATTAAGTTTAAGTTGTGAGCGAAATTATTTCTTTTTTTGTGTGCGACGTAAGTTCGAAGCTAATACATTGCAACCCCAATCGAACGTGACTTTTTTTGGCTGATGAACTAATAGGAATAACCTTTTGTTTTTATCATTATTGTTAGTTTTATATTCCTCGTTGACTTGGCTTTGAAAACAGTACATCAACTAAATACAAAGAAACTAACTGATTAAATATTTTGGACAAAATGCAGCAGTGGCAGAACGTGGTAGCATGTTCGGTTTGCCAGTGTATCCTAACGCTTGCCTGACTGTCTGAGACGAGTGAACTTTTTTTTCGAGCAATCAAAATGTTTAAAAACCATAAAACAAAATATTTTTTTCCTTTTCTTTTAATATTTTAATTTCTTTTTTTAATTGTTAAGCGCTTCTGATCGAACGTTTTTTTTATTCTCTTTATTCATTTATCACGTGCCTTTTTTCTCTCATCCCGTGTGAGCTTTTTAAGAAGAGCAACCATTTTCCCCCTGTTTGATAGCACCCATGTTAGAGCGCGTAACTTTTTTAAAAGAAAAGCTAATTTTTTTTTCCTACGTTTTGAGTGTATTGTTGTACTGATCAACGACGGTTTTAAAAAATAAATAAGTAACACATCATGAAATTTGGGTTTTTTTGGAACCATTGTTTAAACTGATATTTGATATATGATTTCGAATCTGCCTCTGGCTAAACACAAGTTGTACGAGCCGTTTTTTAGGAAATATGAGGTTTATTGGGGTCTCCGGGGTGACACATAGCAGGTGCACATGAGCGGCGAGCGACGCCGCCTTGGCGGCTAGTCTATATATTAATAGCCGATTCTCTGTCTGTTTGTTTGTTTGTTTGTAAGTCACGCAAAATGGTAGATTGAGTTGTGAGCGAAATTATTTCTTTTTTTGAGTGCGACGTGAGTTCGAAGCAAATACATTGCAACCCCAATCGAAAGTGACTTTTTTTGGCTGATGAACTATATTCCTCGTTGACTTGGCTTTGAAAACAATACATCAACTAAATACAAAGAAACAAACTAATTAAACAGTTTGGACAAAAAGCAGCAGTGGCAGAACGTGGTAGCATCTCGGTTTGCCAGTGTATCGTAACGTATCCTTGCCTGACTGTCTGAGACGGGTAAACTTTTTTTTCGAGCAATCAAAATGTTTAAAAACCGATAGGTAAAATAAGAGTATTACGAAACAAAATATCTTTATGCTTTTCTTTAATTTCTTTTGTTAATTGTTATGCGCTTCAGATCGAACGTTTTTTTTATTCACTTTATTCATTTAGCACGTGCCTTTTTTTCTCTCCTCCCGTGTGATTTTTTTAAGAAGAGAAACCTTTTCGTTCTTACGTTTGATAGCACCCATGTTAGAGCGCGTAACTTTTTTAAAACAAAAGCTAATAAAAAGTTGAAATTTTCTTACTCTACGTTTTGAGTGTATTGTTACACTGATAAAAGATTGGTTTTACCAGAGGTTGTGACTTCGAATCTGCTTCTGGTTGAACACAAGTTGTACGAGCCGTTTATAAGGAAATTTGACGTTTATTCATACAGTGATACAGAGCAGGTGGACATGGGCGGTGAGCGACGCCGCCTTGGAGGCTAGTCTATATATTAATAGCCGATTCTCTGTCTGTCTGTTTCTTTGTTTGTTTGTAAGTCATGCAAAATGGTAGATTGAGTTGTGAGCGAAATTATTTCTTTATTTTGAGTGCGACGTGAGTTCGAAGCAAATACATTGCAACCCCAATCGAAAGTGACTTTTTTTTGGCTGATGAACTAATAGGAATAACCTTTTGTTTTTATTATTATTGTTAGTTTTATATTCCACGTTGACTTGGTTTTGAAAACAATACATCAACTAAATACAAAGAAACAAACAGATTAAACATTTTGGACAAAAAGCAGCAGTGGCAGAACGTGGCAGGATGTTTGCCAGTGTATCGTAACGTATCCTTGTCTGACTGTCTGAGACGGGTAAACTTTTTTTTCGAGCAATCAAAATGTTTAAAAACCGATAGGTAAAAAAAGAGTATCACGAAACAAAATATTTTTTTACTTTTCTTTAATTTCTTTTGTTAATTGTTATGCGCTTCAGATCGAACGTTTTTTTTATTCACTTAATTCATTTAGCACGTGCCTTTTTTTCTCTCCTCCCGTGTGATCTTTTTAAGAAGAGAAACCATTTTTTCATCTACTTTTGACAGCACCCATGTTAGAGCGCGTAAAACAAAAGCTAATAATAAGTTAAAAAGTTTTTCTCTCTGCGTTTTGAGTGTATTGTTACACTAATATTTGATTGGTTTAAAATCGTAAAGAAAAACCACGTGTAGTTCACGTACGGAATGCATTGTGTAAAGCAAGAAAGTCTGCTGACATTTTAAATGCGAAGGCGACAATAAACGGCTGAGTTAAGAACATGCAAGATTTGAAACACCAGGAACGTATTTCTCTTCACGTGCAAGCGAGCTTTATTTAGCGATAAAGCCAGCAGCAAAAGAAGTCTTATCGCTGGTTTTAAGTGCAACAAGAGCCAGATGGCGCAAAACGGTAGCAGCAATTGTACTTAAAGTTATGAAAAGTTACTACCACAAAGTTCTTTGAGGCTTGTGTTTTTTATATCTCACTGGTGGAAAACAGGCATATTTCAAAATTATTAGTTAGTGTAAAAAGGGTCTAATCATAAACCACCAGAAATTAATTTATTAAAGACAAAAGAATTATACATGCGTGAGCTGTATATGATTTTTTATAAGAAAATTTTTTGTAAGGCCATGTGTAGAAAAAACCACGCGTTTCGAAAAAAAAATATAATGTTTTTAATTATAATTTCATGAAACCAAAAATGAATTCAAACAAATAACTGCCTTTTCGAACTAGATCTTTGAAAGTCTTAATACAGAATGAGTGTATAGTGGCTAACAAATGAGGTAATAAGAAATTTTGAACTGATAAGCTTTACTAACAAGAAAAGCAACATATCAAGTATTTTCAGTTAGCGTAATGAACTAAAAGTCCCATTTCTATGTAGACCTATTTGATAAGAATTCATTCTTTCATGGATTAAGCTACAAAATATCAGATTATGTACTTTTAAAACAAAACGCAATCTACTTTTAAATGTTTGATTTAGAAAAGCTTCCAAAATTCGAAGTCTGCGTTCCTTTATTAGAACTTACATTGCGTTATTAGTAGAGTCTCGCAGACTCTAAATCCCAGACTAATTGCCATTTCGGCCGGAGTAGTAGTAGGAGGAGGAGTAGGAGTCCACGGGTGTTTTAATACGGTATTCGCTTTCGCTGCTACCGTAATAATTTGGAGCAGGTGGTGATATAACGCAGGCTGAACATGGGCGGCGAGCACGCCGCCTTGCCGGCTAGTCTATATGTTAATAGCCGATTCTCTGTCTGTTTGTTTGTTTGTTTGTTTGTAAGTCACGCAAAATGGTAGATTAAGTTGTGAGCGAAATTATTTCTTTTTTTGTGTGCGAAGTGAGTTCGAAGCAAATGCATTGCAACCCCAATCGAACGTGACTTTTTTTGGCTGATGAACTAATAGGAATAACGTTTTGTTTTTATCATTATTGTTAGTTTTATATTCCACGTTGACTTGGCTTTGAAAACAGTACATCAACTAAATACAAAGAAACTAACTAATTAAACATTTTGAACAAAAAGCAGCAGTGGCTGAACGTGGCAGCATATGTTCGGTTTGCCACTAACTTTTGCCTGACTGTATGAGACGGGTGAACTTTTTTTTTGAGCAATCAAAATGTTTAAAAAACGATATATAAAAAAAGAGTATCATATGAAAACAAAATGTTTTTTGTTTTTTGCTTTTCTTTTAATAAATTAATTTCTTCTTTTAATTGTTAAGCGTTCTGATCGAACGTTTTTTTATTCTATTTATTCATTTAGCACGTGCTTTTTTTCTCTCCTCCCGTGTGATCATTTTAAGAGGAGAAACCATTTTCCTCCTGTTTGATAGCACCCATGTTAGAGCGCGTAACTTTTTTAAAACAAAAGCTAATAAAAAGTTGAAGTTTTCTCTCTCTATGTTTTGAGTGTATTGTTACACTAATAAAAGATTGGTTTTACCAGAGGTTGTGACTTCGAATCTGCTTCTGGTTGAGCACAAGTTGTACGAGCCGTTTATAAGGAAATTTTACGTTTATTGATACAGTGACACAGAGCAGGTGCACATGGGCGGCGAGCGACGCCGCCTTGGCGGCTAGTTTTAATAAATACGTATATTTCTATGGCCTTCCATACATAAAACTAATTTTTGGCGGAATTTAATTTGACGGTGCGCGAAAAAAGTTAAATTCAGCGAGAACTTAAAATTTCCGCCAAATTTTCTTCCCGCCAAAATTTCTTACTGTTCGGATCCGCTGAGAAACGCCTAAAGACCTTAACTTCATTGCATATTTGTATTTGACAACAGCCTCTGTTAAAAAATTCGGACTATCAAAACACGCGGCCTCCGTTAAGGAACTTTCTGTGATACTAGCCTCCGTTAACTGATCAGTGCATCAGAAGAGGTCCTAGATCTTTTGAGAAAGTCTCAAGACCTTAACTTCGTTGTATAGTTGTGTTATGAGAGCTACGTTTCTAACACGTGGTCTAATCTCAGCGTTTGTTAAATTTCTTTTGAAAAAACTTGTATATATTTTGAAGTTTATCCGGTTTTTGAAAAATATTTGTTTGAAATATGGACGTAGAAAAGGTTCTTCGTTGGAAGTTCTGATCATCAGCCACTCTATTTTCCCAATTAAACAAATGAAATGCAGTTTAATTATAATAATATTTGCCCTAATCCTAAGTAATCAAGTGAGATTCGGCTCCCGTAAAAATCCTACTTTAAAGACTAGAAATTGAAGTCCAAATTTTTGTCTGTGTGTGCATTGTACAAGTGCAGGGAGGAGGGTGGGCACTTGATTACTTAGGATTAGGGCAAATATTATTATAATTAAACTGCATTTCATTTGTTTAATTGGGAAATAATATTTTGCCCAATCCGAAGTATCAATTGAGATTTCAAAGCCTTTGGGGTTCAATTTCTACCCAGAGAAATCCTGGGATCTGAGTCAATTGACACACATCAAAGTCATTTAATAATCAACTACAGCCCAGAAGTATTTGTTTTATTATCAAGAGCACAAATATATACACAATGCCAAGGACTAGCGTCCTAATAAAGTGTCTCCAAAGTTCTTTGTTACTGGCAAATTATAATGCCTTCTGAAAGTGGAATCTGTCCTCCACCCTGCTGCTTTATTAATGTCCTTCATAGATAATCCCATGTTCCTTGCTTTGCTTGTGGAAGCACTTCTCGTAGAGTGTGTCGTAAACACTGTAATATCTATGCCAGCCAATAATAAAAAGGATTTGATATACCTTGCAATTGTTTGTACACCAACCGGCCTATGAGGGTAAGCATATGATAACACTAATTGTTGTGGCTTGCCCTCCAAATTTCCCTTGTCGGGTTAGTACGGTTTAAATACTCTCTAAGGCATGCCACAACACACAGCTTCTTATTCTCAGGATACGATGTAAAACGAAGGGGTTCCTGATAGTGACCAGGTCTTGTTGTTTTCAAGAGCTGAGGTACATAGAAAGTGTAAGTGTCCTGTGAGTCATGACAGAAATTCACTTTCAATGCTCCAACTGTTTGGGCCCTCTGGCCACTTAACAAACATAGCAACGTAGCTAATTTCTTTGTGAGCATTTCCAAAAGCAATTGACCATTGTCAGGTAAGGTTCTGATATAATCTAAAATTTTATCAGGGTCATATATGACAGTGTACCTTGGCAGTGCTGGCCGTAACCGAATAATGCCTTTTAAAACCTTGGATACTACAGGGTCCTTGCCAAAGGATACTCCGTTTTTATTGGGCAAAATTGCTGATAATGCAGATCTTGCTGCGGAAATATAACCGAACTCCCTCTTCTCCTTGTTAAACAATGCTGTAAGGAATGATATGGCTGAATCATAGCTAGCATTCAATGGGTCATCAATATTATTAAGCTTGCAATATGCAGTCCATTTTTTGATGTATATGTTGTATGATTGTTGGGTTTTTGGGGCCCAAGATGCCATTGCCAACTTACATACCTCCATATCCTCATTTTTCCTCTTCATTATCTCCCACAGACTACTGCAGCAACCAGTCTGAGCTGTTGATTCAATGGGTGTTTCAGCTCCATCTTCTGAGGTAGAATGAGAAGGTCCGGCCTGGAATGAAGAATGCAATAATCACAACTAATTTCCATAAATTGGTTGTACCATGGTTGATTTGGCCAATCTGGAACCACCATAATTCCAGTTGCTCCCTCCCTCCATATTTTCTGAAGCACTTGTGGAATAATGGCAAATGGAGGGAAAGCATAAAAGTCCTTTCCTGCCCAGGTTTCTGTAAAAGCATTAACCCCGATACAATCTGGGTCAGGTCTAAAGGAATAAAATTTATCCAGTTGTTTATTTATCCTGCTAGCAAATAAATCCACTTTTGGTTGGAAATTTAGACGCATCAGGACCCATTGGAAAACCTCTCTATTCAGCATCCACTCAGTCCTAGTTTCCTGTTTTCGGGATTCCTCATCAGCTTCAACATTCAAAACCCCAGGAATGTGTGTTGCTGTTATCCAATTATTCCTTGCAATCGCCCAACCCCAAATTTGCTGGGCCACATTATCCATGGCCAGGGATTTGGTACTGCCCATTTTGTTTATAGCAGACACTGCTGATGTATTATCTGTACGTACCAAAATATGGGTATTTGTCAAGTCATGACAAAATGATTGTAACCCAAACAATGATGCCTTCATCTCTAAGGCATTAATGTGCTGGTAAACCACCTCCTGGGTTGCACCGTTACACACTAATTCCTCTTCCCCAAAGTGTCCACCAGTTTGTTTTCCTTGATATGATGCTCCCCAGCCAAAGGTAGAAGCATCTGTAGTTAAAGTAACTTCTGGGGCATTACGTGCTATCGGTGCAAAGCTGTTGGAGACATTGACTGCCACCATATTATGTCCTGCATACAATCCTCTGGCAAGGTAGTAGCTTTGTCAAAGTTCCCTTTGTGAGCAAGCAAGGCCTTAGACTTATGTCGCTCCAGCTTCTGATAGTGTAGTCTTCCCAGGGAAACAGCCAAAAGGCTACTAGAGATCTTTCCCAAAAGCTTAGCTAAAGTCCTGATAGTAACTGTTCCACACTCATGCATTTGGAAACACATTTCTATCAGGGCCTTCTTCTTGGGTTCTGTCAAAGAGACAGTCTTACTCTCAGAATTTATGATAAATCCTAAAAACTCTCTGGTTTTGGCAGGCTCAAAGACTGATTTTTCTGGGTGGACAACCAATCCCAAGCTGTCCAAAAGTGAAACCACCATATCAATATTATCATAGCATTTATCTTTTTGAACTGCCATGGTTATAAGGTCATCGATGTAATCCGCAACAGAAACATCATGTTGACGTAGGTACGCCATAGGAGGCTTCATAACTTTTGTGAATTTCCTCGGACCTTCGGTGTAACCATTAGGCAAGGCAGTAAATTGGTACAACTTGCCATGACGCTTAAATTTAAGTAGTTTCCTGTCATCAGGGTGTATAGCAATGCTGTAGTATGCATCTTTTATGTCAAGTTTTGCCATATACATGTTAGGCCTGATCATGCATAAGATGTTTTTCAATATTTGCATCTTAAATTTCCTTTTTTCAATAGCCATATTCAGCTTTTTTAGGTTAAGTATCATTCGATATCCCCCATCATTCTTCTCCCTGACAAAGACAGGAGATATAAATTCTCCTTCCTCAGGATAGGACTCCATGATTACTCCTTTGCCTAAGAGTCGTGCTATTTCTTCATCAATGAAGTTTTCCTCCTTTACCCCTAAAGGGTATTGAGAACATAAATTGTCAGGTACGTTGTCCACAGGTATTCTTAACCCAGTAATGGTTGTAATAACCTCCTGGTCAGAAGTCAGAGACTCCCAGCTGTGAAAATGTCTCTTTAGTGAACCTGCCTGGAATTCTTGGACTTCACTAGTCAAATATTCTGTAAGCATTTTTAGGTCTCTTACCTGTGGTGGTTCGCTTAGTTTTTCTTCTTTCTTTCTCCTTGGTAACTGCTACTGTGGTTTTGCTTGTAGTTCTTTCGGTTGGTTGAGCTTTGGTATCTTTTTTGCTGGTACCCTTGCTGGTTGGTCCTCCTCGGGGCTTTTGAAGAGGACCCCGAGTTTGACGAGGTGTATTCGTTTTTCCTCTTAGAAGACCCTCTGTTGTCATCCAAGAGTGATTTCAGGCTGTTCTCCTTCTTCAGGGCCTCCAGCCTCTCACATATGGAGTCCCCAAACAATGACGAAGAGGACTCGTCTACATTCGCTGCCAACTTCATGTATGCTGGAGGGAGATGTTTTCTGATCATTTCCCTCCTTAGGTTATTCGTTGATTGGAGAACGAAGCCATTCAAAGCAGCAGCATCTTTGAGTGACCCCATTATGTTGTCGATGTTGATACTCTTTTCCTTGAGTACAGGCCTCAATTCAGTCAGTGCTGAAGAGGCCCTCAGGATGCAGGACATAATTGATGCCTGGTTCTGTAAATTTTCCTGCATAGTGATGTCAATCTTCCGCTGTCCAGTGGGAAGTTTTACCCAAATTTCTGGGTTGACCCTCTTGGGGACAAGGTATGTGCAATTTGCTGGAATTTTTGCTGCCTCCAGCTTGGCCTTGAGCTTCCCTTCTTGAAGGGGTTTTTGGCAGAACACTTTTGCTGCACTGGCTAGTGAAGATGCGATTTCTGGCCCAAGACTGGGATCTCCCATATTTTATTCTTGGGTGGCTTGCTCCCAGTATTGTTGTTCCACATCAAGTGTCTGATGGTCATCAGGCTCCTCTGGGTCCACATTCTCGTCATTGATGGTTGCCAAGAATGCCATAGACCCATTCACAGATATGGAGTCATCTCTTTGACTGGGAGCAGGTGGTGGCAGGGACTGAGCCGCATCTGACACAGATGGTGTTGTTGGTGCTATGGGGCGAGTCACATCAGTGACATTATGGTACCCCTGCATGTTGGGCAGAGCTGCCTCTGCAGCATTTATTATGCCCTGCTGCTGTTGAGACCGCTGGTTGTTGTTGATGGAAGACATTAAAACTTCCTAGGTTGTCCAAAGTCTTAACAACCCTCGCTCAACTGTGCAGCTGTTGTGCCTGTACTTGTACCTGCTGCTGTTCAAGCGCAGATGACAAGCTAACCACCATTGAAGCCAAATGGTCTACAGATGTTAAGGTAGGGATAGTTGGTGTTGACAACGGTGTCGGTGTGCTGTTTACGGCAGCTGCACTCAGCATTGGGTCGTTGCTACTCATCATATTTACTGCAAACAAACCAAATACAGTAACAAACCAAGAAAGATTATATTTGTTGTTTTAAGAACAGTTATAAACGCGGAAATAAACGCGGAGAGGCTAATTACACACACAAACAATTTAATAAAGTATAACTTATCAACGTCGAGACGAACAGATCACGTTTTGGACTAGTCACGTCTTCTCGTTCGGATTACAGGAATCGAAAGAGGATTTTTACGGGTGCCGAATCTCATTTGATACTTAGGATTGGGCAAAATATTATTACGCGTAGGGGAGGCGGTGTCGGTCGTCATCAGGAAGCCGTCAGCCTTGGATCCTCCACCACAGAGGTCAAAACTGTTTTCGGTGATTTTTGAGTGGTTCCTGAAGATGAATAAGTTCTGATCTGAGTAAGTGTTTTGAATTGTTTAAAGAAGTTTTAGGAAGTTTACATGGTCTTCTATAAATATAATCCTTTAGCATGGTCTCAGGATAGAATAAAATATTAATGGAGGCTTAACGGAGGCTTAAGCTTGGTTTCCAATAAAATTATTTTTGTTGCACAACGGTTGTGCAACCGTTTTTCAGAACAAAAGATATGTTGTACAACACCTGTTGCAGAGATAGAAAAAAAACTATCTCTGTAACAATTTCCTACACTTGTTGCACAACAAAGTGCTGCAAAACGGTTGCGCAACAAAAATAATTTTATTGGAAACCAAGCTTTAGCGAAGGCTGCACTTGACAAAACCATGTAAATTGTTGCATTTCCTCCATAGGAATTTGCTGTACGGACAAGGTTGATTTTTGAGTAACTCCTTTACAAACGTGTCTAGGGTTTCTTGAAGCTAATTAAGTCTTATATAAGCAACAGTTTGGTTTCAGGAAAACATACTCTACATCTCAGATCTTTGCTCAATATTTCTCAAAAAATTATGGATGCCCTATTTAAAAAGGAAAGTATGCTTGTGGTGTGTTTGTTGATCTCCAAAGGGCTTTTGATACAGTTGATCATGATATTTTGCTCAAAAAACTTTTCCACTCACTATGGTATAAGAGGTATAGTCAGTTGAGGTAACCATTACGCATTTTTCGCGAAAGTGCGATTATCTCGCCGTGGGCTCAACCATTATGAATCAACTGTTTCGCTTATCATTACGCAGTCTTGTGCCACAATCTCACCAAACTTTGTTTGTTGTAGCCTTTCCCATATCAAGATATTTAAAAAAAATCGATGCGTAACAGTTGGAAACTAAATCATCTAACCGTTACGCATTTTTTTCTATGTTTTACGCTAAGTGCGTAATCTTTAAATTGTAGTGCGTAACAATTTTTTTATTCATTACGTATGTATATTCAATCGATTACGCATGATCTGGACTTCCACTAGTGCGCTAGTGAAAATAACACTAGTGAAATTATCAGTAGTGAATTTATTACCTACCATCACTAGTGATAATAATTGAGCATGATTCTTGAGTATAAGTTGAAATGCTCTATTGACAAACTTTCTTTCACTGTCGATTGCGATTGCGATTTTTATCATAAATTTTGTCATATTATTTTTGTATCATTCGTTTGTATCTTTTTTACTATGAAACCATTCGCTAAAAACAACTGCAAATCTAAGAAGAGGATCGGCAGTCGTAAAGTGGCACAGCAGATAGCTGGAGCGTGGACAGAGGAGCAGATGAAAAGTGCTATCCATGAATATGACTCAGTTCCAGGTAAGACTTATCGTATGATCTAGAACAATGGGGGAAGGGCTTTTTAAATTTTGAATCTTCGCCGCCGTCCATAATTGAAAAGGCAAGAAGTCCTGGGTACGAGGTTGTTTAAATCAATTATTCAATTCATAGGTAGCAAAAAAAGAACACTTGCTAGGAAATATGGAGTCGATGAATCGACGTTGCGCTTCAGATTGAACAGAAGAAAGAACGGCCTTCCCCTCAAACAAGGTGGCCGTAGAGCTGTTTTCGATGCGCAAAAGGAAAGAGAATTAGCAGAATGTATTGCCGTTGTTTGTAATCTCGGATTCAGTCCTACAATTGATGAATTATTGGTAAGTAAGGGATTATTAATAGCACTAATGGTATTGCTTCTCTCCTTTAAGAACTGTCAGTTTAGGATTTAAAAGGTCTTAGCACAAATTCTTAGTTCCTGGCTAATCATTTCAGGATATTGTTGGTGACTACGTCAGAAAGAACGACATTGCTGCTCCACAATTTAAAAATGGAAGGCCGGGACGAGTTTGGTTGAGGAACTTCATGAGAAGAAATCGTCTGACTCACAAAAAGGCTGAGATGATTAGCACAGCCAGAAAAGCCAACACCAGTAATCCGTTCATTATCTACGACTTTTACGATCAGTTGGAGAAAGTCCTTTCAGAGAATCCAGATTTGGATGCAGCTTGCATCTGGAACTGCGATGAAAGCGGCTTTCCAACTGATCCGTCAAAAGGAAAGGTAATAACGGTCAAGGGAAAGAGGGCATTACGAATGCGCTATGGAGCCGGCCGAGAAAACATAACTGTTTTGGCCGTCTGCAATGCCGCTGGAATTGCTCTTGATCCCCTAATCATATTCAAGGGGAAGAACATGCAGAGCACATGGTATGGAGATAAGGCACTTCCAAATACGTTCTATGGTAAGTCAGAAAACGGATGGATGGACAGCGAAATATTTCAAACATGGTTTGAGAGATTTGCTGATATGGTGAAAGAACGACCATTACTTCTACTTTTGGATGGACACCTGTCACATGTGAGCATTCCTGTTATACGAAAGGCAATTGACGAAAGAATAATCATCATGAAATTTCCACCGCATGTGACGGATGTCCTACAGCCATTAGATGTAGGTTGTTTTGGTCCCCTAAAGAGGACGTGGGATAATAAACTACATGAAAGGGTTGCTGCTTTGGGAGCAAAAAGTCAGTTATCTAAGACAGAGTTTGCTAACCAGCTATGTAGCATTTGGAAGGAAGGAATGAAAGCTGACAACATCGTAAGTGGGTTTGAAAGCACTGGTATTTGGCCAGTTAACCGAGAGAAGTACCCCGTCAATCGTTTGGATCCGCGGCTGGTACAAAAGTACAACAATTGGAAAGTCCTTGGAAAGGAATTGGATTGGGACAAACTTGCAAACGGGTTAGTTTTTAGTAACGCTGTGTAAAACGCATTTGATATCACAAGGAAAATTATTTTGTTGAAGGTACTTATTTGATGAAGTAAACCCAAGTATTGAGTACATCACTTGAAATTTCATAGCTATTCTTTTTTTGTAGGAACATTGATGAAGCATTAGATGGTGATGTGAGTGAAGAATTACGTACGTCATCTATTCCAAATGCATCTACACCAAATAATGCTTTTCCTACAACGCCGAATACTGCTTTTCCTTCAACTGTTTCTCACAATACGTTGCCAGGAGGGAGCATTGTGGGAACAACAGCAACAACACCATCATCAGAATTAGATATTTTGATGAAGCACTTGGGTCCATACCCTTGCGTATCACCACCAGGGTTTCGTTGGGTACCGAATGGTTGGAAGTTAGAGGCAGTGTCGGTATCCACGCCATCCACAATTCGTCAAAGTGAAAGTTTCGAGGAGGCTTTTCTAAACAAAATCAAAGGTCCAGTCAACAAAGAAAAGAAGTCTCGACAGAAGCTCGATTTAAGAAGCAAGGTTAGTGTTGAGATTATTTCATTTTCAGTTTGCAAATTATTATCATTAATTAAACCATTCTTAATAATTTTTAGGTGGTTACACAAAAAGAACTCCTTGATGAGTTAGAACAGAAGGAAAAACAAAAGCAAGAAAAATTGGAGCAAATTTCATTAAGGAAGGCAGAAAGAGAATCAGGAAAGAAGAAAAAAGGAAGCAAAGTTACAAAAAGGAAAAAGAATGGAGTGGTCACTGACGATTGCGATGATTATGAAAGCAGTGAAGAGGAAGGAGAGGACAATAATGAAGTGGAAGAATCGGATGCAATCGAAAGTGAATCTGAATCGGAAATCGAGATAGAGGGCCAGGATGACGAATTCCGCAGTATGGAGGCAACATGGGAGTACATGAACCCACCACGACCTGAGACTGATGTTGTCGGGAAGTGGTATGCATGTATCTACGAAACGCAACGAGGACCAAACCTTTTTATTGGAAAGGCCTTGACAAGGTTTTTGTTTGATGCTGCTGGTAGTTACGCAGCAGGTGTGGAAATTGACTGCCTGCAACAAAAACTCGGGACAGCCGATAATATTTTTAAGGAGACAAAGAAAGTGGAACGAGAAGGAAGGGTGACTGGTGAAGATGTCGATACCTTTGCCGCCCACAATATCATTTGTGGGCCCTTAAAAGCCATTTTTTGTGGTAATGGCAAATGGGACATCCCCCAATATCTTGACGTTCGTAAAGTATTCGAAAAAGTAAGAAAAGTTGATCGCCAATCGTTGCATCTAGATGCACGCATTCGATGGGAAAATGGAGGATGTGAAAATGAAATATTTTGTTGAAATAAAAGAAAGAACCATTACAATCCATTCTTTATCTTGTCCTTGCCCTGAATAGAACAGATGATAAAAACACCTCCTGGAAAAGTTGAGCTGTTTCTGATTATAATAATGTGTAGGAAGTGCGTAATAATTACATCACTGACATGAAATTATGTATTCAACTATTACGCACTAAATTTATCACTGAGATGACTTCTGAACACGAAAATTCAATGTTTTCACGAAAATCTGACGTAAGGACTACTGAATAACACACCAACAGAGAGCCTTAGGGTAACATCTTAAATTGTAGACTAAAGTTACGACATACGGCCGCAAAGTTAAAATGGCTGTTTTAGTGGTATGGGTAAGATCGTGAATCAATTTCATACGATATTTTCAGTGTTACAAAAAAAGTTTTGAAAGACAAAAAATTATATCTACATTTTATTTAAGAGAATTATCACAAAATAAAAACGCGTAATGATTACCAACGCGTAACGGTTACCTCAACTAATTCACTTTCTCTTTTTAAGTCACTTAACTGATCGGCAACAGTTTCAGACACGGCGGTGTTCCTTAAGGATCTGTATTAGGACCATCTGTTTTTATTATATATCAACGATCTATTTTCTGCTATTAAATACAATGATGTGCATCACTTTGCTGATGATACTAACTAACCTGTTAATACCAGTGACTCTTTAAAACAACTGGCCAAACAAATGAATTTCAATTTAAGGCACTAGTCAATGGCCCAATGTCAACAAAATATCCTTGAATGCTAGCAAGGCTGAATATATCATCTTCAAACATGCTCGAAAGTGGTTTGACATGATTTCAGGCTGCATATCAATGGAAAAAGGCTTTACCCTACTTCCTCCATCAGATACTTGGAGTTTTACCAGATGCTGACTTAAGCTGAAGTCTCAGATCAATGATGTTGCAATCAAGCTCAAGAAGGCCTATGGAGCCTAAACTTCGTCATTTTGTCCCCTTTTCAGTTTTGCTCCTTGCTCATTATGCGATTTTCCACTCACACTTGCAGTACTGCTGCCAAATTTGGAGCCGGCCCTACTCTACTTTTATCAACCATATTTGTGGCCTTCAAAATACCTGCCAAGAGTCTCTATGCGGCTGACATGGTTCATTTGCAGAATATTGTTCTCTTGCACCAGCTATACCGTAATGAAATACCTCCCATACTTCATAGTATATACTTTTGCTGTTGATTTCACCCATTCCTGTTCTACTTGTGCGCAAAGTTCTGTTTTATTAGATTTGCCTACTGTCCAATCGACCTGCTTTGGCAAAAATTCTGTGAGGTTCAATGCTGTCCGCTCATGGAATTCCATTCAATCTCTCCTGCCTTTCAAACTTACGGAACTAGAGAGAGTTTAATGTAACCTAAAGAAATATTTCATAGCCACTTATTCTGATTGATCTCCCACGTTTCTCAATGAAAGTTTATCTTTACTATATGTTGTCTTGTCCTGTGCGTCCTGTGATGTCCCTATTGTGTCGTGAACCAGGTGGCCATTGCCTTGCATTAGCTTTTGCTTTTAGCAATTGGTCTCCCTGTAATACCATTTACCTTATCACTACTATTTATTTCAACTTTCTTTTTTTACTATATAGTTATTTTATTTATTACTATTATTGAAGTTTGGTATATATTATCTTTATCTTCCAGCTTCTTTTTGTTGAGATGGAGTCTATCACAGAATCTCCTATTGGTGAATCAATGTCATACAGTTTTTGCTAATTCTATCACTTTGTTTTCCAGTTCTTCGTCAGGTACACTTGACGGAATATCGCATATTTTTATGTTATTCCACCGTATGTACTGTTGTATGTCTACAACACCCCTTTGAAGGTTTCAAATTTCTTTGTCTTTCTTTTGGATATCCTCTTCGAGAATGGAGAGTTTTGGGCGAAGCACAGAATTGTCAGCTTGCAGCTCGAGGAGAAGACTTTCTTTATGATCTTTTAGCAGGGTGTTAAAATGTTCTTTTAGAGAGTTACTGTGTAGAGTTATTGAGTTAGAAATTCCTGTGTTATGGTCAAGGCTGGCAAAACTTTGTTGACTTGTGTATTCATACTGACCTTCGTAAAGCAGGTTGTGAAAGCTGTTGTAAAAGTGATTGATCTGTCTCTGTGTCTGTAAGGTCTAGTGTTGCTGATTCTAGGGATGGTTCATCTTCCAAGTCCCAGGCAACGCTTTTCTTGTGTTTTGCACGTGTTTCCATTTTATTAAGTATGTAGGAGCAAGAAAATTGATATAATTGAGTTGTAAAAGTCTCAGCTTTTTAGTCGCACCCTTATTTTTCAAAAATTTGAGAGTACGCCTTGACTCGACAAGAGCCTGAGCAAGAATTTCAGTTGTAAAGACTTTCTTTAATTTTTGACCTTTGTATGTGACAGTGGTTTGCTTCAGTTACCCTTAAAATCAAACATTGTTTTTCAATTTATTCGTTTTACACACTGCATTTCTGAATACATCTGAAAAGCAACAATGGAGCCCGTAATTACTTAAATGTATGTAAAGGCTATTTTATCGTTTTATAGGTTATAATGAAAGTTAAAGTCAAGTCAACGCCTCTTTAAAAAAATGGCATCGAACGTAAGTTTGATTTTTTTTTAATTTTCTAACAGAAACGACAATATAAGCACCCAAAATGGCGATTAGCCATGTTAGAATTTTAACCAAGATCTCAGCTCAGTATCACTCTTAAATTGAAAAATTATCCAGTCATTTGATGAGCAAGTTAAGGACACTTCAAAAAATACTGGAGAACTATAAATGGAACAGGAGCAGAAACCCTCATTTTTCATAATAGTTATGTCGCTATCGATGAAGTGATCATAGCTTTTGATCAGCGTTCTCAGTCACTGTCCAGAGTAGTGGGAGATTGAGTTGGTAATTAATTGTTATTACACGAAACGATAGGTTTCTACATACACTTTTTTAGTTTATAAATTTTTGGCCTTAGATGTACTATGGCAGTACATAAGTGAAAACATCCACTACACCACTACAACCATTATGCTTTCAGAAATTATTTTTTACATCAGTCTTTCTTGGTTTTTTGTCCATCAAACCTCCCTAAAATCTACAAATCTTTTACCCAGGTTAAATATTTCACTGGATTAAGAATCATATGCCTGGTTTTACTCCATGTTTATGTTCAACAATGTTCATTTCTGAAAGTTTCTGAGCTGAGGAGTTTAGCTATCCTAAAAAAATGAAAGAGATCAATCTGTTAATTCTTGGTCTACATTTCATACAAACATTGACTTGTACTAATTTGAGAAGAAGCATTTCCAGTGTAAGTTTTTTGAGAAAATAACTTTGATTTGAGTGATGACATTTTTGGATTTCTGTGAAAGCAAGAAATACCTTAAAACCGGCTTTGGTTTTTCTTCTGCTGTCCAAACCTAGCGGTTTTTAGTATATTTCATGCGTCGATTACATGAAACTTATGAGTACCACGCTTCTCAGCGAGGAAACCATTTTAAATTTTCAAATGTTTCGTGAAATGATAGATATGCATACCTGAAGATGAAAAAAAGTAAGAAACTTATCACTATTTTGAACTCACAGTAACTGTGATCATTCTTTTCTAATTAAAAAGAAGTTCTCAACGTTTTGTAAGCAGGAGAAAAGTCAAAAAGGTATATATTTGTTTGTTTTCAGTGAATGTCTTGAAAGCCTGTCTAATACAAAACATCGTTTGTTTGTTTCGTGTATGGTGGGCTGTTATGCTTTAAAAGCTCTGGATACTTAAGCTCAGCTTAGTTTTCTCTTCAGCTCCAACATCAAAAACATGTGTCTTCTAATCTTCTGCACCACTTTTAATATTTCATGTTTTTCCAGCTATTACATAGGCTAATAGGCTAATAGGCTTATATTCTCTGAACTTGTATTATTCTTGGTAATACAGTATTAATATCATCCTGTAACACAACACAGCATTTAATTTATGTATTGTGTTGATTTTGGTAAGTTTAGAGCATATATACAAATACATATATACTTTTAATTATTAAAATCTTTGTTTACTTTTTGTGCTTGCAATATTGGGAGTTCTGTTTGTAATTAAAAAGATTGACAGCGCATATGTTTAAAGGATATGATTTATGTACGTAATCACTGCGATATCTGAAAAGTTATATAGAAACTTAATCTTATTCTGTACATCTAAATCTAAAGAATGTTTTCTGTCATTCAGATGTAATGAAGTTTATTGATGGTGTATATGTATACAATAAAGTTTCTCATAGAGTCAGTTAAGCCTGGTTCAGACCTGACGATTATGACAATTAAGAAAAATATCAATTGTCGTAATCGCCAATCACCAGGCGGAACACTCAAGTATCTCAAACTACAAATTTCAAAAATTGTTTCAAACAAACGATACTTCTTTCCCTTGTAAAGTTTGAACTTCTTTGTAAAATTTGAAGCACCTGCCATCACGTACTTAAAACAGTAGAAGAGAGAGACTTCACTGATAAAATATCAAAATTTATCGACATTTTTACGAAGATTACAAAAGTGTTCACATAGACGATTACGACGATTACACTAAATTTAAATCATTGTTATTGTCAGGTCTGAATCAGGCTTAACACTTTCACAATTCCCTGGTGTACATAATCAAAAATGTAATGTTTTGTTGTAAAAATCATTCAAACCTATTTTCGAATTAAAGTATCAAGTACTAAAATTCAGAATTAAAGTTTTGAGTTACGTGCAAATCTGAAAGGATTTGCAAGGATGAAAGGGTCAAATGTTTTGAGATTCTTTAAGCCTGTCTAAATTCAAAACATCTTCGTTTGTTTTGTATATGAGCTGTTACGCTTTTTAAGCTCTGGATACTTTGGCTCAGCTTAGGTTCCTCTTCAGCTCCAACATAGAAAATTTGTGTCTACCCTGCACCACTTGTTTTATTGTTTGATCAGTTTTTAAGTTATACTGTCAATGTCCCTTATTACGAGTGACTAATCACAATAGCAAATTAAAACATCTGTAAAGCAACTGTCTGTAAAGTCAAAAGATACATTATGTAGCAATACAAAACTTTCCTTTCAGTTATATTATGTTATGTGTGTGCTTTAGAACATATATATATAAGTATATATATAACTGTTAATGATCAAAATTATTGTTTACTTTTTGTGTTTGAAACATTGATAATTCCATTTGTAATTAAGAAGATTGACGGTACATGTCAAATGCTTAAAGAACATGATTTACATACGTAATCACTGTAATATCCGAAAAAATCAATATAAACTTAATATTATTTCGTACCCCCAAAATAAAGGATGTTTTATGTCATTCAGATGTAGTTAAGTTTATCAGTGGTGTATCTACGTATACAATAAAGTTTCGCATAGTGTCAACTATATTTTCGCAATGCCCTTGGGTGCATATGAAATCAGAGATGCAATGTTATGTCGTAAAAATCATTCAACCTTTTTTTGAATTTCTTCAAGAATTTTTATAAACAGGTCATGAATGATAACTCAGATCAAGAATGTTTGTAAGTGCTTTCCATATTGCTAATCAAAACAAACTACAACAGTTATGATGTTGGTTTTGGTCTATGTGGATGTATTTTGCATGACCAAAATCTGCATGCATTTTTGTGCTTGCAATTTAGGAAGTCTGCTAGGAAGATTGACACCAAGTATCAAATTCAGAAATTCAGAACTTTTAGAGTTTATGAGTTACGTGCATATACATTGTGATATCTGAAAGGATCAATATATCCTTGATATTATTTCTTATCAACAAAATAAAGAATATTTAATGTCATTCAGATGTAATCCAGTTTATTGGCAGTATATATATTATAAGTCTCACATAGTGTCACTTATCTTTTGACAATGTCCTAGGGATTATATACATTAGAAATGTGATTTTTTATTTTGGAAATCATATAACCTTTTTCAAATATGTCATATGCTTTTTCTTTCATATTTCAGCAGATTTTGGCAGAAATCCTTTTGCCTGTTAAGGCATCTTGTTATAATTGAATCCTCTTTGGTAAATGAATACGTCTTAAATTTTTTTCATGTCCTCTTTTTAAATCAAACTATAGCATAATGTATGTCCACATGAAAGCAGGTCCCAAGTTTCAAATCAATGTAGCATTTTAAAAAATTGTAATTGTTGTAAATTCTTAAAATATTTATATTAAAGTTTAAAGTTTTTGATATGGTCATTGCATCCTTAAGCATTAATAACAAGATTCGCAAAAATGCAACTATATATTTCCCCTTATAGTTACAAATATTTTGTCAGTTACTGTGTGCATTAATAACCATAAGAAAAATGTAATAATTACAGTGGTATAACTCATTAACCTGATACTCAGATAATAAACAGTGTGGAATTGAATCTAGTGCCAGAAAAGAATTTCTTTTGAACTTATTATGAAATGAAGATGTTCATGATCAAACGATAAGGTTTCTCTTTAAAAAGTCATTGTGAAGTTAACAACCACATCGTGTACGGCAATTTTATCACAATAAATGTATGATCTTTATTCTTGCTGACTCTATCAAGGGAAACAATATACTTGCTTTTTATAGTTCGGATAAAACTTAGAACATACAATCAAATTTGTATACAGGTTTACAAGAGAAGAAAAGAAAATCGGTCAAACATGATGCTAGTACTACTAATATAGTATTAAAAATACTTTGGAATAGACATATAAGCAAATAACTATCAAACACAATCGAAAACCAATCTCTACTAAAAGTATTATGTTTAAGAAAGAGGATTATTTTAAAAACATGACAAGTTATAACATTAAATTCAAGTATTCAAAATAAACATGTCGTTTTCAAAAAATATGTTCACACATCAGCGCGTTAAGCAGCTGATCTTTCATTAGCGTTTGTCCTTCCGTCCCAGAGTTTTGTACACAGTTCTAGCCTGAATTTCTCATTGAAGGCTGATACCACTTGAAAATAAGGGTGGAATAGAGGCTATTTGTTAATCGTGGCTTAATTCAGGTTTTTCAGGTAATTTTACAGTTATTTTATTAGCGTGAGCGCGGCCTCAAATTAAAACATGAGTTTTACAGTTTGTCCATCACAAGACATCGTTTTGGAAATAAAAGCTAAAGGAGAGATTTTTACCCCGAGAAGTAAAGGAATTCGTAATATTATCACCGTATATCATAATTGAACCTGCTATTATATACTGTTGAGTTAGATTTTGTGTTTTGTGCTATATAATGGTCAGCCCTGGAGATAGAGAGAGCTCTGCTGCCTCAAGGGCCTACATTACACCGGATATGTATATGTTATTTTTTTCGTATTAATGTAAATGTGTCCATCAATACAGCCGAGTTTTCAATGTTACTATACCCTGTCTAAAATTAAAATTAAATATTATGCACACGAAAATAGAATATGTAGAAATCTGTCTAGTTACGCACAAAAATAAATAGACAACATCTTGAAGTTTTTAAAGCATTGAATTGTGAAAGTACGTGGTGCACTAAAATCCGAAATAATATTCTGTGTTTGTTGTGATGGAATGTAATAATTATCAAGCAAAAGAACGAAATATATGTTTACAAACTCTACACCACTTTTTTTATTATTTTAATGAACAGCTTACCTTTGTCGGGTCATTATAAGTCTCTTCACTTACTTATAATCTTGTCATTTTTTATTTTAATTTCGTCACTTATATATTTTTTGTATCATAAATTGTTTTTACTCTGCCTCTGCTGGCTCTTTTTTTTTCTTAATCTTTAAATCGGCAGTTGTTTTGCATGCTTTTTTTATTTTCAGTGATGAAGAACAAAAATGTATGAATGGTGCATTACTACTCATACAAGCACTTGTATATAAATGGTATTTTTTAATATTGTCAGTTATTTTTAGTCACTCTTTTGCAAAATTCATTTTTGTAATGTGTGTGAGAAGTTTGCTTTTGAACACTTTTTATTGATTAGAATAAAGATCTTCATGAAATTATATACTCAAAGCTTTCTTAAGGAATTGGTAACTTCTTCTGATTTTAATGCAAACCTGTATTTATTTGCAATCCCATTTTATTCAATTCACTTCAAAGACAATCGTATTTGTTTCATTTGTAAAGATGACCTTAGATAGCATAAATAAAACTGTACACAAATGAAACATTGATAAGTGTTTAATATCATTTGTATCTTTAATTTCTACATAAACACTTTATTGAATTAAGTTTTGTTATAATGGTACATAGACACAATTTTGAGAGCACACCTATTTGGTTTTTATCATTGAATGTCTTATTCCCACTATTACAGTCAAACATTTTTAACTTTGGCAAAAGCGCTGACTTTCAGCCCTCATGCCCTCTTGTTTATTACGAGATAAAAATGACTTCTGTAAATCAATGTAAATCAATGTAGAGGTGGCAAGGCGGATATTTGTTTTCATGGAACAGTCGGCATAAGTCTTAATTCATAAACTAAAGGCACGAAATAAGTTTTTAAATGTGTAACTATGGAGCGTCATCACGGAAAAAATAATTTCGGGGGAATGTCAAAACTTCGTGTTGGGGTAACACACACTTTCGATTGGGTAACACGATAATGTACATAATTTTAGTGGGGTTTGTTACACTCATGTTATGAAAGTGGGGAATGTCAAAACATATCAACATCGATGATATGGTTTGGAGAAGCTTACTCGAACCTATTTTCACACTTTCTCGACAATAGTCATGTTTACCAATGAGTGCACAAGATTATATTTTGGAAGGGTTTAAGGAAGCTCTTCAAATTTTTTTATCACTTGTGAGAGAAGTTCGTGGTGGGTTAGATACGAATCCAGAATTATTAAACTGCAGAATCCAAGAAATGGTCGCTTTACTCTCTGATTTCACTGTACTGTTATGTTCATCATACTTACTACCCAATGATATAGTAAATGAAATAGAAATGCTGATTGGATATTTCCAAAACTTTCTACAGCATCAATTAAATTAGATGTCGATCGTTCGATTTCGTCAGCCATCTTCTTCTTTAACTTCTAAACTCTTTCTTATCCAGCACAGTACTGATCACATGGTGCATGAGATGTCGTGTAACAGGCCACACTAACATGACGGGACCTGATCAATCTGACAGCGTTTTTATGTACCTCAGTCGATCTGTTATCGAAAGTTTTAATGATTGGCTGCGTTCGACTTCGTGTAAAAGGAGCATGGATTTTCAATGAACATTTTTGCAGATCACTAGCTTTTCATCCTTCAATAATTTTTATTTATTGATAATTATACACTTTTATTGATGCTTAACTGAAAAACATCATTTTTTCATGGTACCATCTTTCATAAAATCCGAAACATTCTTCCCTAAAAAATGAAAATATTTTTAGAAAGTGGAGAAAAAATCCTAGTTGTAGTAAAAACGTTTTTTTAATGGAACCAATATTTGAGAAACTATAACTGTTTAAAATCTGGGACCCGCTTGAACACACAGTATTAGCTTTCTTTATAAGGAAAACAAAATTTTTAATCGACAAAAAATTTCAGCGTTTAAAATAGTATTCAAATGAGTTGTTTGGTTGTTAATTGTAGTAACAACAAGTTTCAAAAACTCATGATAACAACGTCGGTTTTTAACATCAAAAGAAACTAACTGTTAGTGTTTGCGTTGACCTCACAAAGGATCTTAAAATCATCAATATTTAAACGATTCTTATTTTGAAAGAGAAACAGAAGAACTTCACCAGCCCTCTGAATTTACGACGGCATTCAGGTTTTGCCGTCGCGAAGCTGCCGTAAATAAAAATTACGACGGCAAGATTTTGCCGACAATGTTTTTTGAATACATTGAATATGTCAGGGGTATTCCTGGGAATTCCCCTGACATCTGTTTATTCTCAAAAATTTTCTTTCTGACATCTTCTGTTTATTCTCAAAACTTTTCTTCCTATAGAACATTTGTTTACGTCACGTCGTTTTAACGATACTCACGTAATGCCAAATAAAATTATTAAATTAAAGTCAGTTTGGATTTTGTTTTTGGATGATTTTTTTTTCTCGATAAGTTCATATTCTATTCAAGTCAGTTTCGATTTTGATTTCAATACAGATTCTTTTGTGATTTTTCTTTTCGCTTGCCGTGAAATTAGTAAAGAAACGTTAACATGTAGGTATGTTGTTTTTAAACTATGACTATCAAACAAATAATAGGATAAGTTCACACCAAATCACCTGCGGTTTACAATTTTAACTTCTTTTTCCTGATAAAACTATTGATTTATAAACTATTTAGTTTATGTTTTGTTAGCCATTATTCTACACCAATATTTTTACTGGAATAAACCAATCAAGTTTTGCCGTCGTCAACATCTTACACAGCAGCATTTTTTCCGTCGTAAATAATGATCTGCCGTCGCAATTTTCAAATACGACGGCATTTTTTCGCTGTCAGTCTTTGTTCCTAATTCAGAGGACTGACTTCACTATAGCTTCAGTAGTTTCGTTAAGCCTGGTTGAAACCTAGCGATTACGACTATTATTACGATTAAAATTCAGTGTAATCGTTATAATCTCAATGTAAACACATTTGTAATCTTCAAATCACGACGATTGCGACGATGAAATATCAACAATTTCTGATTTAAATAAAGAGGGTCTACGCCTGGCAATTGGCGATTCAGACGATTAATTTTTTAGTTAATCGTCGTAATCGCCAGGTCTGAAACCAGGCTTTACCGAACTATGTGGATGATTTCAGATAACGATAACTGTAACTATCACGAATTTTCTTTTCAGTCTCACTTATTGTTTAGTAATTGCACGTTTTTCTTTTCTTGTTTTAATAACTTAACTCTCCTCCAGAAAAATTGACTATGTTCTAAATCTGCCTATGACAACGGCTCAATAGACCCCTATGTTTTTATCGAAAGATGCGAGTAGGAACTGAATAAAAGTTCTTTCATTTCCAATCAAACAGTTGAGCTACTTCTTCTATTTCATAACATTTCATTTATTTAGGGTGGTGATATAGACCTGCATTGTTTACCCACGAACGAAGAAGACCTCCAAATTTTGAAAACACAGATTAAAAAAGAGGATGAACGTGGGTTGCACCTACTCAAGTTAGTTGAGAGTTCCTACAAAACAAATCGACCCATCGGACAAACGTCCATACTATTAGTTGGAAGATCTGGAGCTGGAAAAAGCACGTTTATTAATAACTTTTTCGGAAATAAAAAAGAAATATGTTCATCTTCAACCATAGCAGCGTGTTCAAAAATGACAACCGAATATGTAGTTACATCTTGTAGTGAACAGCTGGGAGTGAGAGATTTAAAGCTCTCTTGCATAGATACACCTGGCTTTGATGATAGCGGAGGACAGTTGCAGAGTGTACGCAACGTTTTGAGCACAAAAGCTTTTTTTGATTCCCATCCTAAATATCAACTCAAGCAAAAAACCTACCCAAATATCGTGCTAGTTGTTCACAATGCCAGTGACAATCGTATGGGAGGTCACGAATCAAAGTTGGCTAAAGTAATCAAGTCATTGTCTACACTTGATGTGATTGACAAGAAACATCCCAATGTTCTGATGGTCTTCACCAACGCTTGTAGTGTTAAAGGGAAAGATTTGAAAAAAGAATCAGATGGTCATGAAATGTTTCAAACATTTGGTGAAGTGTATGACAACGCCACTGAATTATTTGCCACATATTTGAAATTGAAACCACCAATTTATTTTGTGGAAAACATGTCCAAAAAACTGCCAGATGACGGGGATTGGACCATACTTCCATGCGGAACAAAACAACTGTATAATGTTTTTGAAGGAATGACAAATCTGCTACTGGAAAATGGTGACAGTCTTGGTGCCGCTACAGTCTCTCACTATTTTGCAAATAGAAAGGAAGGCGATGTTACGACAGAACATGTTTCTGAAGTCGCGAAAGGTAAGCGAACGCAAGAGAAAAGTCTTAAAAAGGTACTTTATCCCAAAGAAAATCCTGATTTAAATGAAGTCCAAAAGCTTATTATGGCCAATGCTGAAAATATTATCGGTGAAGACAAAAATATAATAGAAACCGTAGCAAGAGATTTTTCAAAGATATTAACAATAAATGGCGTTGAAACAGCTGCAGATTTAACAACAAAATCGTTGAAAGAAATAGCTGACCTCGTGTTCCCGTCACCTTTAACATCTATGAGACAGAAGATCATATCGGGTAGCTGTGCGACCAAATCAAATGACCTTCTAGCTACAAAACCTCGAATCTTTGTAGGTCAAGGGTTTGATATATTCAAAGACCAACCACTAGCTCGAGACATTTACAAATTCAATCAAGATAGAAAGCAGATGACTCCATTCAATATGTTGCTCCCTGAAGAAATTGTTGTCAGATCGAACAAAAAAGAAACATTCATTTGTAAGGTTTTTACCGATATTGAAGCATATCACCAATTTAGGTTAAAAATGATGGGTGTGGAATGCAAAATTCCATCCATCTTAACTGTGGATGATATAAAAAGTGGGTGTACGGTTTGTCCAGTTGGTGGTGCAGATTTTAAGCCAGAATATTTTACCCAAGAGCATGTTGAATATTCTCTATCCATGAATCCGTACGTCGATACTTTGAACCCTGAGTTTTTGCAAGACGTCGCAAGGCTGCCTAATAACTTTCAAGAAGGGGAAACAAGACAACAGTTTGAAACGTTCTTTGCAAAATGGGGACACTTTGTGATAATCGAGGTCTATTGTGGCGGTGAAATGTATGGATCTTTAAACAAAAACATTTGGAAAGTTGACAATGTTGAAGTGGAGAACTTGCAAACTGGTGGTAACATTCTTCCATTCGTTGAAACAAACACTGTCAAACTTGATGGGGGAGTTATGGAGGACAAACACATCATCCAAGAAAATGTCTTTCAGAATTGGCTTAATTCTCTTCAGATTGCTCCCACAATACTGAAATCCAGAATGAAACTGAAACCAATATGGGAATGTTTACAACCACTTTCTCTACGGGATACAGAAGTCGCTAAGAAACGCGATGCTATTCGACATGCACAAGAGTTAATTCTCGCTATGAAAACAGCCATTCCTGAAACGAGAGAAACTGCTGCTAGCTCCATCATAGAATCAATCATAAAAAAGTGTGGTTTTGTACTGTCAATTAGCGTTTTCACAACCTTAAAAGATGCTTTGCCAAACCTTGCAATGAAGGGATTATGTATTCTTGAAGATATTTCACTCCTCGCGGCATTAAGAGACAAACCACCGGATGAAATAATACCTGATATTCAATTGAAAGATGGACTTAATGCATAAATGGACATTATTGTTCGAATGACCACCCGTGTGAATCGTCCGAAGCTTGCATTCATTTGAGTGTTCATATTCTTTCCCTCCCTTACTTTTTTTTTAAGTTCAAAAGTTAAAAACGACATAGTTTTATGCTATCTTTATGACATTGTATCGTGTATTTGAAACATAAAAAAACAAAATAGAAAGTTGTCTTTGATGTCTGACATCTGAGGATTCAAAATGTCTGTATATAGATTACATCGTTTACACAAGAGTAATATGAACAAGATGCCCTTACGGGCAGAAGGATTTCTGCAAGATTTCCTGAAAATGCACAAAAATGCAAAAACAGCAGCCTTGATCGGTTTCCGATTTGTTTCCCATCGTTTTTACTTTGACAAACTTTTCAATTATTTTGACAAACATAAACTTAAACAAAATGTAAATGTGAATTTTCGAAACCTTTAACCTTGAAACTATTTTAATTTATCAGTTCTTTTTAATTCCACTTTTCTTGTTGTTTATTGTCACCTAATTTCACCCTGTATTAAGTTTATGTACAGGTCTGCATATTCCCAGACCGCCCTGATATCATGTAGTGGTCATCACAAATCTGCGCATAGCCGTCTAAACCACAAATGAAATCTGCCTCTTGCACTTTTCAAAATGTTGGTATATCTGTTTCAAAGATACGAATAGGCAGGTTACCATCATATACCTAGGCGGGACAGGGTTAGTGGGAGGAGAGGGTGTAAGCGAAATATATTTGTTCAAACCCTATCTCATGCAAACGCTATTACGAACGCCGTTGTTTTATATAGCACCACCCCTTTTGATCCAGTTATTAAAAAGTTCATATTTCAGTTAATTTCTTCGGGTTCGAATATTTCCCTCTCAAATTACTTGAACAAAAAAGAAATTATGTACCAGCGGATCTGAAAAAACAAAAGAAAAAAGTAACAATTTGATGTGATCTTTTTTAGTATGGTAGAACTGCATAGTTTATGGGAAAAAAATAGTATCAAGCTGAAATTTGGTCAGGAGCTCCTATAAGGTCTATAGATTACCCCCCCAAAAAATGCCCCATGCTGCCCTTTTGGGGAAACCTCGTTTTCACATATTTTTCAAAATGGCAGATATAAAAAGGTGGATTTTTTATTTTTCGTAATTTGGTCGTATTGCGTACCATTTTTTAGCATTTTTTATGCTGATTTTTTTATTTCTAACACCAAGGTAAAAAAATGGCTTTTAAAAGGGTTAAAAAATACCAAAGCGATTGTGTCGTTTTTTTATTTGAAGTACATTTTCTTTAATATTAAAAATCATTCAAGATATCAAAAATGTTTGCATCGGCAGCATTGTCATCACCATCATTTTCTGTGGATTGAAAGCCTAAAAATTGAAAAGATGTAATGGATGAGATAAGTAAAAATGTGAAAGTCAAATGCTAGCATAATCAACTCATAAACTAATAGTTGACCGTTATGATGTAATTTAATTACCTTCATTTGCTCTGTTATCACACTCTTTGCCACGACATTCGCCACATGATGAATGGCATGCCATTCCATATTCTTTGCAGCTACAAAGTTTAGTGCCACAGGGATTCTTTGTCGTTGTCTGAAAAAAGGAAATAATATATTCGCCAAATATACTGACTAAATCTTATTGATGATCTTTAGGTCTATTTGAAATCCATTAATATCTTCCATTTACATATTTTAACCTTAGTCAGACATTCTGGTGCCATTTCCTTGTCAGTCTGGATAGGCGCGATCCCACTATTGACAACTTTCGTGCATCCCCAATCTTCTGGTTCCAAAGTGAAATCATCCATCAACGACCAAATAACCACCTGGTAGTGGGTCCTTAGTCCATAGTAAAACGAAGCTTTTTCACTTGGTGGCAACCTTTCTGGAGCAATTATTCCTTTGCATGCCAAGTCCACGTATCTAGCATATCTGTTGGAAAAAAAAACTAGAAACTCGAAACAACTTGTGAATATTACGTATCATGCTTTCACATCAGATTGTATAGCTTCCTTAAATTGACTTCAACAATAAAAACTATTCATTAAATGCATGTTAAATTTTATATTGACATGACTCAAGCGTTGAAGGGTGTCCTCTTCTTTTCCTCCTTACAAAAGCTTGAAAGCAATCACTGATGCATCACCTACTTCTTGCTGGGTGCTCCAAGGACTGCTGATCACTTCAGAAGCTCTTCTTAAAGTACGCGTCTTCTCTAACATCGAGACCAGGTTTGCTTTTCCCTTGCTATGAATGGCAGATGTTGTATCACAACCAGAAAAAGCATGGAGAAACAGAAAATGGTCTTTGATGTCTTTATTCCGCTTGCTTGAGTCTCTGATACTCCAGGCACGATCCCAACGCTCTTGAAGAAAGTAAACATCCGAATGAGCCTCATGCCAATGATGCACCAGCATAACAGCGATGTCAGTATCATCCGCAACCAGTGCCGTCGGTACGATTGTAGCATCGGCATCTCCTCGACAGTTGATCACTCGAATTCCCGATTTAAAAGGTAATCCGAAAGGAAGTGGATAAAAGATGCTTTGTTTCGAATATTACTCAAAAATCGCTCTTGTGTAAATGGCAATTGGTTTTCAGGATCTACTGTCACATCACAGCTTTGTGGTATCATGTTACGCCGCTGATGTTCATGACTTTTAACACTTTCATCTTCGTAACCATCAAAAACGACCACAGTTGATAAATGATAAACGATTCTGTCATATCTGCATTCGTAGGTCTCCCCTTCTTGTTACTATGTTCAGTAGTTTTGAGTCTGAATTTTGATGCACGATCCAGGTGGTATAAAGCTTCAGCAGCAACGAGATCAATACAACCGGTGAACTACTGTTCGACCCCAATCATCATTTCTATTTGTTGCACATTTGACAAGGTTAGTGTGGAGTGGAAGTGTGGAAACCTGACGAACTTGATCCCTTTCTTTATGCCGATCAATATTTGCAGCTTTTCCACAGATGAAGCAACATATTTTTCAATCAAAAGTTGTGTTCAAAGATGATCTTAATCTTTTCACCCTCTTCTTTGGGCTCCATACTCCTTCTATCGACAAACCTTCTACGACAATTGTGATGAACCAAGATGGGAATCTGTAAACTCGTCAATCGTTCAAGCTCATCGTACAGTTCTTGTTTGCCCCTCCCTAGACTTGTGTGTAATAATGTCCGATATCCTTTGTGACCAACCATGTTCATCGACCATCTTTCTCTTTGCATAGTATGCATTCTTCCATTATAAATGCTTATTTTACACACATTAGTTATTCTTAGTAAATACTTTCTCAAAAATGGAATGAAAGAAGACATTGCATTCCAAATGAAATGCAATAAATCTGTTCAATGTCATTTTCAAACGGTTTGTGAAGAAAAATTAAAGAATCAAATTTTCATTTTGTTATCCGCCATTTTGAAAGAAAATACGTGAATACAAGGTTTCCCCAAAAGTGCAGCACAAAGCATTTTTTGGGGGTAATCTATAGACCTAATGACCAAATTTCAGCTTGATACTATTTTTTTCCCACAAATGGTAAAAAAACGGTATTTCCACTATACTATTTTAAATATTGATGCAAATGTAAATTAAATGAGTTCTTCATGATTGACAGCATTATTTACTCCAAAATGCGAGAGACAAAACGAGTTGCGGTTTATATCGAAAAGATCTTTATTTTGGAAACAATAATCCGGTTTCCCGATTGTTGAAACAGTCTTCATAATCATTATCTTGAATACATTTATACAGGAATTTGAACCACTTCATCAATGTCTTCAAAGTTCCTTGTGTAACGAACAAATGAGCTGTACACAGTAGTTTACATTGTCACATATAAATGATTTACAGCACGGTCGATTATGTGTTTCGGAGGATATATCTGGTACGCATGCTTAAAACATCGATTGAAATTCAAGTTCGTGCATCCAGAAAAATTCTGTCATGTTCATATCAAACGTCATTAAATTTTGTTGTTTATTTTCATTTTGCCTATTACGGTACACAACCAAAAACCATTTAAACCAACGCGAAAAGATCATCATTCAACAGTGCAAAACTATTTCTTTTCTGTGTGGGCTATTGGGACGTATATTGGAACAGAAATACGATCTGACAAAGGTGGTGAAATATGGATGTTGCATGGCATATGCTTAATCATCCTCTGAGAGGCCCTGGTCGTGGAAGTATGATTTGTGGTAAAAGTGTCCACAACCAACGGATAGAGCGTCTCTGGCGTGATGTATATTGTGGTGTTCTAAAAATCTACTATGATTCGTTTATTGACTTAGAAGAACAAAATTACTTAGATCCTGACAATGAATTGGATCTGTCCTCATTGCACTACACTTTTTTGCTAAAAATAAATTTCCAAATGGAAGCCTGGACAGAAGGATGGATCAGACATAAACTTTCAAGTGCCCGTGGAAACAGCCCAATGCAATTATACATAAGAGGTTTAATTGAAAATGAAAGGATTTTATCGGAACAGGAAAATGAGATTACACGTCTATATCAAGTATCTATTTTTATAAATTCGACACAATAAACTTTTTGTAACTCAACGTAAATTTAACCTAATGTCCATTTGTTTCATTTTAGAATGATTTGCAACATTATGGAATAGATTGGAATGGTCCAACAGGTTCAGAAATTGACAACCGAACAGACATACAAACTCCTGAGACAGATATTCCTTTATCGACTGATGACTATTATACTCTCCAGCGAACTATACACCCACTACAGGAAAGCCCCTATTTTGGGGTAGGTATATATTGTCAAGTAAGAGAATATGTCTATTTGAAGCAAAGATGAAAATTTAATAAAATTGGAAATAAACAAAGAGTGTACTTATTTACTGTAACAAAAGATATTCCATTGCTAACTCAGACCACAAAAACAATTGCTAAAATGCCAAAATGAATATGCAACAAAATCTACAGTGAAAAATTGACACTAATTTTTTTTAAGAAAAATATATAAACAAAACACAATCATATAACAAATATATACACCAAATCGTTTATATCAAGGTTCAAAAAAACCTTCAGACTCAAAATCTATGGCAATCTTAATATATTTTATGAAATCTTCATAGGTTTGATGGATCACAACTTGATAGTGTTCGAACATGCTGTTGTCTTTGGGAAAACACCATTATCCATGAGACATTCAACATTGACAACAAAAGATTCGTGTAAAGGCACTTTTTCAAATAATGTTGTGAATTTAAGAAACCCCTTCAATTCTTCATGAGAACATGATTTTAGAAAGTCTTTGAACCAAATCATCAAATTCTCACTCACATCCTTAAACTGGAGAAGTGGCAGTAAGGCATCTGGACACAAGATGTTGTTCTTTCCAACAAATATTGGATCCATTATGTCTGGATTTCGTAACACTGGTTCGAACACTTTCATCACTTCTCGCATTGCTTTCATTTGCCGTTCACGTTTCGTAACTAGTTCATCAAACACTAACAGTGACAAAAGAATTTCAGGTCAACTTTAACACATGTGTCCCATTGTGACAGATTGATAACTTGTTCAAACGCAGGACCTTCTGCAGACTCAAATAATTCATCTATTTCAACATTCGATTGACATGCTTTGAGTAACTTGATGAATTTTAATAGAGTAGCAGTACCTGTATTTAAAGGAATAAGATGGGATGACAAACTCCCAGCTACTTCCTCATCACACTTATCCAGTAGCATTTTCTAGCAATAAGGCTGTAACCCAGCGAACTCTGGACCTATTCCCATCCCAACCACTTTCAATAAGACTAAATTACCAGCAGATCTACGTGAAATGTATCGACCATCACATCACTTCAAAAAGGTCACTAAGCATTTTACGAAATAACAGCGCAAAGAATTCAATCTTAATGGCGCCAGCATCAATCCCATCTTCTTCTCCAAATTCCACAAATAAGCGTTTGAAAAGTTGCGTATTGTCAGCGAGAGAACATTATAAAATGTCATGGCCTCCCTCCAAAGCCTCTCTCTGTTTGTTATCTTCAGATAGTAGTTTTCATCAATACTGGCCCTTTTCTGGTATCTTGAGATAATGTCATGAATGTTCAATGGCTCATTTTTTGCAATCATATCAATGGCATTGTCAAGATCTGATGAAACACAAGAAATTGAATGTAAAGTAGCGACATTTCGATTGGAAAACATTTCAGTGAGTTGCATCTCAATTTCTGTTGATGAAAAACACTTGGTATGCAAAGATTCTTCTATCGTTGCTGACAAGATATTGTATTTGCCTGAAAAATATTCATCATTATATGAATAAGAGTAAGCTCACTGTGCAATAGTTTGTTTCACAATGCTTACCATATCCATACGGTTTTCTTTCTCTGCCTCATCATGGATACTGTATTTTAAAGGACGTATATAACCTTTTCCCTGACCCAGGATAGTTTTCAGATATTGACTTGTATACCTAAATAATTAGTATAATAGATCTGATAGATTTTCTTTCAATTTATTTATAAATAATTGCTAGAGAATGTGATATACATTCTTAATACAAACATTTAATTCACAAAAAATGCATTTCACCCTTCTGAAAGTGGAGGAATAAGATGAAGCTCTTTTGAATTTCTATCAGTCCTCAAAATTTCATATCCACCTGCATTTTCCAACTTGGGGAAGTTTTCAACAAGAGCATTATAGAGGTCCTGTGGTGACTCATTCAATGGTATTGACATTCTTTTCTCTCCTAATCCTGCATGTAAAAGTTCACCTTTTAATGTAGTGTCAGGTACAATCACTTGAGAAGTGACACCCAGGCAAACGAATGTCATGGAACCATGTCGAATAGCTGGTGAATAACGGTTGTTTCTTCTAGAGCCTAAATTATGAATATTATTATATAGATTATATATATATATAATTATGATCCAAGAATCAGATAAGACCTAATCACCAGACATTCAATAAATGATATATTGTCAGATCTATACCATGGCTTGCTGCAAATATAACGTTTATTAAAATACACTCAGAAGATAGAAGAGGGGCAACTTCAACTTAATAAACTTGCTAGATCTCCTTGCACAACCACGTGAAAATCTATGGGGAGTAATGGTAAGTCCTCTGTTTCGTTCTGTATCCGCTGGAAACGTACCTGCTACGTTTCTGGCGTTAGAGTTCGTTGAAGCTGAGCGAGAAGAAATAATAGTTGAGAAGGATGACTGTGGAGGATGACTGTGTGTGGTGTGGTGTTGTTGTTGTTGACGATGATGAGCCAGTGCTGCTTATACCTCTTATAGATGGACCAAATCCAAACAATCTGGTCATTTCAGAAGCTGGAGAAGGTACATTCTGGCGTGGTGCAGTTACATTCGGAGGCTGGACATTTCCTATTTCTTCGACCATAGACAGTAACTGGTCAGCACACCTTTGTAAAATGTTTCTGACTGACTAGCCGGTAAATCCTGACATGGCTCCGGCATAAATTATATAATTTTTCTGCATAATTAGCCTACGTAGTTAATTATTCAACACGTGCGAAATATGTATATGAGAAACGTAACTTACTTACTGGGTTTGACGCGATCGTGAATGCAGGTAAATTCTGTTTAGTACTATAAGAGTATGAGAGCAATGCTTCTATGCAGATAAATACTTTGGATATAAGAATCACAGTTATAATAGTTGCAAATGATAATCTTACTGGTGGGAAACAGGCACATAAACGATAATAATATTTAAAATTAACTGGTTATTAACTGGTGTAAATAAGGTCTAATCATAACACACAAGCAACTTAATTTATTAGAAGACAAAAGAATTATACATGCGTGAGCTGTTTAGAACGTATGTTGTTTTTTTATAAGAGCTTATGTAGAAAAAAAACGCCTTCTTTCTTCAAAAAAAAAATGTATGTTTTTAATTATAACATCTTGAAACCAAAAATGAATTCTACTTTTTTAACTGGATTTTTGCAAGCCTTGATGTACAAAGACAGTGTTGATAGCTAAGAAACGTAGAAGGTAAATAAGAAGGTCTGAACTGAGCAACAACTTCCTAAAGATGTAAAGGCTGAAATACACGATCATTTTAAAATGATAAATGACAAATGATAATTTTTTTAATCCTTTAAAAAATGATGAGAACATCTGTTTACACGATCATTACGGTAGCAGCGAAAGCGAATACCGTATTAAAACACCCGTGGACTCCTACTACTCCTACTCCTCCGGCCGAAATGGCAATTAGTCTGCGATTTAGAGTCCGCGAGACTCCGCTAATAACGTAACCCAAATTCTAATGAAGGAACGCAGCCTTCGAAAGGTTTTACATATCAAACATTTAAAAAGACGTTTTCTTTGATATTATATGAAATAATTCATGAAAGAATGAATATAAATCAAATAGGTCTGCATAAAAATGGAAGTTTTAGTTACTTATGCTTGCTGAAAATACATCGATACTTCAAATTTGGTTATATATTTATTGTTTTTCTTGTTAGTAAAGCCTATCAGTTCGAAACTTCTTGTTAGCTCGTTTGTTGTTAGCTACTACACTGTTTAGTGTATTAAGACTTTCAGAGATCTAATTTAAAAAGGCAGTTATTTGTTTGAATTCATTTTTGGTTTCATGAAATTATAATTTTAAAAACATAATATTTTTTTCAAAACGCGTGGCTTTTTTCTACATATGGTCTTAAAATTTTTCTTATAAAAAAATGTGTGGCTCACGCATGTATAATTCTTTTGTCTTTTTAATAAATTAATTTCTGGTGGTTTATGATTAGACCCTATTTACACTAACTAATCATTTTAATATATTTATGGTTTATGCCTGTTTTCCATCAGTGAGATATAAAAAAACACAAGCCTCAAAGAACTTTGTAGTAACTTTTCATAACTTTAAGTACAATTGCTGCTACCGTTTTGCGCCATCTGGCTCTTGTTTATGATTACAACATTTTTATAAAAGTTCTATGGTAAAAGAGTACTTTTCAGTCATGGACTCCGGCGGCAGCAAACCATAGTCATAAGAAAAGAGATAGTCTGGTGATACGGCCCGACAGAATTGTTTTTCGGATTATGTTTGTTTTCTTCTTACGGCCCGAGCGTGCATGCACTCTGTTTTCTAAAATGGCTGCGATCGGAGAGGAATTCCTTCAAGGTGATGATTTAGATGCTGTAATCGAAGCTATCGACGACGATATATTTGAAAATGATGCCGAATTTGAATCTCAACTGGTTAATGTATTCGCCGATAGTAACTTGGAATGCACTGCTGTTCAGTTTTCTTGTACTTACTGTGATAAACGTTGTAAGACCAAAACAGGCCTTTCAAGACATGTTCGTGCTAAGCATCAAGAATCTTCATCCTTAAGTGATCACTCAAAAGAGAAATCACCTGAGGAAATTCTTCATCCATTACGTTTCAAGCAGTTTATGCAACAAAGTGCAACAAAACTTGCTTCTGACAAATGCTACTCTGAGAAAACACGACAAGAGTTTTCATCTTATTTGGTATCTAACGAAGATGCTGTATACTCTTACCAATTTGTTCGCGATGTGATTGGTGGATTTAATGGTGACATTGAAAAGTTTTATCCATTGTTTTATAATTGTGTATCGACTAAAGAGAATACTTTTAAAAATTTGTCCAATAGATCTTCCAGAATTCTTGGGTTTGAAACAGCAAATTATGTTGTTGCACATTTGACTGGCTCATCAGTCAAAGATAGCAGTGTCGAATTTAAGGACATTTCTTTTTCTAACAAAGAAAAAGATATAATAAAGTATTTGTGTGGTTATGTTTTTGGAACAGTATATCGTCGTATCTGCAGGTCAAAGTTGACTAGAAGTATGCTTGGTCAACAAAGTTTAAGTATTCTACATATGATTCTACTTGCTGGTAAAAGTGTAATGAACGACGAAAAAGAAGATCATTTGACCAAAGCAAAAGATAGAGGAGGCTTATGGAGTGTTACAAATACTGTATACTCAATTTTTGCTACTGTCGAATCCACTTTCCGTCAGTCTACTGCTGGTTGCCAAAGAAAAATTGACAGTAACAAAATGGTGGGTGAACTCCTGGAAACCACAACTGTCTTGTTGAATTTCAATAAGTTACGTACTGAAGCTTCTGAAAAAGTTAGTAAGGAGGTCAGTCTTAATTTATTGGAGTATCTCATAACCCTTTATATCCGTGTAAGGACGTTTTCATTAGTTAGAGACAAAAGAGAAGAGCACTACATTAAATCCAAAAGGAAGAAATCAAGATCACTTCGTACAGAAATCAAGAAAGCTTCGAGTAGTGAACAAATGCGCTGATGACCAAGAAAGTCCCGGACAGTGACTTTAATCCTGTCAAAAAGGCTTTTTTTAAAGCCACACATTAAATAAAAAACATTATTTGGTCAATTGTATCACCAATCAAAGGAAAATTACAAGAATTCAAATATGACTATAAAGGTAAGGGAAATATTTCTAACTAATTTCAGAAATTACACACAAAAATTTCAGAAGTTATATACAAAAGTTCTCAATGCCTTCAATGGCAATGCTTATTTTAAGAGCGAATTTCCCACAATTCTACAAATCTGAGTTAATGCTATTCAATTGAAAAAAATTCCTGAAAGTACTTTATCATCTGTTATAAATCCGAAATTAAATGATTATCAATTTAAAAAAAAACAATAATATTTCGTACTTACCAAGTACCTTAAGAGTAGAAATTTTCGCGAGGACAAATTTTCGCGAATTTCGCGAATTTTGTCCAAATTCGCGAAATTAAATCCTCGCGAAATATTTCCAAACGGCTGATTCGCGAAAATAAATCCTCGCGAAATTTTCAAAATTTGTAAATTCGCGAAAATAAATCCTCGCGAAATTAATAAAAAAATATTTTTTTTTTCTCTTTCTTTATATTAAACGCAATCTTTACAAATGGTTTACACAAGCTTTACAAATGTGAAAGGTTGTCTGAAAGTTATGTTTACACAGGGCTCTAAAACTTTACTTGAGGGTAATTCTAAAAATATTTAATTTCTTATGCCGTAATCAAGCGAAAGAAAGATTAATATACGCGAAATGGTTTCCTTGTTACAAATTTATGATCACATGTTTAATATTACTAATGTCATTATCGTTAATATCAAAAATTTAGTTGCTTTCTTACGATAGTAACGATATTAACGATAATAACGATATTAAGGTGGATTCCCCCTGACTAAACAGGCTATTTCAGTGAAAAAATCAAAAAAACCTTTTTTTTCAAACCAGCCTCAACACATATCTATTTTATGCAGAATTTATCGTAGAATCAGAATATCGCATTGATTTGGACTGTAGTTCAGGTCATTTTAAGGAAAATTCATTTTTCTGAGGCATGGTAGATCAAAACTTACAAAAAAAAAAATTTTTTTTTGTCATTAGCTGCTTATGCTCCCTAGGAAAAAGTAGATCACCGAGTGGTTCTGTACGCCCAAGCGCCCATATTTACGCCACTGATGTCTCCTTTGATTGGAGAATCAATTTCGTGATATCTCACACGTGAATGTTTTCAAAAATTGGGTTGTCGTTAATTCATATCCGTCTGAGAATGATAGACAGAAACATTTCGTTCATTAAAAGCAAGATAGACATTAAAGATCTTAAATGCTCACATGCTGTTTGCGCCGGCGGGGGCGCAAACAACAGGCACCACCACCCGTGTGTGTCGAGTAACAACTACTATTGCGCAATGCTAAATTATTTTGACAGAACTGTAAGTGAGGAGAATGAATTTTGAATAGAAAGGCTACTTTTTCTTTTTAAAACATGATAATAAAAATAAAAAGTAAGAATAACTATAATGTACTACATAGTGGACATAACCAGTCTAAGTTTTCAACGATTTTGAATAGGCTCTCTTTCATTTTTAAGCAGATTTTGTGGTACCATTGGAAGCATTTTGAACATTCCACCATTTTTTTCCTTTCGTTACTTTCATTACAGTATGTTGAATGTCTACATAATGCAATAAATGCGTTTTTCCAAACATTTTTCCTCCGCTCTCCTGATTCTCTTTCTGACTTCACCGAACTTTTCCCTTCAAATCAAATGGCAGAAAGTGTTTATTTCGTAAGCATTCAAATAAGTGGTGGCGCATGCGTGAGGAGTTATATGCTTTTTCACATGGATCGTTACCTATAATAACAAAGACGGTAATAAATAGATGGTGCCATAAAAACGTATAAAAAATTTAATACCGTAAAGAATATCAACAGCAAATGCAATGGAAAATACTCCACAATCTATCCCGTTATCCTGTTGTTGAACGGGCTTGATGTTTAATTTAATTGTGTCCGTCTTCGCTTGTACGATGTCGCAAATCTGTTGGGAGGAACGAATCTTTGACGTTTCCAGTAAACAGTGAATCGTAAACGTCAACTTCGTTACCTCCTATAGCATTGATGAGTATCCAATGCGCCGAACCATACAGTATTTGCAATTTACTATTTTTCATGACGACTTTATTTAAATTTTACACATTCGTCAGAAATCTGAAGTAAGTTCCATCACTTAAGTTTGTATTTTAATATCCACATAGTACAGTGACTAAGGAGGTCGTCCCACAATGGTTGGGCCCGGTAGGCCAAGAAAACTTTTGAAATATTAGGGCTCTCCTTTGGCTAAAACATGCTCTAAAAGTTCTGAATTGATTAATAATCGAGTGGTAGTCAACAAACTTATGAATGCCAAATTTATAATTATTTCTGGTTATTTGTCCTTTTCTAAATGAATGGGTAACCCTGTAACATCGAGACAAAAAATTCAAGGTTAAAAATCGTAGAGTTTATTAGTCAAATTAAAAGCGTAACACAAATAGTTATATAAGGATTCTGACAATGATATCATACGCACTTTACATTCAAAGTGATAATAAAGAGAGATTAAATCTGCTCAAAAGTGTGCTTTATAGCTCACAAGTGCGCATGGTAGAAAATGAAGGAAAGATACTAATTTTTTTTTTACTTTTGAGAAAAGTGGGGGAGAGGGTGGGGGGGATTTGAAGGGCATGTTTCGCCGGCCCTGTACTTACATTTTATTATGATGGCACCCAAAAAACGAATGTCATACAAAAGGATGACCAAAAGTAATTGAAAAGATGAGGTATTAAATAAAATAAACTTAACCCGACATTTTTTGCCATTGCTCCTTTTATTGATGAGTATAAGTTAAATCATACGAAGATAAAAGAGTGATAGAAGGAATTCTTACCTCGATGCACTATGATAATAGATCTAGTTGTCAGACGTATTTGTAGTCGTATAGATCTAGACGTCTTCAATAGAACAGACAAGAAAAATAACTCCGATTTTATTCGTTCAAAAAGAAAAAGAACTCCGATTTTATTCGTTCAAAAAACACACGAAATAACTTGAAGTTGAAGAAAACACGTGGTGTTATTAATTAAACTTTTTTTCGCGCTATATTATCGTGTTTTGTTGTTCTGGCCGATGACTTTATGACTCATTCACTGCTTTTAGGAATGTTCTGTAAAATACTACTTTCCATTGCAAATTCGCACCGTTCTCAGATGGATATGAATTAACGTCAACCCAAAAATTGCTCTTTGGAAGCTCACCAGTCAGACCAAGCTGTATCTTGTAACTGAAGAAATCTGACTGGAAATTATTGAATAATCTTTGAAACATGGCAAAAAAAACTCCAATAAACGTGAAAGAGATCCAGGTAACGCAGGTCGTTGTTCCAAAGCAAGAAGCAAGGCTCGTTATGCACCCAAGAAACGAGAATACAACTTCAAAAAGTACAAAAAACGGTTGCAGCTGCTGACAACAATACTGTGGTGGAGGACTCAGTCACTGCTGAAACATCAACCAATACAAAAAACAATCCAGTACAAACTGCATCCAGCTCAAAGTTAGGTGATAAAGTTATACCTGAAAGTTCTACCACAACATCAACGTTTTCTCAACAAGTTCACGGATATCGTTTTATCGACATGTCAATATTAGCGTCAGTCTTCAACGCTCTCAGTTGCCCTGAATGTCACGGTGTACGATGCCTCAGTCTCATTGACTCACAAGAGAAAAAGAAGGGACTAGCAAGTTATCTTGAACTCCAATGTTCTGTGTGCTTACACAAACATTCTTTTTACACATCAAAGCAATGTCAATATCCAAACGAAGGTCGAGGAGGAGCGAAGTTTTTTGATGTAAACGCCAGGGCGATCTACGCATCACGTCAAAATGGAAATGGTCATGAACATTTGAAAAGGTTTTGCACCTACATGAACATGCCTTCTCCAATGCTGAAAGGTAGTTTTAGTAAAATGTCTAATAAGTTAAAATTTGCTGCAAAACACGTTGCCGAAGCTAGTATGTCTTCCGCTGCTGACCGACTGCGTGGTGGTGCTGAAACAGCTGATGTTGGTGTTTCAGTAGATGGTACTTGGCAAAGGAAGGGATTTACTTCAATGAATGGGATAGTAACAGCAATTTCAGTTGAGAATGGAAAAGTTCTTGACACTGCTATATTATCGAAAAATTGTAAAGGGTGCGTTCAAATGAAACCTATCAAAAATTCAGATCCGCAACGCTATAAACGATGGAAAGCGTCCCATGAGTGTGGTTTGAATTTTAAAGGATCCTCTCCTGCCATGGAGAAGGAAGGAACCATTAACATTTACAAAAACTCAGTTAAAAAGCATAAGCTTTACTATACATCATTTTATGGTGATGGTGACTCAAAATCATTCTCGGCTGTAGAAAAAATATACGGTCCAGAAAAGCCCGTATGTAAATGTGAGTGCATTGGTCACTACCAAAAACGTGTTGGGTGTCGTTGTAGGAAATTGAAGAAGCTCAACAAAAAACTTGGTGGTGCAGGGAGGTTAACGGATGCCAAAATTGATGTATTGCAGAACTATTTCGGGATTGCATTGCGTCAAAATGTTGGTAACCTTGATAACATGGTCAGTGCAACAAAAGCTTCCCTTTATCACGTATCAGGTTATCATAACAGTTGTCCAAAAGGGAAGGATTCATGGTGCAGGTACAACCTGGACAAGCTGAATGGCACATCTTTGTACCAAAAGAAAGGCTTCCCACTTGATGTCCGCCAAGCCATTTTGCCAATTTATAACGATTTGTGTAAGCATGAAAATCTTGCTAAGTGTTTGCACGGGAAAACCCAAAACGCAAATGAAAGTTTTAATGGCATGATATGGAACAGGGTACCAAAGGCCAATCATGTTGGCCTAGGTATCCTTAGTCTAGCTGTTTATGATGCCATTGCCCAGTTCAATGAAGGTGGTATGGCTGCCTTTAGCATTTTTAAGCAAATGAACATGGAACCCGGTACATATACAGTGAAAGGACTGAATCTTCAGAACGTTATCCGCAAGCGCCGCTCTGCATACCGCATGTCGTCACCGCAAAAAAAACGAAGGAAAATAATTAGACATTTAAGAAAAACTAAACAGGACAAGACCATTCAGAAGGAAGGAGTAACTTATGAGTATGGAGGTTGTTAAATCCATCTGAAGACTGATATTTTTATATTTTATCTTAATTTTTATATACCAAATTTTTAACTTTTTTCAGTATTTTACGCTTTTACTCTACACGGGTCGGCTTATATTTTTTGAACCACTTAACCGATCAGGCTCATTTTTTGAGGAAGTGTTCATGAGGTAGCAAATGATGTTTTGGTAGGAAAATTTAGTTTAAATTCATGCTCTAAACACCTGAATGGCTAGTTGATTTTGATATTATTTTCTATTTTGTCGACAACCAAAAAATTTTAGCGGTGAGACTTAAGAGGTATAATTTTTCAATAATGTTTTACAGCCAAAACAAAGGTCTATAATATAGCTAATGTTTCCTGAAAGTTTTGTTGGAAAATCTTTTATATTTCTCAAGATATTAACCGACCCGTATTTCATCATATTTTACCCTTTTTGGGCCACAGCTCCGGCCCCCATTATGGATTTTTGCAAACTTTTGTTTTTTTCACCTATTTTTCAGTAGTTTATCACAAAAAAATCATTATAAGACATTTAAAGTAATTTTTTCATCTTTTTGGTCTGGTCAGGGGGAATCCACCTTAACTATAATAACGCAACGATAATTATTAGCGATAATATCGCTAATTCTATTGTTTTATTAACGATATTATCGTTAATAATTATCGTTAATATCGTTTGTTATCAAAATCCCCTGGAACGTCACATATGCGATTACATAAAGTCACGAGATTCCAGTCTAATCACCATAATTCACACAATCAATCATTTTCTTTAATACCTTATATGGTCTATTTCGCGAAAATAAATCCTCGCGAAAATTCGTAAAAGATTGAATTCGCGAAAATAAATCCTCGCGAAATTTTTGGAAAACCTCAATTCGCGAAAATAAATCCTCGCGAAATGCAAATTTTTTAGACTCGCGAAAATAAATCCTCGCGAAAATATGTACTCTTAAGTCATCTAATTTGTAAATGTTCCCTTTTCGCAATTACGAAAATTTTGAATTTCATGAAAAGTGAACATAAGCTTTTAAATTTCTCCCATGCGTGTTGACTGAGAGAAAAAGAGAAGGTTATGATGTCAGCGAATAACACGCGTAGAGATAAAACTTTGAAATTCTTTTCTCAGTGGACATGACGTCATTCTTTAAAATATCTTTTTCCCTTGGAGTGCGTATTAAGCTGTATGAACATGTATTAAGGTGTATTAAGATGTATTAAGGTGTATTAAGGTAAATCTATTGTCTAAGTGGACGTGACGTCATTCTTGAAAATACCTTTTTCCCTTGGAGTGCGTATTAAGCTGTATTAACATGTATTAAGGTGTATTAAGATGTATTAAGGTGTATTAAGGTAAATCTATTGTCTAAGTGGACGTGACGTCATTCTTGAAAATACCTTTTTCCCTTGCAGTGCGTATTAAGCTGTATTAAGATGTATTAAGGTGTATTAAGGTAAATCTATTGTCTAAGTGGACGTGACGTCATTCTTGAAAATACCTTTTTCCCGTGCAGTGCGTATTAAGCTGTATTAACATGTATTAAGGTGTATTAAGATGTATTAAGGTGTATTAAGGTAAATCTATTGACTAAGTGGACGTGACGTCATTCTTGAAAGTGAGATTAGCTTAATACACGTTAGTACACCTTAATGCAGCTTAATACACCTTAGTACAGCTTACTACACTCTCTTAGGGAAAAAGGTAATTTTCGGAATGACGTCATCCTTGACTGGGAAAGTGAGATTAGCTTAATACACGTTAGTACACCTTAATGCAGCTTAATACACCTTAGTACAGCTTACTACACTCTCTTAGGGAAAAAGGTAATTTTCGGAATGACGTCATCCTTGACTGGGAAAGTGAGATTAGCTTAATACACCTTAGTACACCTTAATGCAGCTTAATACACTTTAGTACAGCTTACTACACTCTCTTAGGGAATAACGAACCCATGACGTCATTCTTGAAAATACCTTTTTCCCTTGGAGTGTGTATTAAGCTGTATTAACATGTATTAAGGTGTATTAACATGTATTAAGGTGTATTAACATGTATTAAGGTGTATTAAGGTAAATCTATTGCCTAAGTGGACGTGACGTCATTCTTGAAAGTGAGATTAGCTTAATACGCGTTAGTACACCTTAATGCAGCTTAATACACCTTAGTACAGCTTACTACACTCTCTTAGGGAAAAAGGTAATTTTCGGAATGACGTCATCCTTGACTGGGAAAGTGAGATTAGCTTAATACACCTTAGTACACCTTAATGCAGCTTAATACACTTTAGTACAGCTTACTACACTCTCTTAGGGAATAACGAACCCATGACGTCATTCTTGAAAATACCTTTTTCCCTTGGAGTGTGTATTAAGCTGTATTAACATGTATTAAGGTGTATTAAGATGTATTAAGGTGTATTAAGGTAAATCTATTGACTAAGTGGACGTGACGTCATTCTTGAAAGTGAGATTAGCTTTAATACACGTTAGTACACCTTAATGCAGCTTAATACACCTTAGTACAGCTTACTACACTCTCTTAGGGAAAAAGGTAATTTTCGGAATGACGTCATCCTTGACTGGGAAAGTGAGATTAGCTTAATACACCTTAGTACACCTTAATGCAGCTTAATACACTTTAGTACAGCTTACTACACTCTCTTAGGGAATAACGAACCCCTTCGTAACTGGATTTTGATCTATCAGAACATGATGTGAAACCTGTGATCGAGAAGGAGCAGTTGTTTGTCTCTAACCTAATATGGACAAACGGTATTATAATTTCTAGCGACGAAGAGGATGTGAAACCTCCGAAACCAGTGTTGTTTAGCCTGAGGAATCAAATTAACGGTGTAATAGAAATATCCGATTTGGAGTCGGAAAATTAAAAATTTTTGTGATGCATTTTCTTTCTCCGTCAATTTTGATTTTGAAATACAGTTATTCATAGGAAAATTCTTTTGTTTTTCGAAATGTTCAATTGAGATTAAAGCAGAAATTAGTCCCTGACGTATGTATGAGGCAATAATAAGGACAAATAGCAAGTTTGTGCAAAATTAATATTTCAATCTTTCAATAAACATCTACACAAGTTTTCTCTGTAAATACTTTATAACAACAACAAAAATTAATTTTTAATTGAGCTTTCCTGTTCATCATTCACAATCAGCCACAGAGGAGTTTTTCGTTTACAAATTGGTGTGTACTTTTTTGAGGGGAAAATCCTTTTTATAAATTCGTCTTCTGTTTCATCTTCAACAAAACCATGTTTCATGTAGTCCTCTAAAATCGGGTTATCTTCAATTTCCACTAGGTTACCTTTCAGAGGTTTCGTATTATTCGAACATTTTTGATTTGATACATCTGATTTCAGAGGTTTCGTATTATTCGAACATTTTTGATTTGATACATCTGATTTCAGAGGTTTCGTATTATTCGAACATTTTTGATTTGATACATCTGATTTCAGAGGTTTCGTATTATTCGAACATTTTTGATTTGATACATCTGATTTCTTTGCTTTATTTAAAATCTCGATCTCTCCAAATGAACTTTGAAATATAATTTCAAGTATTTCCTTTTCCTGAGAAGCTGACGTCTTGACTTTAGAGCTCATCATGTGTAAATTGAAGTTTTGAACAAGCAAGGTATCAGTTATATCAAAACTGCGACTAACGCCAGGCCCTTTCGACAAATGAGTAGAAATAATGACATGTTCTGTTGGTTACAACTAATTCAGAATCTATATATTAATAGCGGATTCTCTGTCTGTCTGTCTGTCTGTTTGTTTGTCTGTCACGCAAAATGGTAGATTGAGTTGTGAGCGAAATTATTTCTTTTTTTGTGTGCGACGTGAGTTCGAAGCAAATACATTGCAACCCCAATCGAACGTGACTTTTTTTGGCTGATGAACTAATAGGAATAACGTTTTCTTTTTATCATTATTGTTAGTTTTATATTCCACGTTGACTTGGCTTTGAAAACAGTACATCAACTAAATACAAAGAAACTAACTGATTAAACATTTTGGACAAAAAGCAGCAGTGGCAGAACGTGGCAGCATGTGCGATTTGCCACTATCTCTTGCCTGACTGTCTGAGACGGGTGAACTTTTTTTTTGAGCAATCAAAATGTTTAAAAACCGATAGGTAAAAAAAGAGTATTATATCAAAACAAAATGTGTTTTTTTTTTTTTTTTGCTTTTCATTTAACAAATTAATTTCTTCTTTTAATTGTTAAGCGTTCTGATCGAACGTTTTTTATTCTATTTATTCAATTAGCACGTGCCTTTTTTCTCTCCTCCGTCGTGATGTTTTTAAGAAGAGAAACTATTTCTTCCTTACGTTTGATAGCACCCATGTTAGAGTGGGTAACTTTTTTAAAACAAAAGCTAATAAAAAGTTGAAGTTTTCTCTCTCTACATTTTGAGTGTATTGTTACACTGATAAAAGATTGGTTTTATCAGAGGTTGTGACTTCGAATATGCTTCTGGTTGAACACAAGTTGTACGAGCCGTTTATAAGGAAATTTGACGTTTATTGATACAGTGATACAGAGCATGTGAACATCGGCGGCGAGCGACGCCGCCTTGGCGGCTAGTCTATATATTAATAGCCGATTCTCTGTTTGTTTGTTTGTTTGTTTGTTTGTAAGTCACGCAAAATGGTAGATTGAATTGTGAGCGAAATTATTTCTTTTTTTGTGTGCGACGTGAGTTCGAAGCATATACATTGCAAACCCAATCGAGCGTGACTTTTTTTGGCTGATGAACTAATAGGAATAACGTTTCGTTTTTATTATTATTGTTAGTTTTATATTCAACGTTGACTTGGCTTTGAAAACAATACATCAACTAAATACAAAGAAACTAACTGATTAAACATTTTGGACAAAAAGCAGCAGTGGCAGAACGAGGCAGCATGTTTGGTTTGCCAGTGTATCCTAACGTATCCTTGACTGTCTGAGACGGGTAAACTTTTTTTTTCGAGCAATCAAAATGTTTAAAAACCGATTGGTAAAAAAAGAGTATCATGAAACGAAATATTTTTTTGCTTTTCTTTTAATAATTAAATTTCTTATTTTAATTGTTATGCGCTTCAGATCGAACGTTTTTTTTTTATTCACTTTATTCATTTAGCACGTGCCTTTTTTTCTCTCCTCCCGTGTGATCTTTTTAAGAAGAGAAACCATTTCCCCCTTACGTTTGATAGCACCCATGTTAGAGCGCGTAACTTTTTTAAAACAAAAGCTGATAAAAAGTTGAAGTTTTCTCTCTCTGCGTTTTGAGTGTATTGTTACACTGACAAAAGATTGGTTTTACCAGAGGTTGTGACTTCGAATCTGCTTCTGGTTGAACACAAGTTGTACGAGCCGTTTATAAGGAAATTTGACGTTTATTGATACAGTGATACAGAGCAGGTGGACATGGGCGGCGAGCGACGCCGCCTTGGCGGCTAGTATTATTTAATAACAATGTTAACAATTAAGTTTCTTGAAAGCAGCCGATTCTGCTCTCATTCTTAAAGAGTCCCTTGTTCGTGATTGATGAAATTCAAATTCTTTATCTCTCAATATTAATGCCCATGACTTTTTTCCGTATTTACTAATACCCAACTTTAAATATTTATCTTCCTCTTGGGTGAATTTAACGTTCCTACCATTTTTTTTAGAAATCAAGTCAACAACTTCCTTTTTGACAACGATATCATCATTAGGGACATCTAAACTAGTAAATTTGTTGACAGAATCGCTATTCGAAACACAAGTAATCATCAAATCGGTGGATTCGTTTAAATCTACAGGTTCATAAGGATTGGGGACTTCTTCCTCTTGATCTTTCTCCAAAAAAGAAGTACTTTTAGGGCTGGAACAGTTTCCACTAAATTCTCCTTCTTCGATGATTCTTCTACTTTTTGCAATAACAGATTGATCAAAAGTTTTGTCAATATCGTTAAACATGTCCATAAGGTCACGTTTAGATCCAGAACGGGAATTCTGTGTCATTTTGTCCATACACCTTTTCCCTTCGATAGCCACTTGTCTAGAATGTTTCTTTTTATAGTAGATTTTTGCAACACGTGAGCTATGTTTTTGATCCTCTGAAACTATTTCTTGCTCTTCTCTCGTAAGTCTTTCACTACTCTCTGTCTCTACAATTTGTCTGTAACGTGTTGGATTAATAAATTTGCCAATTGCTTTGTGAACTAGCATTGTCATTGCAGCAGTTAAGGATTGAAATTGTGTGCCATTCGTAGATAGCAATACATATTCCTCTTTTGGTTTTAATAGGTGTCTGATATTTTCAATATATAAGTCTAAGATTTGCATTATGTCATCCGTTATAATAAGAGTGTCAAATAGGTACTTTGAAGCCGTTTTAAATTCTGTTTGATCAATGAAGCCACCATTTTCTTTTGCCTTATGAATCATAGTAACAGTAAGGAATTGATAAGTCATTGGTCGCGAGCACGTAGTAATAAATCGAGTGCAAAATACCAGATCATGCCTATTCAAAGTATTGTCATTACTTTTACATTTCTGAATAATTGTCTTAAACGATCCAATGTGAAATGGAATTACTTCTTCCATTTCCTCAATAGTAGCCCAACTATCCTTAGCAATAAGAGTTTCAAGGTCGAGATTTCGATTACATTCCAAGTTTTTCTTTTTACGCAAGTTCTCTTTAGCACGTCGTAAATAAACTTCTGTAACTGTGAAACAGCGTAGTGTATTGTCTGGTATGCCGTTAGCTTTTCGGAAATCAACCATATCGGTAATAGATGTAACGTAATTCAATGCACCTGATGAACTGACTTTCCAGTCCTCTTCTAGCGTTTTAAGGAATGCCATTAAGACTGAAGCAGAGCTAAGACAGCAATCGATATATTCGTATGTTAGATCATTTTCCGATTCATTATTACCAAGTGCTTGCATAAAAAACTTCATGGCTCTTTTTGCAATTTGCACAGCTTCTTTATGATTTTTGCCACCTCCGCAAGACGTACAAAGCCAGTTGGTAAACTCTTTTCCTACACCTTCTTCCAATGAAAAAGCGGGCTTTTTGGATGTGCAAGCTTTACGTCTAACTGGTTGATTGACTTCAAGTTCTTCTCTTTTAACCTCGGGCTGCTCGTCAAAATAATAATACCAAGCATGCTTGTTGTCTATATGCTTCCTTAGACCTCTGCTACTTTTAAAATCGGAATGTAAACATAGCTTTACTGGACAAGTATACATATTGCTGTCATTTGCACGTATAGCTAACTTTCTTCTGCCATGCGCTGCGCCGTCTACCGCTTTCCAGTTTACAATGAGGCATCGACAGCCCGTAATGGCCATACCGGCCAAATAATGATTTTAAATTAAATTGGGAGCTCTTTTATAACAAATGCTGGTCAGCAGAAAAGGGGGTACATTAGTGTACAGTTGGTATATACAAACGCTTTGGAAGTGACAGAATATTTATTAAGATACAATTCACCCGTCTCAAAGCGTTCAATCAAATGACAGCCAGTCCATTTACGCGCCTATTTTGTCGGGCTGCAAAAAATATTACGTAACAGTATTAATAAGGTCCTTAAATTATTCATATAAAGAAGTTATTAATCACTACGATGTGGATAAAGTATTCCGTAAAATATGCACTTAATTGGTTCCTTAAATTTAAACATTGTGTTCTTAAAAAACTTTACAAATTGTTCTTCTTTAAGAATTAACAAATTTTTCATTATCAAAACGGAACAAAATGTTCTTTTCAAAATGACTTAATTTAGTTAATGGAAAATGGACAATGTGTTCGCAAACATAATGCACAAAATGCTCCTTAAAAAGGAACAACAGAAGAAAACATTCACACCTAACTGAATGAAGTCATAAAATGTTCTCTTCGGAACATTTCGGTCTCTAACAAATAGTTCAATTCGCATTCACTAAAATCAATGAAATCACAAAAAATCAACTACAATAAGGTATTTCTTTCTTGAGATAAAACATAACTATATTGCCAATTCTAATGTTTTTTAACATTTGTAGCTATAAAAATAGCTGTTTTGACAGGATTATAGTCACTGTCCGGGACTTTCTTGCAATAACCTACTTTGTTCTAGTACGACAAGGCACAGTCTCAACATCAAGCTTAGCAAATTGGGAATTACTTTCACAGTTACCGGCAATTGACCTAAAGAGTTTTGTGGTACGTATAGTGTTATCATTGTAACCAAAATCACGAAGTGTTGGATTGTCTTTGCGGTGACCCATTGCTCTCTGACGACCAAAATAGTTTTCAAGTGGGTCCTGACAAAGTCTTTCAGTTAAGACATATGGAATACCTGATTGAAGCAAAAATTGAATGAGTTCAACAGTAGAATGGACAGTAATTTTCAAACCCTCATAAGTTTGCCAAGAGATGAACATGTTAGACTTAGCATGTGCACTGAAGTTACCAGGTCGTGCTTCAATTGATTGTTGCCAATCTTCAAAATATTTTAGAAAAGTATCCAAGAGCCAGGTGAAACGGTCATCATCTACAGCTTCAAATGGTTTTAAAAATGGTTTTATCTTGGTGACACACTCGGTAGTATTTTTCACATTCATGCAATCAAAGAATTTGTCTAACATGCGACAATAAATGGCGGTTTCAATTGCTTCTGGTGGCCCATATGTTACAAGCACTTGATACACAGATTCACTCAACACTTGAGCTGCTAGGCGGACATTCATAACAAAAAAACAGGTAAGATTGATGTGATTATTAATAATTTTTGGAACCAAATGAAGTCCACAATCCAAGTCATCATAAAACAGCTTAGAAATGTGATTCCAAGTGAGATATTTACCATTCTTCCACATACTTCTAGTACCTCTTCCTGCAAGCGAATTTCTCAGACAGTTGCGAGCTGTTTTGATTAAGTGAGGTGGATCAGAGATGAAATAAATATATCTCTCTTCTTCAGCCATAACATTCAAGGTACGGTAAACAACACCAGCATCAGGACCATCTTCATGTTGATTCATGTGTAAATGCATCCGATACATTTTTCGATTTGATGAAGCACCATCACTAGTCACCCCAACAACTTTAATTCCTACATTCTCTTCAAGAATGCTGACTGCTTTCCAAAACAAAGTGAATAACTGTACAGAATCAGCAGTGGTTGTTGCAAAATTTGCAAATGAAAACTTTAATGGATTGACAATACTCCTAACCAAGAAAACTAGCACATGTGAAGCAATTTCATCTGTCTTTTTCAAAGTAGCATAATTAAGTTCGGTATCACCCAAGTCAACATAACCAATCAAGTCATTTGTATGTTTGTCCCACACTAGATTTTCTTGGACTTTCATCTCATCCATGAGAATGATGCCATATTTCTCAATGGATTCAAATTTACTGACAATGTCACAAAGCTCTTGAACCACCTTTTCATTGAAACCGTGTTTAGGACGAATGTAGTTTTTGTAATCTCTTAGGCGTCTTCGACTTGGAAGAATGAGGAAACCACTATTTGTCTTTTCATCATATCGTATTTCATCATACATAGCAGGAGACTTAGCAGCCAATCCTAAGCAATACCGAATTACCATTGGGTGATATCGGACACCTGTTTTTGATGATGATAGGTATTTTTGTTGTTCCTCCCAAAACATTTTCATGAAAGGATTGATAGACTTCTTGTCAGCCCCAGCCATAATTTTAATAAGATCATCACAAAGATTTCTATCTACTTCCAGAGACTTTGACTTGATTTCAAGTTGCAATTTATTTATTTCATCCCTCAGCTGCTTGTTTTCTAATCTGTAATTTTGAAGAGTAAGCTTTACTCTCTCAGGAGATGTGAGAGAAATTGGTGCTTTTAGTTTTGCTGGTACAGTTAAATTGGATCTTTTCCTTTTCAAGCTTAACTTTTCTTTAGATTCAGCAGAAGTACAGGCATTGCACTTTTCAAGTTGACTATCAATTAACATCAAGCAAGATGAAGATCTGTACCATTTGGTTTGGTGAAGAGGATGACTATGGCTTACATTGGCAGAAAATAACTTTGGAACAGCATGCTCAATACAACTACCATTTTACTCACTAGATAAACCAGGGCATATTTTGTAACTTTTTATGAAGTTTAGCAATTGCGATAAATAAACATTCTTTAGTGATGATTGATTAGCTGTGTACAATGGATGCACTGATGAAATACTCCATAACAGGACTCGAATGGCATAACTTAAATTTTCTTTGATATGTAATTCATACTTGGGTACCATGTGAATAGAATCAAAATAGCAAATAGATACTGCATTCTCCTCTTGATAACTTATTTGCCAATCAGGGATTTTCAATTTTTCTAACCTTGAGGAAAATTCCAAAAATGATTTGTAACACTCCTTCTCTTTGGTTATATTGGCTACATCGGACAAAAATTCTTCTTTTTTATGCTGAATTCGTAAGGCAGAATCACGAGGATGAGAGGTGGTGATGCATGATGATGTAGGAATACTTTTAACTGGCAGATTTAGAGTTGGGATGGCCATTGGGTTTAAAGTACGTTTGTTATCGTGAGTTGCATAAGAATCCTCAGTAAAATGACGTTGACATATGAATAAACTTCTTTTATTGATCTGTCTTTTTAGCGATTCATCAATAACCCTGTCTTTCGTAATGATATTTATTTCTCCATTCGGTTTCAAACTCTCCATTACCAGATGGAACTTTAAAAAGTGAAATTCCCTTATACTTAACCTTACGAGAGACTGTGCAGCCGTAAATAGAACAGTTATCACCAGGCATGTTAATAATCTTCTGAGATATCTTCAACACAAAATCCAAATTACACACACATGTTCACGCGAAATGCGCCATTTTTTAAAATCTATGCACGAAGAAGACTGAGCTCCAGTTAAGAGTAGCGAACAATAGCAAAAACAATAACACGCTTTGAGTGGCCAGACTATCTCTTTTCTTATGACTATGAGCAAACGTAGTCGTTGCTGTTATTTCCAAATGACGAGAAAGGGGGAAAATTAAAGGCAGAAACGAAGACATTGGGTGAAACCTTGGCTTCAAAAACGAAACTTCTCAGGAATTTATAACACGCCTGTGAAGGAATTTCAAGCAGAAAATATGAATATTCAAAGTTGTTAAGAATTTCGCCGGAAAATTTTGAAGAAATATTAAGTTTAATAAGTCCATCTATCGAGAAACATTGCACAGTAATGCGTTACACTCTTTCCTCTGTGTCCTGTAAAGACCAAGGGATAGCGCAGGTGCAAGTATACTTCGAAAAATCGATCCAGTGTCAGGAAAATTATCATCAGATAATACAGTATTGAGAACCCTGTGTTTTTTAAACCCAGCGTGTATAAAACATACTTATCCAAATGTTTGGCTGCGAATATCAAGTCGGCAACTCCACTTATACACAACAGAATCTCTGACAAGCTGAGATTGATTAGTAGTAATTTCTGACTGTTTGTAATTTGTGGACGAAACATTCCACAAACACTCCTCTTCCTGTCACAAATTAATAAATTGGTCAGTTGATGCTAACTTCACCAGCGACATGTTTATTTTAATATGCAGACTTTATATGCATCACTTTGTTTTTCTCCTTCATAAGCTGCGAAAACTCATCGCGTGACTATACTAAAGTGAGTAAAACAATAGAACTGACGTAATTCAATGGAAAAATTCCATCATTTTTAAATGAAAACTCAAACATGTTTGAGTTATCATTTTTAAATGATAGTTGAAAATGACGGGTACTTTTCGTCATTTTTTGAGCGTTTACACGATCAGTTTTAAATGATCATTTAAAAAATGTCATTTTAAAATGATCGTGTATTTTAGCCTTAATAGACTCTTTCAATTTTCCCTTGCTTCATAATTATACCAGTGGCTAACTACCATAAGGTACAAGTACATTCAGCTGAAGCAGCGACAAAGCTACGTACTGAGTAAAAGGGGGATTTGTATTTGTAAGACTTGTTCTCAGTGGGCAATGTTCAAAATCAGGAAAATCCGTAAGGGAAGAAATTTTCGCTTACAGAAATTTCCACGGAATTAATTTGGTTCCATTTTGTGAACGTTCCACTTAACACCGGGGTAATTATACGCTGTAAAGCGCTGGCCGCGCCGCTGTGTTTTTTTCTATGAATACATGATAAAAATGTATAAGATACGTTTCTGATTTTCTTTGTACGCAAGCAGAAAGAGGAATCCCTGGGTACGAGGTGGATATACTCGTCATGTCTATGATGTAGTCTGTGAACATCCGAATGTACGATGTGGTTGTTAGGCTAATATATATGACGTAATCATAATAATATGTTAAATTTGGTTGGAGCCATGTCAGGATTTACCTGCTAGTTCTGACTGCTTCCTCCGCCATTTTTATCTGAATCCCGTATTCTAAGTAACCCGTATATTTGGGCCGCAAGGCACTTTTGCCGAAAATTCAATTTGTAAGAATTGCCGAAAACATTATGTAATTCATTTTTCAAAAAAGTAAGTCACAGAAATGCCAAAAATATATGTTTATGAAATTGAAAATGGTTTTTTAGCCAAACGAACCAATTAATAACCTAATAAATTAGGTATAGTGCCGAAAACAATTGTGACACGAAAAGCTCGCCAACTACTTGAACGTTGTTTCCTTCGTTTGTTTACATTTTAAGTACATCTAACCACATTTTCATGTTACGGAAAATAATCTTGGGAAAGGTGTATTGATTGCCCAAAGCAACGTACTTTTTAAAATTAGCTTGCTTTTTTTGGTGAGTTTTCCTAAAAAAAACCCCACGAAATTCATGACTTGTTATATGTTCAAAACGGCCTGTTGTCTCCATGACGTATGTATCAAGTTGTTATTCCAGTAAATATTCATCAGGTTATAGCAGATCACTAGGTCTTTACCTTTTCACCTAATTGTTTTTATGAAACTTTGTAGTATCTTCGACGTATTCAATAACGTGACAGGATTTGTACAAAATTTGCACAGCTTCACAAACGGGTTGGTGTCTCACCTGACCAAACAGATGTACCCAATCTCCATTCACTGTACATAGCTATATTTTTGTTTAGAAGACGAACACACAATGAAGAACTTGTTTTTACTTTTTCTTTTGGTAGATTTTGCGAACATTGGAAGTGCAAGCTCGAGCACCTCAAATAACGTAAGTAAATATCTAATTGCTTCTGAAAGGCCTAAAAATGTATGGTATGGCTAATACGAACTCTTAAATAACTCAATTTTCTCCTATAAAGAATGTAGGCAAGCATAAGAATCCAAAAACGTATTACATACAGACTGATAGAAATTGAAGTTGAATTTGACTGTCAAAATTCAATCCAACTGCACAATGGAACTTCATTCTCAAAATTTCCAAATTGATGCTTATCGGATTTGTTTATTTGACACACACACATTCTTATAATTAACACGCACATAAAGTAAGTTAGCCTGAACGTGGAAGTACCTGTTAAGCAAAACTCGAGAAAACGCTCTTTATGTAATAGGCAGGATATTTGAATAATGTTCACATGGCAGAACGTTGTAAAGGATTCAATTCTGAAATACATTTCTGCTTCTATCCATCGACTGACTTTACACTGATTTTCATACCAGTTTGAGCAATGCAATACGTAGCGGTAAGTTGCAAGTCGACGAGCGGAATAGCCAGACATTACGGATAAAAGCCCAAGGACTAAAAACTCGCAATTGCTTACATATTCACTTGCATCTTCTGTTTCTTAATTACAAAACAGCAATTCAAGATATTGTGAAATAAAATTAATTGAAAAAAGCAGTCGTTAAAGGGGGTTTTCCAATAGCGTTATTTCCGTACAAAGCGCCTTTTTCAATCGAAAGCAAAAGAAATGAAGGTGTTTTTTAGCATCCTACCAGTAGATACATAAGGTTTTGTTTCATTAAGATTTATTCAGCATAACTTTGTTTTCCCAAAGGATGGTAAATCTTGCACTGGAACTTACAACTCATGCTCATGTAGAGATGGCAGAGATGGTTTTCCGGGTCGTGATGGTAGAGATGGCATAAGAGGCAAGGATGGGAAAGATTGTGTCGAGTGTGTCAGAGGACCTACAGTAAATTTTCTGATATCATTGACTTTCTTATACATTCGTTTTCATGTTAAGCTTTACATTGCGATTAACCGTGTTTTAAGTAGACTTAGAAAAACTTGAAAACTGATATATTTTCTCAGGGACCACCTGGACAAATGGGAAAAACTGGTTTAATTGGTCCTCGTGGATTACCTGGTACCAATGGAGATCGTGGTGCCGTTGGACCTGCCGGTCCTAAAGGTGACACAGGTGTGCAGGGGGTGCCTGGCACCTGTGATAATAAGGTGTTTATGTTGTTGTATGTTTCCCTTACTTCATTCTGCTTTTAATAATAAAAGTAATTGCTGCATTATATTTATCTGTGATGCTTATTTGACCATTTAAACATGCATAGCAAGACAAAAATGGCCATAAAATAAGCATGCGCAAAATAAAATACAGCTCTATATTTTCACGTACATCTGTGTCATCTGTTTTACATCATCGTCTGTTAAACAATTTATCATATAACTGTTTTGTTGCTGTCACATTGAAGGTTTTCACAATTCAGTGGCAATATCAGTTGTTTTACCATCATGCTAGCTCCTCAAAAGTTACCTCTTCTAGGAAATTAACGCCCCAGAAAATTAAAGCGAATATTAAAAATTTGAGTTAATTTTATGTGGCGTTGATTTCATGTCTATTAATTTCTTGAGACGTTAATTTAAAATACTTTTTTTGTTGGAAAAATCGTAACTTTACAATTCTTTTAACTGACACTGATAACTTCTATTTTTGACATCAAAAACTGTGTTTGGAAGGGAAAGGAGGTGATCTTGAACAGTTGAAATGTGACTGGGATCACTGAGGAAAAAACAAGCTCGTTGATCTTACGAATCTCTATAATGTACTGTAACATCTTTCTTTTAGACTTTAAACGAAATTCATAAAACATTCTCAGCATTGGTGACTAAGTTGCAACAACAAGTGACCAAGCTTGAATCGAAAGTCAATACGGTAATACCTTTGTTATTTTTGCAGCATAATAACCTTTTTGACTATAGGAAGCTAAAACTCTGGATTTCTTTCAGCTTAATAAAGAAGTTGCAAACATAAAATTTCGAGAAAAGAAGTATGTAACCCTACAAAACGACCAAAAAATAAAACAGTCTCTTCTTCCTGGTGGATATGCACAATACAAAGCATCTGATCTGCAATGGCAGTCTTTGCATATGGCTGCTGCTGCAGCATGCAGGGGGAGCACGGCAACTGGAGGATCAGGTACTCATGGAAATATCGTTATATCAGGGGAACAGGGGAAATCCTGCAACGAACTGTGTAAAAGAACTGGCTATACGCATTGTGATGCGCAACTCTCGATTCATGGGGGAATGTTAAAAGCAAACAGATCCTCACATATTGTTGGGGTTTTCTATAATTACTCTTGCGGTCTTGAAAATCAATGGTCGAGATTTGAAGTCACCTCTACTTTCAAAGAAGTATTTGACGGATCGAGTTATTTTGGTTATTGCTGTTGCAGACTGTAACGTCCTTGACAGTCACTGTTTCTCCAATTTGTACAAACCTTTGATTTGTTCATTCCTGCTGATATTTTGCATTGTTATTTTTTGCATGGAAGCATGACAGCAAAGAATTAGCAGCATGGACTTTTAACGATATAACAAACTATTAACCATGTCTTTCAGAGTTGTTTCCTGTCAAGAGTCACGTGGGTGTATCCTGCGTATAGTGGTCCTGTATGTATCTACCTCATTCACATTATACTTTTGTGGTTTACCTTGATTTTTATTTTCACATAAATCGAAATATTTGAAAATAGATAAATATATAAATGTAATTTTAAATGAAGAACGGAAAACAATTCGGAGGAAAAGATGGTTATCTGACGTACGTTCCTATCTTTGACTTTTTTACACATACACAATACACCATATGAAGAAATATTCGAACTAAATATATTTTGCATAATATTCTCTTTGACAACCAGGTCCTCCAGCTCTTTCATTTTCAAATCTTTTCAATATTGTAAACCATTTGATAAATTCATCACCTAATTCTTCTTTGAAAACTTCATCTGCTGCCAAACACTCAAGTGCTTCGTTCAGATTAGTGGGTAAAGGCGTTCCAGATGTATCCTCTAACTTTCCAGCATCACCTTTATATGGCGGAACGTCAAGTTTCAATTTCTTTTTCACACCATCCAATCCTAATAGATTAATAGAAAATCAATTCCGTAAGTACTTAAATCCTTCATATGACACAAATATTTTATTTCATGAAGCTAAGGGTATGGCTGTTGACACACAACAGAACTGAAAAATTACTACATAATTTACACTGTTGAACTGTGAGAGTACTAGAAGGTACTTACCAGCAATGATTGTGGCAGCCATTACCATATAAGGATTGCCAGCAGCACCACCAATTCTATTTTCCACATACGTTTGAGAAGCATCGTAATTCTTTATTCGAAAAGCACATGTTCGGTTGTCAATTCCCCACGTGTTATTGACAGGTGCGAATGTACCAGGATGCGTTCTTTCATAACAGTTTGGCGTTGGGTTTACTAATGCCATCAATCCTTTTGCATGTAACCTCAATCCTGCTATCCAATGTTCGCATAACTCTGACAAACCATGCGGTCGGTTAGGATCATAAAACAAATTGTTTTTTCCATCTGTGCTCCACAACGAGTGATTGAAATGACCAGACGACCCACTAACTTTAGGAAATGGTTTGGACATAAAAGTAGCAAGGTAATCTCGATTTTCACTGACCTCCTTTACCACATGTTTGAACCGTGATGCATTATCAGCAACTTTTAACCCAAATTCTGGACACATAGTTATTTCATGCTGCGCGGGTCCATATTCTGCTCGAAATGTTTCCGGAAAGATATCCATAGCTTTCAAGTACGTCATTGTGTCATATATCAACTTCTTCTCTTTCATAGCGGTTTGAATCGAAACAAAATTGCTTTCATTACACAATGATCTTTTAGAATTAGGTTCTAACAAATAGAATTCATACTCAAATGCCCCATAAAATGTTATACCGAGTTCAGAAAGTTTCTCAAGCTGTTTTTTGCACGCCTGTCGAGCACTGACATCTGATACTTTACTTGTTCTATCTCCACTCTTTAAATGATAATCCACCAACACACTCGCTTCATTTTCAGTCCAAGGTAGTTTTCGAAATGTTTCCAAATCAGGATACATGAAACTGTTAAAGATATCAAGTTGTTCCGCTACTCCAGGGCCTTGAATCATTTCACCGTTTGTGGTAAATAAATATGCAGGATCATACATTCCAAATCCTTCTTCACAACGTTCGACAAACACATCGGCATCCAAAACCAAACCACGTGACACTCCATTCATGTCGTCACATTCAAGTCGAATAAATTTAATATTTTCGGAAGCAATGACAGATTTGACCTTCTCCATCATTATTGATTATGCAAAAACACACGGTTCGATTCCTTCGAAAGTATTTCTACTTCAGGAAATAATTTTGCAAACAATCTCTTTTACTTTTTTCACTTAAAAAAACAAACAAGACGGCGAAGGAGTTAATACGTGTCTTAATCGTTGTTCATCACTAAATCGGTGTAATTTTACAAATATTAACAAATGACCTTATCATACAGTTTATCTAACAATTTCAGACCACTAAACTATTTTGGTGTAAACCTTATAAGATTTGTTTGGATAGACGAGTTTATGAACAACTCTTGCCTTGTTTTTTCAAATGCTTTTATGAGTGTTTTTACCGAAAAGTTTGGTGGTCTGAAATTGTTAGATAAACGCACTCTTATTATATAGAATACAGATTGGACCATCACGATTGATAGACGATAATTAATCTTGACCGCAGAGAAAACGAAGATCGTTAAGAGAATCATGAAGTACAAACGATGGAGAGAAACCAAAATATCTCAAACGATGGAGAAAAAACATTTTTTCGAGATTACAAGAACGTTAAGCTATGTTCACACAAGATAGAATATCCCGCACAAATAACATTATCTGATTGGTTACATGGGAAACATTCCACAAAACAGAAAATTTGAACTTATTTCCGTGGAAATGACAAAAGCCAAAAACTGTAAATCTGCTCTTAAATTAATTCAATATTTGCACTTACTAATAATGACTGATAAAGAGATTAACCATTTTTTGTAGTAAGCACTTCTTCGAATTATGACGTGTATTCTAACCTGTTCGAATATCCTTCAAGTGTTTTGTGTATGAGTGTCGTGTATTACTAAAAAGTCTGCGCAATCGCAACGACAACGAGTTAATACATGCGTAGTTTGAAAATAAACATAACAGAATGTTATTCTTGAAGATTTTGTTATTGAAAGTCCGAAAGAATAAAACCAGCGAAGCTACCAATGATATCCCAAAACGTGAACTTCCATCTACCAATGATATCTCAAATCGTGAACTTCCTATCTACCAATGATATCCCAAAACGTGAACTTCCCATCGCAGCCCGGTTGAGCGGGATGAAAAATTATCGTATGAACACGGGATAAAAGTCACGTTGTTGAGCAAGTGATGTATTGTTTATAAATTTTGTTAGTCATGTGTTTTTGTTTACTCTCTTACTTTTGACAGCTTTTCTCTCCATGATTCAATAATCTTGAATATCATTTGCTAATACCCTGAATATTTGATACACTATATTTGCTTCAAATATATTTTGTGCTGTAATTGCGTAAACTTCCTAATTTTAACTTCAACAAGAACAATATAGTACAAAACGGAAGCAGCATCAAAACTAACTGGAAATATACTAACCAAGAAGATATAATTTTGTTTGTCTGAACTTCACTAGCTTAAGCTATACTGACACCAAATTCAGTAGCAGAAAATAAAATTAAGAGCCTCCATTCTTTCAATTTTATTTGCATAATTTCAAAAGTGACTTTTAGTGACTGTGAAACGTAGACTAAACTTCCATTTCGACCGGAGTAGGAGGAGTCCAAGCGTTTTTATTACGATCTTCAGGTTTGCTGCTACCGAATTTATCTTTTTTTTTTATATATATATTTTTTTTTTATTTTTATTTTTTTTTTTATTTTTTTACAAAAATGACTTCTTCCCACACAGCATAAACAATATTATAGCAAGAGCCAGTTGGCGCAAAGCAGCAAGCAGCAAGCAGCATACTTTCGAAGCACGACCAAAAATTGCCATAAAAAAATAGTTGGTGTAAAGAGGTCTTATCGAATGTAAATGGGGTCTTATTAAGAAACGCCACCAGCAAATAATTTTCAAAACAAAGAAATGTACATACATGAGTCGAATTTTTTCAAGAAAAAAATTATAAGAACTTATGAGTAAAAAAACGCGTCTGCTTCGAAAAAAATTAAAAACAATAACAAAGATTCCATGGACTAACCTTCCCAAAAACTGTGATCTTTGAAATATTTAATGCAAAATGACGGTTTAGATAGCTGACAAACTTTAGATGTAATTGAAAAGTTCGTTAAGGTTGAACTACCGACGATAAAATCGTACCTTACATCCAAATGTTAAGCATTTTTAGTAAAAGTAACTACTTACTACTTTTAACTTAAAGCCTTACTAAAAAAATATCTCTTTCTTCATGTATTATTAAGCGATGAAATATTAGAAAAATTTATTTTAGAATGTTTGCTGGATATAACCTTCGAATATTTTTAGACTGCGTTCCTTTGTGAGATTTCATATGAATTTCAGAACGAAATCTGATCGACTGTTAAGCATAGGCTAAAAACTGCCGTTTCGGCCGGAGGAGGAGTAGTAGTAGTCCAAGGGTGTTTTAATACGGTATTCGCTTACGCTGCTATCGTAATTATATATCGAAATAGAAATAGAAAAACGTTATGATGTCAGGGTTGTATTTGACATTCGATGGTGATCAAATTTATGTCATCATGTTATGCGAACAGCCTTTTTGATCCTCTAGATCCTCTGAGACATAGGAGCTGGCATCTGAGAAGGCTAAAGTTTATTCTACATCTTATCCAATTTTTAATAATGTGGATCGGTTCATTTCTTTTATCCGCAATCATCTCTGCAGCAAGCGAAGACTAGTGGTGTGAAGCTTCCTTGGTCAATACAGTTTACACTTTGGTTATAGATATTTGGCTATAGCACGCATCATTTATACTCTTCTTAAAGAAATCATCAGCATGTCTACTTACATCAATTGCAAGTTGTTCAGTTAGCATGGGTTCTTTGTTTACAATATTGATGTTGTTATCTCTTGATTTACATGCTCTCTGGTGATTTTTTAGACCGGAAAAGCTTCTAAATATACGTGTACAGTCGATACATTGCAAGTTATTTTGATCGTTTAATCTCCCGTTGTTGTTGTGGGAAGATGACGTCGTTTGATCTCCTGACATTTTTCTAAATATGCAGGATCAATCAGAGCCCAATCTTCTCCTACTCCTCAATCCCCTGCATATTTAGTTAGTTGATCGTTGCGTTTGTAAGCCAATAAATCACGGCAAAATGTATCTTTAATTGACGATTACGAATTTCCAAATTTATAAGTAGCAAAATTCTAACGAAATCGACTCTGTAAAAAATTTAAAACATCCACGGTTAACCAATCTTGATTGTATATCTTTAAAAAATCGAAAAATGTTTGTATAAACTCGCTTCAAAGTTATTTCATCAAGATTTTCCGTTTCCGCATTTACGAGAGTGACGATTTACGACCGTTACGTCTGCCATCTTGGTGTCGTTTACTCGCAGTAGTCACATATTCGATTTACTTCTCAATTTTCCATCTTCATGTAAAGCTAGAAAAAAATTTCGTCAAAACATTTCATCAGCTTGGTTGGAAAATCATGAATTCATTATCGAGTAACTATTTCGAGATTTTCGCTGTTGGTGCTGAAAGTATTTCCATTGTTACCTTTCTTTATAATAGTAGCTGATGAAATCGACTGACCGTTGTTCATTACGATAAATTACACATGTTTTCATATGTTTCATACAGATTGTTACAGTTAGTTAGTTCTCGCTTCTTCAGACTTTCGTTCACGTTCACAAATGTGTATAAAACCTTTTCGTTTTTTCCTACTTTGACACATGTCATGTCTACGCTATATCGGTTCACAATGAAAGGTCATAATTGCTTGGTTCAACATAAATAGGTTTTAAACAAGTATCCATCAATATCTGAAGCGTGAACTAACCTAACTTGGTTTGACAGCAAATTATTATAAAAATACTAGTAACCCGGGAAAAACATTTGTACCACACCTAACTTCGAAAATGATGTACGCAAATCCTGTGTTGAAAAAAGGTGACGAAAAATATAATCAAGGTGTGCAAACCCCGTGATGAATCACCTGGGGATGCAATGCAATGGTTTTCTCGTAACGATAAAAAAACGTGCACGTGCTACTATGTAATAATCGCAAAAAAGCGCGTCGGCTTCACGAAGAATATGACCGTGATTAAGAAGATTTTGACCGTAAAATTCAACAAAATTTATCACTGTCTAAAACAAAAGTGTGACACACACTCGCTATTTCATATAAGACTAGTAACACGGGTAAACATTTTTTACCGAGTGTAACTTCGAAAAGGACGTGACATATTCGCTTTCCCCGTGTGCAAATCCCGTGACGAAAAATTAAATCACAATGGTTCCCCTGTGACGATAAAACATAAAAACTGACGTCGCACCACGTGCTACTACAGTGGAACCTCTATTAATGGTCACCTCCATACATCGGTCACCTCCTGATAAGCGGCCAGAAAAGAAAGTCCCTGCCAAATTTATTATCAAACTCTTATAAAAAAACCTCCATACATCGGTCACCTCCAATCAACGGCCAAACGGCCACTTTCTATTGTCCCAATGTCTAATTTTACCTCTATTAACGGTCAAAAAAATGTTTGTGCAAGCAAATGAATGGAAAAATAAAAAAATTGTTACTTTATTTACAATAATTATTTACAAAAATAAAGTCAAGTCAAGCAGTCTTGTCTATTGTAGATGATTTGAACAACTTTTGTGAGTCATTAGGTGATGCTGACTTAGTAAGTGCTTTGAATCTTGTCACACTACGACTTGAATCACTTAGGCTCAATAATGTTGTGTTTATTTTGATCATGAATCATTCTTCATGCCCTTCCCATCCTGACCAGCCTTTTTGATAAAAAAAGTATATTCATATAAAACCTCCATACATCGGTCACCTCTAACGCAACGGCCACTAAGCTGGATCCCCCAAGCTTGTGAATTTGTTGAAAAAGTTCAGTGCCGTAGACACGAAATAAATATTAGGGGGGACCATATTTTTAGTATCTAAGGAGGCCCTACCATGGTTAGGGCCGACGGACTAGGAAAATTTTTGGATTTTTAGCCCTCTGGATTGACTAAAACTGCCTTTCCGAAAATCAATTTTAAACAATAACAAAATCTATACTTGGCATGAAATATTAGTGTATTTTCAAACAATAAGGCTATCGTTTCGAGTTCAAATGAAGTACATGAGAAAAGTATTACGAAAGAATATGGAAAAAGGTAGTAAATGTTTTACGCATAAGTGTCTGAAAATGTTTATTCTTGTTTCGCATTTGTCAATGAAATCATATGTTACTGCCAAATTACAAATTCGATGTATTCAACGCTCACGACTGAGGCTACAAAATAAACCAAACGAAAAGCGTGTAAACGTGTATTAATAAGTTAAAGAAAAAAGGAAATAAATAATAACTTACTGAAATACAAATTAAATTCACCAAGGATGGCAGCACATAGACAAAATATAAACTGTAATTTTACACTCAACAGTGTTTTACACTCAACAGTGTTTTATGAGTAAGAGAATGCGAAAAGAACGCTAGCGAATAAATAGATAAGCGAAAGGCAATTAAAACTAATAGATGTGCGCCAAGCGTAAACGAAAGTTAATTAACAGAATATCTCTAAAGAAAATAAACAAAAGGAATAAAGTTAGATATACACTAACATAATGGCTCCCCATTCATGAAGAATTCATGAATCAAATGTTCAAAGGCTCCCTTTGGCGAGAATCGACTCGTTTTCAACCAACAAATCCATTTTAGAAATTGGTCTTCGAATTATTGATTTCGAACGTCCAACATGCAAGTCTGCACATCGCACACAATTATCATCACCAGCAAATGTCCGAACGATTCTTGCCATCGGCCATTGATTTCGAATCTCGAACAGAGTACTATCTTTTAACAGAACAATATCACCAGCAACAAAATTGCGACGCTTACATTTCCATTTGTTTCGACTTTGAAGTTGGTGAAGATATTCTTTGCGCCAGCGAGACCAGAATTCATTTGCAATATGCTGCACACGACGCCAACGTCTTCTCGTGTAGATACCAGCAGGTGCAAAGTTGCCAGGTGGTGGAAGCACGACCTTACTCTTCATGGTAAGTAAGTTGATAGGAGACAAAGCTGACAAGCTGTTTGCATCGTTGATGTTTTCCACGGTCAAAGGACGAGAATTAACGATTGCTTCCGTTTCTATCATCAGGGTGTTTAACGATTCGTTATCAATGCTTTGGCCATGTGTCTTCAACAAAGATGACAAAATACTTCTAATTGAGCGAATCTGCCTCTCCCAAACGCCTCCCATGTGGCTTGCTGCAGGTGGATTGAAGTTCCATTTCCAATCGGCTCCAAGTTCGCTCAAAAAGTGGGAAATTTTTTGGTGATCGAATTCTTGAACTGCCTTACGTAGCTCTTTCTCTGCACCAACAAAATTGGTCCCATTATCTGACGTTATTTTCCGCACATTTCCTCTTCTACCAATGAAACGCCTCAATGCTAACATAAAGGTATCGGTTTCCAAGCTTGTCGCAACCTCTATATGTACAGCTCGACTAACAAAACACAAGAAAATTTCACCATAACGCTTAAGATCTTTCCTTCCTTGACGAACAATAAACGGCCCAAAGAAATCTACGCCACAATAGCTGAAGGGCGGTGCTTCTATGAAACGTTGCTTCGGAAGGTTTCCCATTATTTGTTCTCCAACACGACCTCTTAAATAGCGGCACGTGACGCATTTGAAGATCATCCTTGTAACGTTGGAGTTGCCATTAATAATCCAGAATCCTTGTTGACGAACCTCGTTTAAGGTAGATCCTCTACCACCATGACCAACTCGTCTATGGCACCATAAAATGATTGCATCAGCCAAAGTATTGTTTTTTGGAAGTAGCAAGGGATGAATAACGCCAAATTCAAGTTCTGATTTTTGTAACCTCCCACCAACGCGGATCAATCCATTTTCGTCAAGAAATGGATTCAAAGATGCAATATGATTCGAGTGAAGATATTTCAGAAGCAAAATTAGACTGTTGGACTGCTTTGATCAGAACTATTTCAGCAAGATGAATTATATTGATTGACAAATTGATATCGACAGGTTTTTTGGATCTCATCCTATCAACTGCTTGCAGAACTCTTCCAATGATTCGTTTCATGCGGTTCCAACATGATACATTTGTTATTAACTTCAATATACTGTTTGGCTGTTTTGATAAGACTGGTTTGACGATATTTACTTTCTTCAGCTCTGGATCTTGATTGTTTACGTCATCTAATGTTGGTGTGGAATTCCACGATGATTCAGGATCTAACAAAAATTTTGGCCCATTGAACCAAAAATCAATTTTGTTACATTCGTCAGGACTCAAACCACGTGACGCGATGTCAGCAGGATTTTCTGAAGATTTCACATAACGCCAATCTGTTATGTTCGTTTTGTTCTTTATTTGCTGGATTCTATTGGCTACATACGTTCTGAATCTTCTGCTTTCGTTTTGGAGATACAATAAAACGACTTTGCTATCTGTCCAAAAATAGTGCTTAACATTTGGTAGCTCCATTTCTTTGACGATTAATGACGCCATCTTGGTTGATAGTACTGCAGCTGCAAGCTCCATACGTGGAATTGAAACGAACTTTATCGGACAGACACGTGACTTCCCGATGATCAGAAGACATGTAACATGGTTATCGACATCTACAATACGAAGATAACTTGCTTGACCATATCCCTCCTCTGAAGCATCGGGAAAATGGTGAAAGCTATACTCAACAATCTCGTTGAATGATTTTGGCTTGAAACATCTTCTGATAGAGATACTCCTCAAATTGACGATTTTTTGTTTCCATTGGCACCAGGATTCCTCGAATTCCTTTGGTAGCTTTTCGTCCCATCCGTACTTTATGCTGCATAATCGTTGAAGCATAATGCGTCCTTTGAGTATGAACGGCGATACGAAACCAAGCGGGTCATAAACGGAACTGATGGTGGAAAGGATTCCTCTTCTCGTTGATGGCTTATCCTTGAGTTCGAAACTGAATGAAAACTCATCATTTTGCAGGTTCCACAGGGCACCAAGTGCTCTGTCTGTAGCATCTAAATTTCCATCTAACAGTGTGGCTGCTTTAACCGATTTTCCCTTGAGTTCATTTGGAATTGATTCCATGACCTGTGGTGCATTACTAACAAACTGCGTCAGATTGAATCCTCCTCTTTTCGACAATTCTCGAACTTGATTACAAAACTTAACTGCTATCGATGCATTGTGCTTAGCCTTCAACATGTCGTCAACGTAAAAGTCTCTCCATAGGGAACGTCGTACGTCTTCCTCAAAATCTTCATTATCGGTTGCTGTTCGCCGAAGAGCGTAGTTAGAACAACTTGCAGATGACGTAGCTCCAAAAATATGAACCTTCATTTCAAAGTCAACTGGTGGTTTCGTCACATCTTTATCCTCCCACCACAGAAAACGAGTGAACGACGTCTGGTTTTCTGGAAGTAAGACTTGGTAAAACATTGCTTCTACGTCAGCCATGATACCAATATCACCCATTATAAACCTCGTCAAAACGCCAACGATTTGACTCGTAAGATCCGGTCCTCTCAGCAAGTTCTTGTTCAACGAATGTCCTTCGAATTCTGCTCCACAGTCCAAAACTACTCGTATTTTATCCGGCTTACGAGGGTGATACACTCCATGGTGTGGGAGGTACCATGTACGACCAGCAGGTGCAGGTGGCGATCAGCTTGTCCATGAATGCTTTATAATCGTTGAAAAACTTTTCGTCTCTTTGCAGTTTTCGCTTGAGGTATTGGAACCGTTTTTCAGCTACAAATCGATTATTCGGCATTTTGACATCTTGCTTGAACGGTAATGACAGTACGCAATGCCCGTTTTTCATCTTGCATTCTCGATCCATGATTTCAATAAATCGTTTTTCTTCTACTGATAACGTTGACTCATCGACTCCCATGTAGTTGCCCTGGAAATTTTCTATGAAGTTTGGAAAGAACTTAATAAGTTGAGAGCTGACTGTTCTGCAGGTTACGATCACATACCAGTCTCGTTAGTCAAGTTAGTAGCAGAATACCTGACTTCTCCACTAACGCACATAATTAATGCAGGCATTACAGATAATAAATTCCATCAATCTTGGAAAATTGGAAAAGTTAATCCCATTCCGAAATCAGATAAAGCCCTAAAAGCTGATGATTTCCGTCCTGTCACAGTGCTTCCTGTCCTTTCAAAAATATACGAAAGATTGATTGCGAAACAGATCTGTGATTTCATTTCTAAAAATAATATCTATAAATCTACCATGTCTGGATTTAGACAAAACCATTCAACAACAACGATCCTAATGAAAATAAGAGATGATGTAATAAAAGCCATGGAGCGCGGAGAAATCACATTGGCACTGTTTTCCGATTACTCGAAGGCTTTTGACACAGTCGAATTTAAGAACACTTTAAATAAGATGTATAGTATTGGATTCTCTAAGTCAGCTGCTTTGTGGATGGTTTCCTATCTCACAGATCGCTACCAATTTGTGCAGATCAACGATCAAATGTCTTCAAAAGAAATGATTCACTTTGGTGTGCCCCAAGGTTCCGTTCTCGGACCAATTATATTTAACCTTTACGTGTCTGATCTCCAAGACAATGTTATCGGGAACCACTGTCAATATGCAGATGACACAACAACTTACATTCATTCTAAAGTGACATAACTCTCTACCGCCGTTGAAAATATGAATCTTCAAATATCCTCTCTATACAAATGGTCGAAGGACAACAACCTCTTGTTTAACCAGAACAAAACAAAATATATGTTATTGTCATCAGCTAAACTATCTCAATTACATAACCTTGATACACAAATCATCGATATCCATCATGAAAATAATCCTATTGAGCGAGTAAAGGTTTGGAAAGTCCTTGGAGTGCTTATAGACCAACACCTGTCATTTGAAACCCATCTGAATGAGTTACTGCTTTCCTGTTACAAGAAACTTAGTGTACTACGCAGATTAAAAAACTTTGCGCCAATGAATATCCGCAAACACTTGGTTCAATCTTTGGTATTATCGAAACTCGATTATTGCAATACACTATTCTGTAACACGACGCAGCATAATCAGAACCGCCTTGATAAACTTTTAAAATCAGCTGCTGGTTTCTCCAATGGGAAATACGCAAACACTCTCGACGTAATCCAGTTGAAATGGTTGCCAATGGAATATAGAATGAAATATAACATGTTAAAATTGGCCCATAAATCGCTATACACACCAAATTTTCCAGACTACCTGGCCGTACATGTAAGAGAAAGCAAATGTCCAAGACGTACTGCGTCTGACGACGGAAAAAAACTAATAGTAACCAAATCCACAAAAACATTTGAAGGCATATGCAGTCGTCTATTCAATGAACTTCCATCGAGCTTGAGAGCAGTTGAAGACCATCAAAAATTTTCACACGAGTTAAAATCTTTTTATCTAGATCTCTCTTTTGCTAAGTATTTGAGCATGCATTAATAGGACTTTATTTACTTGTTTAGGCACCACCTATCTGTTTTGAGACGTATACTTCTTTTATTTCTTTGTGGTTCCATTGCTTACCCATTTTATCTTTCTGATGTGGTTACTTTGGTGGATATACTTTTTTACTAATTGAAACTTTATGTTATATTTTTAACTATCGTTAACTAATATTTTGTATACAGTGACTGTGAATTTTAGAATTTTCAAATTATTATGGGAGGAAGAGCCATTGTAATATATGGATATGCCCGAAATATACCATTATTATTATTATTATTATTATGAAATCCCAATCGTACATTCGTCTCATCATTTCCTTGATTTCGTTCTCTTTTACTTGACTGACAACTTCAAAATGTTGTAGATTTGTACTGCTGACTGAAACTCGATTACATGTAATGCTTTTTGAACCTCTTGCAACAACCGGTCCAACGATACACCAACCAAGCACAGTTCTGTACGCTCTTGACTTGGTATGACTTCTAACGGTTCAATAGCGTTTAGACAATCTGCTCCAATCAACATCTAAACAGGCAAATTGTCTCGATCACCAATGTGACACATAATAGTTTCGAGATACGGCCATTGCTTTAACTTTGATTTGGTAGCAACTTCGTCTGGTTCTACCGGTAATTCGTTCTTCGTGTAGACTTTACCTAAGCTAACTTTGGATGTCGGTAAATCATTAGATGCGCTTCTTACGTTTAGCCCTGAGATAATTTTCGAAGGCATTTTCTCTGAACTATTGATGGTTTTTATCAATATTGACGTTTTTGTTCCATCAGCCCCAAGCTTTTCCACCAAGCTGTCAGCTATAAATGTCGCCTGACTACAACTGTCGAGCATTGCAAGGGTTAGAACTTCCGAATCACTATGCGACAGGATAACGGGTACCACGCACATACTTATCACATTTCCATACGACGGCTTCTTAGTAGCAGCAGTGACTACAGTTGAATTGGAGGTTGGAACGAATTCAGTTACATCTGGGTTCGGTTTACTTTCCTTTTGTTCGACAGCATGCTTTTTAGGTTTAAACGAAAATCCGTGTAAACAAGTCGGGTGCTTATTGTTGCAGGTAGCGCAGATCAGACGGTTTTGACAACTCCGGGCGTTATGATCGCGAGACATGGGCTTCAAACATCCAAAACAAAGCTTCAATTTACTGATGGTCGCGCTTCGTTCTTGAACGGGTTGTGTTAGCAAGGTTGAACAATCGTTTAAGTCATGACCTCCGTGACAGACAGGACAGGACTCTTTACGTTGACGGTTACTTGTGAACATCGTTTTCATGCTGTCCCTGTTTACCCGTTTATCTGGCGGTTTATCTCGATTGCCATTCATCTGTTTGACAGCTTCTCTGGAGTAAAGTGGGTCATTCATGAGAATAGTCTCTTCTTCCATGAAGGCAACAAATTCCTTCAGCTTAGGCTCCTTGGACGTCTTTCGGCGATATTGCATCACCTGTCTGTTCCAACGATCGACCAGTGGTGAAGGAAGTTTCGATATGAGCAAACATATAGTGACAGGTGAATCGAGAATGTTAGATTCGTCACAAACAAAAGTTTGGCACTTGATAACGAAATTCAGTAATTTACGAAAACCCTTTACATCGTTGAACTTAACTGGTGGCCAGCTACGTAATTCATTTCGGTACGTTGCTAATATCAAATGTCGGTCACCAGAACGTTTTTGAAGAATGTTTATTGCTGTGACGTAACAACATCTTGTCGGTAACTGAATGCAATGTCGAATTGCTTCCTTTGCTTCTCCACTTGTATACTTCAATAGTCGTAGTAGTCTCCCCTTTGGATCTTCGATGTTTCTTTCAACTACTTCCTTAAACGTAGATAGGAAATAATTGACCTTCAAAGGATCTCCGTCAAATACTTCAATGTCGATTGCAGGAGCAGTTTGGTGTTTTACCAATTGCATCAATAGCTCGTTATTTGCCGAAACTTGATTCGTAGTTGAAGGAATGACGTCATCTTTACGTTGATTCGATTTGTCAACAGGTACAACAACACTTCCTTGAAGTTCTGGTTTGGGTGCATCATGTTTGTTCGGTTGCTCAGGATGATTTCTTTCTTCGTCTTCACAGTTCTGGAGTGCGGCAAGCCGAGCTTTTGTCTTTACAATATCCATTTCCTGTTGGATCATCTCAAGTCTGTGTTTTTGGTCAAGTATGTTTGACTCTGCTTCAAGCTCTGCGAGTTTAAGGCGCTCTTCGATTATTCTATCTTTTACTGATTCTCCAGATGATCTCGAACTCGATCTTGACGACGCCGACGAGTGCGAAGATTTCTTGGATTTAAACGATCGATCGGATTTACGACTTTTGGTATCTTCGTACGTTTTCTCTTAACGCTCGTAGAGTACTGACGGCCTTGTGACGTATGTGGAAAACATTTTGGTCGATTTCGTCGAAAAACTTTTCGTCGCTTTCGAGAATTTCAGGGTCGATAACTTCACGGTATCGATTGTGGTCAGACAAGAATTTTTCGTGTGCATCATTGTATCGGGCCAACGCCTCTTCAATTCCTTTGGCACTATTCGTAGTGATCATTTGCTCTACTTCTTTGCCTCTTCGATTCAAACGATATTGTGATGTTTGACGATTGGATCCATGCAATTCACGTTGGTAGTCTATCCATTTTTTGGTGGAATGGATAACTCGTTTTTATATATATTTTAAAAATACAACATTGGAAATCCTTTAAAATTACTTTTATTGCCTAGCTATATCATTTAGCTTTCTAGTCACAAGTTATTTTGTAGAGCTCTTAATTATTTTCTAAAGAAAGCTAAATGGGCGTTTTTATTTGAGTCACTTTTTAGCGACTTTAGTATTCAGGGGTGCACGTGTTTAAACAAGAAAAAACATGGCTTGTTCACACACGTATGTCGTTGTGCTCCCATTTACACCTTTTCAACAAAAAAACCATGGTGGCTACGGCACTGAAGTTTACTGCAGTTAAATTCTATAATTAACCCCACGTTCAAACGTTTTGTGATAAAAATCATACGCAAATTTCATTCTCAGTTCAGAAATCACTTCCATTATTGACGCTGATTTTCTCAGGATAATTAACAATCACTACAATCGCTGCAACATTTGTCACGTGATTTTTCTCGTATTATGGTATGATCATTGAATCTGCCAACCAGCTGAACATTCGAAATGATGAATAAGAAGGAAATTATTGAAAGTAGTAAACAATGCTATTCACCAGCGAAATTATATTAACTAGCCACCAAGGCGGCGTCGCTCGCCGCTCATGTTCAGCTTGCGTTGTGTCACCACCTGCTCCAAATTATTGCACTTAAAACCAGCGATAAGACTTCCTTTGCTGCTGGCTTTATCGCTTAATAAAGCTCGTTTGCACGTGAAGAGAAATACGTTCCAGGTGTTTCAAATCTTGCATGTTCTTAACTCAGCCGTTCATTGTCGCGGTCGCATTTAAAATGTCAGCAGACTTTCTTGCTTTACACAATGCATTCTGAACGTGAACTTCACGTGGTTTTCCTTTACGATTTTAAACCAATCAAATATCAGTTTAACAATACACTCAAAACGCATAGAGAATAAACTTTTCAGCTTAGTATTAGCTTTTGTTTTACGCGCTCTAACATGGGTGCTATCAGAAGTAGGTGAAAAAATGGTTTCTCGCACGGGAGAAGAAAAAAATGCACGTGCTAAATGAACGAAGTGAATAAAAAACGTTCGATCAGATTAAAATAGATTAAAGGAAATCGATTAAAAGTAATTAAGACAACTATTAAGACAAAAGCAAAAAAATATTTTGTTTCATGATACTCTTTTTTTACCTATCGGTTTTTAAACACTTTGATTGCTCGAAAAAAAGTTCATCCGTCTCAGACAGTCAGGCAAGCGTTAGGATACACTGGCAAACTGCACATGCTGCCACGTTCTGCCACTGCTGCTTTTTTTCCAAAATGTTTAATCAGTTAGTTTCTTTGTATTTAGTTGATGTATTGTTTTCAAAGCCAAGTCAACGTGGAATATAAAACTAACAATAATAATCAAAACAAAACGTTATCTCTATTGGTTCACCAGCAAAAAAAATCACGTTCGATTGGGGTTGCAATGTATTTGTTTCGAACTTACGTCGCACACAAAAAAAGAAATAATTTCGCTCACAACTCAATCTACCATTTTGCGTGACTTGCGAACAAACAGACAGACGGACAGACGGAGAATCGGCTATTAATATGTAGATGTAAATACTAGCAACAACAACATCAATGATTGCTGCTGTAAGGAAGATCTGATCTAGTCCATAAAATTACCTCTGTTACACTTTTGTTTAGATAAAATGTACTTTTGCATCTTTCATCCCAAGCTAAATGTATTTTGCATAATAGTCTCTTTGAACATAAAGTTCTCTTTTTCCAGCTTTTTCATTTTCAAATCTTTTCAATATTGTGAACCATTTGATAAATTCATCACCTAATTCTTCTTTGAAACCTCGTCTGCTGCCAAACATTCAAGCGCTTCGTTCAGATTAGTGGGTAAAGGCGTTCCAGATGTATCCTCTAACTTTCCTGCATCACCTTTATATGGTGGAACGTCAAGTTTCAATTTCTTTTTCACACCATCCAATCCTTAGAAGTAATGAAAATGAACATCTTGAATAGAGTTGTATTCTCAATAAGAGATACTTGGTTACAGACAGGTTATTTTATTTCGTAGGAGAAGGAGGAGTGTTCTTGAAGAACTGGTAACTCGCATGATTTCTACATGTAGCTGTACTAGGTACTAGGTGGCTTATACGTGTAGTTGTACTAGGTACTACTTTATCGGAGATAATTTCATTGGGGAAAATTTTTCGTCGGGGAGAATTTCGTCATTTTGAAATTTTTACTAATACTTTCTTATAAATTTCACTTTTTCAAAATTTTCGTCACGGCTTATTAAATGACTAGCATACTTACCAGCAATGATTGTGGCAGCCACTACCATGTAAGGATTCCCTGCCGCACCACCAATTCTGTTTTCTATATATGTTTGAGAGTCATCGTAATTCTTAATTCGGAAAGCGCATGTGCGGTTGTCGATTCCCCATGCATTGTTAAGAGGCACAAATTGACCAGGACATAATCTCTCATAACAGTTTGGCGTTGGGTTTACTAATGCCATCAGTCCCTTTGAATGTAACCTCAATCCTGCTATCCAATGTTCGCATAACTCCGACAAACCATGCGGTCGGTTAGGATCATAACATAAATTGTTTTTTCCATCTGTGCTCCACAACGAGTGATTCAGATGACCAGACGACCCACTAACTTTAGGAAATGGTTTGGACATAAAAGTAGCAAGGTAATCTCGATTTTCACTGACCTCCTTTACCACATGTTTGAACCGTGATGCATTATCAGCAACTTTTAACCCAAACTCTGGACACATGTCAAGTATGAGCTGCTTCTCCTTTACAGCGGTATGCATCGATGCAAAATTGATGTCTTTAAACGATGGCTTTTTGGTATCAGGATTTAACAAATAAAATTCGTACTCAAACGCTCCGTAAAACGTCATACCGAATTCAGATAATTTCTCAAGCTGTTTTTTACACGCCTGTCGAGCACTGACATCTGATATTTTACTTGTTCGATCTCTACTCTTTGCATGGTATTCTGCCAGTACACTCGCTTCATTATCAGTCCAAGGTAGTTTTCGAAATGTTTCCAAATCAGGATACATGAAACTGTTAAAGATATCAAGTTGTTCCGCTACTCCAGGGCCTTGAATCATTTCACCGTTTGCTGTATACACGTATGATGGATCACATCCACCGAATCCTTCCTCACTGCGATTGACAAATACGTCAGCATCCAAAAGTAAACCACGCGATACTCCACACATGTCGTCGCGTTCAAGTCGAACGAACTTAATATTTTCAGAGGCAATAATGGATTTAACCTTTTCCAGGCTCATTTTTATTGACCAGGATAAATTTTTATGTATTACTAAAGTATTAGAAAAACATTTACATAGTGTACCTTATTTACGTTGTAACACACAAAGCCACCTGAAAGAGAAAAGATAATAGTATTGTAACTCTTCATCAATTTTATGTATCGTCACCAAACATCAAAGGCTTGTTGACTGTAAGATAATAAAGCTGAACTCTCAAGAAAATAGTACTAAGGTATTATGGAGACCTGTAGCTTTAATTCCAGTGAATATTAAATATTTTACTATACTTTTTAGTATTGTGACAAACCATCCAACCCCACCACATTTTAATACACTGTATTGTCTAGGAGCAATTACTTGACTTAGTATTATGCACAAATTAGTACAAAAGCTACTGGAAATCAGCGAATTTGATTGGTTTGAAAACTAGTTATTACAAACCCCAACTGCTCCTTAAAATGTTGTTAAGGATAATGAACAATTATACGGAGAGCTTGTTATTTAAGGCTGGTACCCACCATACGGTGTTATTTAGAGAAACAATCATACCCAGCCTCCTTTTCATGTGATCAACTACGTACAATAGCATTTTGCAATGTTAATAATAATTTGTTCTGAAAAAAAATTTGAAAAACTGAAAAAGGTGAAAGCGCTTGTATAATTTCAAATAGATGAAGTTCGAAATCTGTGAAGCACATGTTCATCTATTCATCTGAGAATTCGGGAACTATTTGGAATCTTCAGTCGATTATAAGATGAGTAAAAGTGTTCAGTGAGTCTAAAAAAGACCAAAACCAAGTGAATACACCCATTCATTTCACTTATGTTAAGTCACGTGGTACGTGGGGACTGGACGCTATATAGCTGTCTTTCAGACCGAAGGAGTGAAGCGAAAGGCTGTAAAGGCTGTAATGCATTTTGCAAAAATTTCTGGAATATTTTGTATAACAGTAATCTATTTCTGGTATAATTAACCATGGAGGTATAAAACAGAAGGAGAACGAACTCAAAATCTGCTATTGTACTATCCGTGATGCGCTGCATTGTTTAAGTCCTCAGTGTGTAATAACATATAATTGCTATCATCTTGCATAATTTTTATACAGTGTGTTTCAAAATGTCTTATCCGCCAACTTTCAAGGCGTATATCTCATTACATGTCTTATAAAATATTGGGAATTTTATATCACAAGAAAGAGCTTTTCATGCTCTATCCGTTAATATAAAATGTGTGCCAAAATATTTGTTCTTCGAAAAGATATTGAAGAAAACCTCAACGATTTGGTTCATTGAATTCTTAAAAGTCAATTAACTGACATGCTAATGACTTTTTAATGGTGTAAGTTTCTTTTGTTGTGCTGATGAAACCTTTAGAAAGTTTTAAGTATAGATTTGCGTATTACTTTCCCACAACAATTAATCGGACAAGTTGCAAATTAAAAATGTTTTTCTGTTAAAAGTATTGACACACGGGACATCAAAATAAAGTCATGCCGCATCTCTCAATACAGCAGCGAACGTTTTTAGTAGACACTTTTCAGAGGACACAAAATTATGATCAAGTTCTTCAAGAGTATCAAAGAAGATTTCCTGGGTCACCAGTGCCTCATAAAAAAACCATTTCCTGGAACGTTAAAAAGTTTTTGAGAACTGGGACTGTACGTAATTTACATAAAGAACGTTGTGGTAGAAGAAGAACTGGTAGGTCGGTAGGAAACATAAACGTGGTAAGAAATGTTCTTGCTAATAATCCAAATGCAACCACGCGGAACAATCCATCAGGATTACCATTTGCTACGTTTAACAGAATTACGCGACTTGATTTGCAATACCATCCTTTTAAAATTTTTGTACGGCATGAACTCAAACCTGGCGATTTTAGACGCCGTGTTCAGTTTTCACAGTGGTTTCAAAATGCAAACAGAAATCTTAGATTTATTTACAACCTTGTAATCGGGGACGAATGCTCATTTGGATTAAATGGTTCCGTTTCGACACAAAATGTAAGAATGTATGCACCGAAGGGTCAGCCGCCCCCCCCCCCCCCCCCCCCCCCCCCTTTAATTATGATAAAAGAAATGACCGGAGCAAAGTAAATGTATGGGCAGCACTGTGTGGAAATGGCTCAGTAATAGGGCCATACGTTTTTAATGGAAATGTTAACGGACGGACTTATTTAGAAATGATAAATAACTTCGCAATTCCGGAATTAAGTCAAATTTATAATGTAAATGTTGCAAATGGAAACCATGAAGTTTGGTGGGCGCAGGATGGAGCCACTCCCCATAGAACAAGGCAAGTCAGAGGAAGGCTTATACAGGTCTTCCGTAATCATGTTATTGGTCTTGGTCATGGTGTGGAGTGGCCTGCTCGCTCTCCTGATCTAACCCCATGTGACTTTTTTCTTTGGGGGTATATAAAACAGAAGGTTTTCACGTCACCTCCTCAAAATTTGCATGCCTTAACAAGAAAAATCACAGACGCTTTCAACGAACTGAAGCGAAATCCAGGTATGGTTAGAAATGCATTCCGTGAAATGCAGAGAAGATCACAACAATGCCTGGCAAACCAAGGACATCATGTTGAAGGGCATTGATTCTCTTTTTCTTTATCCTTGTGTTGTTTTTTTAAGTTGTTGCTTTTTTATCTAGCGTTTACATAGACCCTTAGATATTTTTTTTATTGTGTGATGATTTTTAACTTTTTTATTGTGTTTACAAATGGCCTTCATTGTAAATTGAATTAATTGACTTTTAAAAATTCAATGAACCAAACCGTTGAGTTTTTCTTCAATATCTTTTCGAAGAACAAATATTTTGGCACACATTTTATATTAACGGATAGAGCATGAAAAGCTCTTTCTTGTGATATAAAATTCCCAATATTTTATAAGACATGTAATGAGATATACGCCTTGAAAGTTGGCGGATAAGACATTTTGAAACACACTGTAATTTTGGCGTTTTTGCGTGAAAACTTCGTTCATATCAATTCTCCAATGTGATTAAAGATCGTTAGGGTAAAGTTCTTAGCATGCATAATCTGTAGGAATTGGGAGAATTATGCAAAAACGTCACAAATATGCAACGAAAACATTGCAACTTTAGGTCTATATATCTCGTGATCCCCTCAAGCAGTTTCGCCGAGCTTCAGTTTTTGAAGAGAGAATAATCCTAAGTTTTTGCACGTACCGCGGCACTATCGAGGCGCATATAAGTCAGAAGATATGTAGATTGGAACTTATACATGAATTACGCGATATCTTCAACTCTGTATAAAAACATAGATTTTCATTTGTTTCTCAAGGAAGCTTTAGGTTTAATAATCTGCTTGTCACTATGCAGCAAGTTGATCCGTTGTTATAATGGATGATATTTGGTTTTTAAATTGTCGTTAATTTTTAAAAAAGTATTCGTTTCACCGACACCCAGCCGAAAGCGCATCACGGATGACATCAAAGTGATACCGCAATGAATAGAATAGTCATTATCTGAATAATAGAAAAATAAGAGTTCGTTCTCCTTCTGTTTTATACCTCCATGAATTAACAAGTACGTTTTAATTAGTACGGATGTTGCTGCGAGTTTTTTCAGAAGGCATGTATCGCTGGAATTTTTACCGCAACATGATATTAAACTGTCTGGTTTTCCTTAGATTGAAAATGGCTGATGCAGTAAATACCAACAGTTCCTCTTTTTGCTAGGAAGCTTAGATATTCTTCTAACACTAAAAGATGAAAAATAGGAAATAAATAGAAAAATGATGGTGGAACTGGCAGGTAAAAACACACTCACTTCTTACTCACCCTGTAACCATTTTTCATATCATGTTTATATTGTAAGAATACTTTTGTTTACACATAGCACTTAGTTTCTAGTTGAAAAGAAAACTTTCGAAACGGGACAGGATTGTTTGACAACTTAATGTCATAAAATTTGAAAAGGGTCTCCAAACGTAACAAATACTTTATGATCATATAATATATTCAGGATGATCTTTTACATACATACTCAGAAGAAAATAATGTTTTCTTATCCTTCGTAGACGATGTACACGTTTTTTTTTATAAGGAACCTTTGTGGTTGGGCTGAGGCTGAAGTTCCTTATTTTTTTAAAGAGTTTGAGCCTCACAGTTCCTTAATTAGTTCCTTATTTTTTAAGCTATCTTTTTTACCAAAAATTCTTTGTTTTTACATTGATTTAATTCTTTGCAACTGACCATTGATAATTTGCGTTGTACATAATTTATAAACTTGCAAACTACTTCAGTTTGCAGCCTTTTTGGTATAGATTTTCTTGTGTTTAGTTTTTATTAGTTTTATTGATATAAAAAAGAAAGTTCTTTAGTGTTTCTTATATTTGAACTCTTATTTCAGCCTGGTTAGTTCCTTAAGAATTCCTTATTTTTAGAGACTTTTTCAGCCTCAAATTCCTTATAAAGGTGTTCCTTATATGAATAAAACGTGCATATTATCAACTTATATCTTTTCAGAAAATCATTCAAGGAAAGTTTTTCTTACCGATATATTTTCCTATTAAAACGTTTAAAAACCTTTTTGATGATTCTGACTCTAAACCGAAACTTTTCGCCATTTTAAAACATTACGTAAAGCAACATTTGAAGAAGCGTTCAAGCAGAAAAGTAAGACCCCAGACCCTACAGACCTGAGACACAATACTTTGACGCTAATATCTCGATATCAGGTAACACATCACCATTTCATGAATTTAATCCGGTGTAGAGGATTATTTTAACTCCCTGGGAAAAATGACCCCCCCCCCCCCCCCCCCCCCCCCCCCCCCCCCAGTTAAAATAAACTAGGAAATAATGACTCCCTTAGTAAATAATGACTCCCCATTATTTCGGATTGAAAAATGTCAGGGAGTCAAAATAAACTAGTTAATCATGATCTTTAACTTATCGAAGGCCCAATTGTAGTTGTTCAAATATACCAAAGTTCAGTCAAATCCGACCATTTTTGAAGTCTCCAGGCTGCCCCAAAACTTTAGCCTCGTTTTGGCGCAAAACCCCCGTTCCAAGCCCAAAAATAAAAATTTTTAAAAAACACTCCCAGATATTCACCTAAGGAACAAGTGTGCAAAATTTCAGCCAAATCCGACCATTTTTCAGGCTGCCCCAAAGACACACAGACTGACAGACACACAGACATTCTCAGTTCTGAAACTCATTTGAGGTCAATTTCATTTCAGTCATAATCGAAACGTAATACAAGCCTCGTATAATTAAATCCAAATCTTATGCAGGCATGATGTCTTTTCATTTTTCCAAATGAAATTCTATTTAAACACTGCAGTAAGTTCACTTAATTCCATGGTTATGGGTGCACAAATTGCAAAATCAGCGTGAATCTGTAAAGGCGAGGAAGGGGCTCTCTTAGGACATATGAACAATCGCAGCTCATGCTCAGTACCACGCCTTCTCACATCATTTCGAGGCTGATAATCAAACATCCTTGGGAACTTCAAACAAGAGCTTACATTGCATTTGTTGAGACGTCATTCCCGAAATTAAAACCCGTAAAAATGTTTTAGACGGGATTCACGTTTTTTTTTATAAGCAACACGTTTATAACCAACACTAGTAAATTTTCTCTAAAAGTTAAGCAACAGTACTAAAAGAATCTCAGATAAATTAGCAACATGAAATTTTGAAATGATGTAGCACTAGCATAGCTACAGCACATTTCTTAAAACTGTTACACTAGGTGGTTACACTAGGTTGCAGTACTACACTATTTACTTAGATACTTCAGCTTTGACAAACGATTTCAAGACTGGAAATACATATTTTTTCGATTAATACTTAGCAACAAATTAAGCAACATTACTACTAAAAAATGGTCATTTTTTAAGCAACATTACTACTTACGTCTGATCTTGGTTGCTTATAAAAAAAACGTATACTAGTATTGTACTCTAATTTCAAACGACGTGCTTTGTAGCTTTTAGATACATTTGAGATATATTTAGATATATCGATCAAACAAGAGTGTTGGGAAACTTACTGCATTCTATGCTAAATATTTCGATCAAATAACCTGGCTGGTGTTTTCCTCCAATAAGACATATAAATAAATTGGTTTGAATGTTAATATGAAGAAGAAAAATAAAGAATAGAAAACTCAATACCACATTTTCTCTAAATTTACAAAAAAATTTCCAGGATTTTGGGAGCGGTTATTAGAGAGGAGCGCTGAAAGAATCTGGAACGTAACCTAGTGAGCTTATTTTCGGTAAAACTTCGATCTTTGAAATTTTATTTACAAAATGTTCACAATTGCTAAAACGGGTTTAAAATCATCCAAAATTGACCAAACACCGAAGTTGATTAAATACCGAAATTGACCAAATACCAAAATTGACCAAATACCGAAATATTTACATAAAGATATTTCACCAGTACAATTAATGCAAAAATACAGAAGTAAATTTTTTAAAAATTATTTATAAATTTTACAAATTTAAAAATACAAAATTCTTCCAAAAAATTCAAAATTCTTCCTAAAAATTCACTTATCTTCAAAAAATTCACTATTGGTTAACCGTGCTCCATCACTAAAGAACATCTAAGTACTTGCCAACGCCCGTCCACCCTCATTTAAACACCTGATTTACTTACCCACCTTAGGCAACACCCATGTCTCAATGTTCGTTTCTAGAATACATCAGAATACGAAATTACAACAGGCTAACTCAAGAGTATGTATCTGGTTCAGGAAATTCTTTACTCATTCAAGAAAAAATAGTTTTCTTGAAAATTAATGATATAATCAAAATCCAAATAAACGCCATTTATTTATGATGGTGTAGATACCACTAATTTTTTGTCGTGTCGAATTGAATTCAGCGCCCTCCTGTGCCTGCGAACCTTCATACAAATACTAATGGCAGTTCTGTTGAATTTCTCATATCAAACTGTTAAGTTTTCATCTTCCATCTGCAAAAACAATCCATCATCAGAGAAGGTCTGGGGAGGAGGTGGCAACATGTCAATCAAAACATCTTCGGAATCTGACCAGTCATCAACGGAAAGATCATCTTCGAAACAGATATCTACATCATGGCTGATTTCATCTGACTTCATTCTTTCTTTCATGGAATTATGTTCGTCGTTCAAACGATAGAATGTTGTAGTCTTTCCAAATATATCCATCATTTCATGTTCCGTGTTGAACACCACATGTTTTCGAATGTTGGGACGTGACTTTTTCAACAAACTATTCAGTTTTCGCTCGTTGTTTTGTGCAGGCAAAGCAATCTTAGCTGCTACTTTGATACTTTCTGATACTTCGATACTGTGATCTCTAAACGCACCATCTTCTTTCTTTTCAGCTATATTCGCAGAACTAACGACATCTATATTTCCATCTTGTAATCTTTCCGTTTCACTGACAGATTTTCCAATAACTGACATTTCGCTAAAATTCCCGATTATGTTGCCAGAGTTAACGACTTCAAAATTTGCTTGTGGATTTTTAATCCTTTGAAATCGTTCAAACTTCAAACAAGCTCGTTGAATATTTTCCTCTTGTACAGACAACATACGTTCGAATTTCATTTGATCTTTCAAAGCTTCCTCAATTTTATCAAGGACATCATCATCGTTATTGTTGCAACCATCCTCAAGGAAATCCAATGAAGATTCTCTCTGTCCACTAATCCAGTTATCAATATATTCAAAATCTTTCAACAGATCACTTGCATTATTACATTCCAACACACAACCTTTCCACTTTTCCAGTAAGATCGCTAAAGTTTCCCAGCCACGTTTTACTTGTGCCTCTCTGCTTTTAAATAAATCACCGCAATTCGCCATCAATCTCTTCAGACGCTCTGCATGCTCCACCAGCATATCGTAGTTCTCTTCATACGACTTATAATCACTGAATGCTTTTTGAAACTCTATCAGTGAAGATTGACTATCGATCTTGTTCTGGCGTAAACTTTCAAGAGCTTGATTTCCATTTGATATAAATCCATCGACCCAACCGCTAGAGAGATCATACAAAAACTTCATTAATTCAAAACATAACCACAAAACGCATAATGTTGTAATAACTTTTCGCACCATAAACGATCTGCATCAGCCAGGTAGGCCTGTACACGTTCAGCATCGATCAACATACTTTCGTACTCTTTGTACAGTTCTTCCAATTGTTGATATTCTTTAGAGAAAGTCGTCATAGATGCAGCACTCCACTCCACCAGATGTTGACAGGTCGATGTCACACCAGCTTCTTCCATCCGCAAAGCATCCACATGTGCACTTACCGCAAGAAAGTCCACCTGGTCATAAGAAACAAATTTATTTACTATTTATTTACTATTTCCGAGTTTTAGGCGAGAAACTTCGAAGAGGTTTATTCGTGGAACCCACCTGTATTTTCGCATGTTGCTTTTTTGCGTTTTCCAAATCACCAAGAATAAAATTTAGATCGACCTCTCCTATGTGTTGCATACAAGTGCGACATAGCTGCAACGCTTGTGAAATTCTTTCATAATGGACATGCATTTTAAAAGCAGCTTCCAACTTAACAAGACGTTTTCGTAGAAGTTCTTTCATATCATTCCACATCTCAAACACATTTTCAACGTTCCTTGAAATCTGCTATGGATGAAGATTGTATGTTAGTAAAAAAGTTCCTTAATATGTTAATCCACACCACTCCATGTTCAAACCTACTTCATAAACTGGCGTGGATGGCTTTCCGCTCAAGATCTCCTGTGACAATTCTCCAAACGTGGTCACACGGTACTCATTGGCCAATACATTTCTCACAAGCTTTTCGGTTCCTTTGAGTAGGTTGTCACATTCTGTGGAAGTACAACCAATGAAATCTATTTCAATCATACCGATCTGATCTTGAATCCACTTATTGATAGAATCCAATTCTGTTTTGAAGCGAAAGAACTTTGCAGCATCCTCGAGCATCTTGGAACGCTTTTCAATTAATACTTCAACACTTCGTAACTCTGATTTCAAAATTTCCTACAATCATTTTCAAATGGAAGCTTTCTTTTTAGCAAACCCAAAAAAGTTCATCTTAAAAACCCATTACATCGCATGACGAACTATGTGTTTTTTTTTTACTTGTCGATAAAATAACAGTAACGTCGATAAAATAACAGTAACGTTATCGAAAACTTACCTGGCTATGCATAATAGAGGTAGAATATATTTGAAATTCTGACCATTCTCCAAATTGCAGTATTTGTTCATCAAGTATTTGGACATCTTTTGAAATTTGCTGTAATTCATTCGACAAGAACTGATGACGTTTCAGCAGATTGAGTGCGCTGTTTTCGTCATTACCAGTGTCTGTGTCTTGGAGACGTAGACTCTTGTCTTTGATGACGGTTGAAAGAAGGGTTTGATTCTCCATAACCTGTTTATGAACACAAAATAATAAATATCAATTCACGTAATTTAATTCTGATAATTTTAGCACTAATCCGAATAACACCTGAACTAGCAAAGCAAGAATAGCAATTATGATTACGTCGAATCTTCGATTTATTTCATCATCAGGATAGTATATTTTGTTTTGTCGTCGGAATATATCAATTCACAAATGATGGAGATAAAAAACATTGATTTAAATCACACTTTACTTTTTGTATCTGATGAGTCCTTTTCAGAAATGCGATCTTTTCGCCTAGTGTCTTCCGAAACTCATCTTGAGCACTTTCAACATCGCGCGGCAACTGCTTTATTTTACGCGCAAAAACGCCATTAGTATCGTCACTTCGTTTCGTCGTTTCGTCTTTGAAATGTTGAATTTCGTGATTTTCGACAAGAAGTCTTTCGATTTTCATTAACAGATTGTCCGTTTCTAGAAACCAAAATAAACAATGCATCAACCTCTTGCTGACTAAGCATTATCTTTTTCATCGGTTTTCCATTAAGCATGGCATTCCCTTCGTTCACTTAGTCCATCCGCTACAACGGTTAACAAAATTCCTACTTTCGACTTGAATTTTATAAGCCACCAACTTGAAGAATGGATTATTATTTTTTCAGCATCCGAATGGAAAATTGGAAGAACGGATTATAATTTTTTCAGCAAGGGAAATAACCTTTAGTCACTCACCATGGGCGTTTCCACCAACATCGACGCTTTGAACATGTTCACGTTGGTTTTTTATCCATTGGATGGTTACAGCAGCTTCATCCTTTAAGACCAGAAAAACACAGGCTTCTTTTACGATGTTTTCTTTCTCTTCACAAATTTCAGAAACGTCTTTGTAACTAATAAACAAAGACCGCGGATGTAAAGGTAGACGATCAAAACAAAAAAATGAAACAGACTTAAATCGATGAAAATATTTTCAACCGTAACACCTACCTCGTCAACAGATGGTCAAGGCATTGTTTTAAGTTGCCATCATGACTCGATATCTCCATTTCATCCAATTTACCGGCAATCGAAGAAAGGTCTGCTTTGATGTCGACAAGTTGTTTTTTCCATCTCTTGATCACATCTTTCTCTTCGCTAACTTCAAAAGTTCCAAGGATTTTTTTCAGCTTATCAATCATTACTTGATACTTCCCAATTTCTTTATGCAAACACTCGGACTTCAACATATTGGTGATAGTAAGTTTCATTGATGACGATTTTTCTTGCAAGTTGGTCAGCATTTTATGCAGATTATTCAAGGTCGAAACGCATTCTGATTGTTGGGCTCCACTTAACCTGTGGAATTCCTTGTTAATTTCGTTAAAGATTCCCTCATAACTTTTTAACTTTGCTTCGAGATGCATGGAAGTGTTTTGCGTCCAGTTATCAGATGAAGAATTCTTCAAACTGGCCAGTTGTGTTTCATGATCATCAAAAAGTTCACAAATCTAAAACCAAGATGAAACGAACTGAATCTAGAACTTTCATTAAAATTCTGTCAAAAATGGTTGAATTTTGAAAACTGTTTTTCGAAGAAATCAATTTTGCAGAATAACTTCAATTATAGAAAAGACGATGCCTTCTCGTCAAACTATTGTTATAAATACGCTATTATGTATGTAATACAATAGAAGCACTGTAGGTCATTGGTGAAATCCCAAAAATTCGCTACAGGGTGCCGGTACAGGTATAACGAATTAAAATAAACCTGTGTTAATCTTTCTTTGAAGGCTAACAAGTTCAACATATCAAGTAGTGATTTCTCCTTCAACAGATTCGTCTCCAATCCTCTCTGCAGCTTCTCTAGAAGACTCTCACATCTTTTCACAATGCATTCTGAATCCATCTCATCATTGGTTATCGAGGAAATGGTTGCATTAACATCATTCACCTCGACTTGCTGTTTTTTCAGATTACACGTCATACTCTTCAACTCTGTCAACAACTGACGTACAACACCTGGCAATGACGTATTGGTCAATGTGTCAATTGATTGTCGGAGCTCATCGTTACGAAGTAAACATGCTTCTGCATAATCGCACTTTTTGTCAAGACTCTGTAAGGGAAGTTGAGATATCAGCGACAAAAAAAAAAGGATTAGATCCTCCACCAAACATTGTGAGAGTTCGTAAAATAAAAAGAGTCCCACACAAACCTTCAAAAGAGATGTTTGATTCAATGAACCTTCCTTCCTCTTCAATAATTCTTTCAGATTTTTGAACCCCCTTTTCAATCCTTCCAATTTAGGTTCCAACTCAATGAATGTTAGCCGCCCTTCTTCTAATAGAATTTCCCCAAATTTCTGGACATGAAGGTGTGATTTCTGTTGTAGGGTCAGTTCTATAGCGATCGCAGAATGTTTTCGATAATGCATTTCAATATCCTCAGGTGTGTTTAAAGTACTTTTTTGGGAAAGCTCTTCTGAAGTATTTTTTATCCAATCATCAATAATTTTAATGTCATCGAAGAAGGCATGAAGTCGATGTTGAGCTTCTAATTTCTGTTTTCTAAACACAAGGATGTGGATGTGGATGGATATAAAGTCGACTCTGCATATCTCGAACTCTCGGGGAATTGGGAGAAAAGTTCGAGATATCGAGAAAGGGGTAAGGAAAATTCTCTTGCTTAGATTTTGTGACATTTTTTTCAGCGACGATTATAGTTTTTTTCTATTCTTAACCCTGGTTGATATTGTGTTTTTTGGGACACCATACTTCTTTTTACCTCTTTTTTAGACATCCCTTTCTCCAGGTCTTTAAGTGCCTTACATTGATCTACTACAAGTTTGTTTGTAAATCTTCGCTTAACGAACTTCATGTTTTCGCCTTTAGTAGAGCCAATCAATTAATATTTAAAAAAAATAGATTCATAACCTTTCCGAAAACTCGAATTTAGAAAAATGGAATTTTATCAAAACATTCAAAAATACGAAACTCACGTCCGGAATTTGTAAAAGTTTTGTGGAAAGTTCGAGATATCGAGAGCCGACTGTAAATGGATAACGGACCAAACGACCGATCAAATCAACAAACAATAAATCAATCGAAAAAACAATCTCAAGATGTCGGACCATCCTGATGACAGAACGAAAAGCTAAGTTACTCAGGAAATGTACAAGAACAGATGCTACAAACCTCTCTCTAGCCATCTTGTCCAGTTCTGCAAAAGAAACTTCGGTTTGTTTCAATATGGTTTCAACATGAACTTTGAACCGTGGATTCAAATGATCTCTCTCTGCATGTAAATCATCTTTAGTGTTTCGAAGTTGAAGAACACCAGCTGCTATGACGTCATGTTCCCTCATTAAATGTTTGCTACTTTTCAAATCAGAGCCAATCAGACTGCTTGTACTTTGCTGAATCTGCAAAAAATAAAAAGTGGAGTTATTTGTGATGTTACCAAGCCACGAAAACGCACTTTCATGCTCACAAAAGAATTACCATGTTATTGATTTTTTCCAGAAGATTTTTTGAGTTCTGAATAAATGTTTTATAATCAATATCTTCTTGTATGGAAACAGATTTCTTTTGATTTAAATCATGCAGATCATTGAGAGATCTTTTCAAATTGATCATCATTTCGTTCACTTCATTCGAAATACCGTTATGTCCGTTTGCTACATTTCGTGCATGCTCCTCAAACAGCTTTATCCGCTCCGCATCGCATAACATATCCCTTCTCACAGTATGTAGTATCATTTTCTTTTCAACAGATAGTTGTACGTCATCTTCATCAATAACATTACATTTTTCCATCGTTATCATCTAGAACGAATGTAAGAAAAATAAGTCTAATTCAGGTGACATGAAGGCAGACATGGATAGAACACAAAAAGCCGAAAATCTCAAAGGCCGCTACATATATTATAAACAATAGTTTTAATGCACCCGAAACACTGTTTAACAACAGAAATAAAACACCTCATTACCTAAAAAAACTATGCTTGGCTATCGTTTAATTAAAATCGTTACCAAATGTATGACAGAAAACAATCACAAGTTAGTTTGCATGCTTGACTGATTGGAAAAATCGTTAGGTGTTGTTAGCTCAGGAATGTTTTGTAAATTTTTAGGCTGATTGTTTCCATTTGTTATTATTCATAAAAATTGTTTATCATGAAGTAAGCTTTCGTAAGTATCTGGTGATATATCAGCATCAAATAATTGAAATGTGCCTACCCTATCATGAAGATGAGATTGGAGAAGGTTGTAGTCTCTTGTGATATCTTGCAAAACTTTACAATCTTCCAGTTCAATATCTCTTTGTCGAACTTTCTCCATCAATTCATTCCATAAAACAGACAAGCTTGAAAGTTTCTCCATGACACTACCATCTTCATCACATTGGTGCAATATCTCATCACCAGTTTTCGAAAGTTGCTCAAACGCCATTTTTTGGATTTCTATATCTGCATGCAATCTTTTATGTATTCGCATAGAATGGTTCAAATTCGAGAAATTTTTGTTGCAAGATGTTGATTTGTCCTCAACCCAATGTTTAAGCTTAAAAAATAAATATTACAAGCAATGTTACATCTTGATTATCATCGTTATCATAGCCGAAGGTCAACAACTTGACCTGAGATTTAGGAGATTTATAGTGTACTTATTTTGATTATTCAAGAAAATTCAACACACAAATTGCTTTTAGACAGATTAAGAAATAATATCAACAATAGAACTCCAACACCAGTGAATGTTGTTATGACTACGTTTAAAATGGTGTCTTCAAACCTAACAAAGATCTTGAATCTCAAGGGACATGCCGATTTAATCTAACTTTAAAGTAAGTCCCTGTTAACTGTTATCTCACTAATCTGAAGTATACCCTATTTTGAATACCTATAGAATTTAGGAAAAACAACAAAATGTTTGCTTACCTCAGAATGTCTCACACAAAATAATGCAAATCTTTCCTTTTTCTCCAACTGAGTTTTAGACTGTAAAACTTTTTCACTCAGTTCTTTTCTCTGCACAGACAAACAGGCTAGCTTGTTTTTGATATCAGCGCTTTCTTTTGCATCAACTTTAGTATTAACTTCAAAAAGACTTTTAATTTGGGCAGATAACAACACCAAATGCCTTTCTGCTTTTTGTAATCGTTGAAAATGAACTCCAGAATCTACATGCTCCATATTTACAGACACCTAAAAACAAACCATTTAAAGGTTCTTATGTGCATAGCAGGTGCATGCAAGATTGAATCAAAAATAAAAAAACCCACTTACATCTAAGGATGATAAAGTTGTTTTCACCTTATGCACATCTTTCTTCAATGAGAAAACTGATAATTTGGTATTCAGAGTTTTCAACATGTCTTCATAACTGGCCACATTACTCTGATAGCTTTCAGTTAAGGTATCAAGTTGGCGAGTAAACTAAAAATTAACAACTCAATTTTTCAGCATTTTTAAGAACAGGCACGTCATTTTATGCTTGCAAAGCAAAAACTGTATAATACACAGCTACTATTTCCTTAGAATATAATAGTTATCACTTTCCTACATATCAAAAAATAATGTTAATACCTATTATGCTTAAATATATTCATATATCTCTGATGAAGTTGGAAATCATTTTGTAAATATTGAACAATGAATGATAAAAAGAATGCTCAGCAAATTTTACAGAAACATGTTTCCTGGAAATGCATGCAGAAAGGAAACCTGAGTATTCCAAAAAAAGAGATGGCTAGTAAACAGTTCTTTATAATAAACTTCACAGAGAAGTAGTATTATCATTCACCCAAGTAGTATTACGTATCGTAAGTAAATGAAGTTGGATATGATGCATGTATCAGACAACCCTAAGAAGTCTCTGAGATATTTGAACGTTTCTGCCAATCAAAAACTAGCCTTTCAATTCTATGAACAAAAGGACTACCTACCTCGTCCTTTTCTTCTTCATCAATTTTCAACTGACATAGTGTTTTCTGCAGACAGGTAAGCTTATCTTCCTTGGCTTTATGTTGATTCATTATAACCTTGAGATCAGAAAGGGCGTCTTTTGTAGAATAACAATCAATAGCAGTATTTTCTAACTGTGAAAGAGATGCTTCAAATGTTTGACAACTGCTAGCAAGTGACTGAAGTTCTACTGAGAAGTCTGCCATTTTGATTTTTTCTTCATACTCATCACACAAGCGGTCATGGTGGCAATTTTTCTGTTTAAACGTTGTTTTTAAATCATCTTTTTGTTTCAACAACTTCTCCAAAGATTTGCCTGGGTATAAAGGCAACATTTCTTTACAGTGTTCATCGATTTTTGCCAGTTCTTCATTTAACAAATGCTCATCCTTTACACAAAGTTTCAATTGATGCAGCTCGTTTTGAAGCTGATAACTTGATTTTCCTTCTAAATCTCCAAATTGGGATAACTGATCTGTATAGCTAGTTAAATGATCGCAGACATTTATAATGTCCTTATTCAACTTATGAAAGTAACAAGCTTTTAACAGCCTACTCCTTCTTTGATTTACTTTTCCATCAAAGCGCTTCCACAGGTTGCAAAGTTTTTCTAACACACCTTCAATTGTTTCTTTGTGTGGATGGTTTTGGTGGCATAAATTGCTACCAAGAGTATGTACTTTCTGAAATAGTTTTTGTGCGGATGGAATTGAAAGACAAAAATGTTCAAATTTTTCATTCATTGCACAAGCTTGGTCATAATTTTCACTGTAATTGTCACTGCTCATATTCTTATGTAAATCTGTAAGGACAGACTTCAAATTTCCAGCTTCCTGATAAAAATACAGCAAATTGTAAGAACTGTGTAAGTTCCTTTGTCTTGCTTCAGCAATATTTTCTAGCTTCTTGAATTTACTCTTGATAAGTTTTGATTTGTTTTGGATGGCTTTTGTTGTTTCTCTTTCTTTTCTTGACTGAAAAAAAACTTTGAGCAATCTTTTATATTTCAAAATATCAGCCAACAGAATTTTGTGTTTCTTTAACAGTCTGTCACATGAAGACAAATCTTTTCCATATTCTGCTGAAGAAGCATGTGATATAGTTTCTTCCACCCACTCAATATGTACATCTGCTTCTGAAAGGTATTCCAGTTCACTTAAATTCAAATTCAAATCTACTGTTCTGTGCAAAACATTTTTTGATAATGTATCCCATGCATTTTTCAGATCATTAATATTTTCACTGATTCTGTGACAATGATCTTCACTGTTGTTTGAAAGTTTCTCTCCTTGTAAAAGAAGCTTGTTAAATGCTTCTTGGCGAGTTATAAGTTGATGCTCAATTGCAGTAAGTGAATTTTTCGTTTGTCGAACTGATATGAGATCTTTTGTTTTTGTAAAAGAAGATAGCTTTGCCAGTTGATCAGATATCCACAAAAACTCAAATGAAGACTTTTGAAAGAATTCTTGACACTCCAAATCTTTGGTAATTGTAATTCTCTTTTTTTTACACGCTTCATCCAGATCTTTCAATTTCAACTGAGCATTTTTAACATCATCATTTAACTTCTGTTTCATGTCAGAATCTTTTAGCTTTTCACCATCTTCTAACAATCTTTCAAGTACTTCAGCTTGTGATCTTATCTCGGATTCCATTTTGTTATGATTCAATAGCATGGATCTACAACTACTTAGATCTTGATTAGCAACTGGTTTACCTAACTTTTTCTGTGAAGCATCTAACCAAACAGTGAAGTTCTTCATGTTTGTTTGTACTTCATCACTAATCTGAGAATCGGACAATTCTTCTTCTTTGACTCTAAAAATTTGCTCCAATTCAAACCACTTGCCATCAACCTCATGAAGGAGATCAGTAATCTTGTTTGATGCAAAATGGCAATCTTCAATCAAAAGAAAGCCTTTCTCCTCCATCTTTCTCTTTAATGCACCTTGCATGGTCATTTCAGCCCATATATTTTTATGATGAGACTTTTTCTTGTTGACATTCAAATCATTTAAACTACTACATGTCAATAGACCCTTTTTCTCCTGGATCCAAGAAATAAGCTCACCACATTCACCATTAAAGTCTTGAAAGGCTTTTAGTTGATTCAATTCTGATTCGACCAGATCACTTTTGGTTTCCACATCACACAGCAAATTTTCAGTCTCTTCAAGTAAGTTAAATAGTATCTGACATGTTGTTGTTGTTGTTGTTGTTGTTGTTGTGGAAGTATTTAATTCAGTTTTTAATGAGGCCAACTTTTTGAGATCTGAATGCTTCTTATGTTTTACTTCATTGTATCTTTCTAGCAGTCTCTCTCTCGAAACTTGTAACGACTCTGTTTCTAAACTGATATGATCAAGTAAAATTTCATACGAAGATAAATGACTTTTTATTCTTTGAAGTTCTTTGCAATTTTTCAAAAATGTCTTCTTCTTTTCCAATTCAGCATCCCTTGATGCTATAAGATAATGAATATTCTCCATGCCATCTCTCAAATGTTTGATTGTAGTTTCAACAGAGGTTTCTCTAGAAATACTATCCGCCAATGCTATAACTTCATTCACATCACTCGTAAGATGCGTCGCAAGTTCTTTTTCTTGCTCATTCAAAATAATGCATTGATTGACATCTGAAAGTGTATCTGCAACAATAGGATCAGAAAGGAGAGATTCCTTTCCTTTGATACAGAATGAAAGGTCATTTGCATCTGCCATGAAACCTTGTATTCCATAAGCCATAGTTAAAGCATTGGATCGTTCCAATGACAAAATTGAAACACTTTCAACTTTCTTTTTTACTTCCTCTAGTTTATCATAAGCTACCTTTGGCAACACATTTCCACTTTCAACTAACTTATCATAATCTTGCTTTATTGCAGCTTTTTTGTTTTTGATAGCGTCTATTTCTTTTTCAATTCCTTGCTGTTTCTTAAGTTCCTGACGTACAACATACTCATTATCTGCATCATATTCAGAATAAAGTTGATCTTCTTTTTCTTTTATCCAGCAACAAAGTTGCTCACAATCACTAAGGAATGTGTTAACACCATGAAGTTTGAAAATATCTTGGTCTAATTTTTCAAGGGATACGGTTACTTCAGAAAACTTTTTGAATAATTGTTGTTTTAATAATGCAACATTTTCATAGTCTGGATGAGTTTCCAGACTGGATGCCTCATTTTCTTTACTCACTGAAATATTTCTGCAAAGTTTTAAGTTTTCCCAACATTCTTTGGTTTTCCTCTTCAGTGCTTCGATTTCATCATTGAACAAATCCATTGTATCTATTGCAAGCTCAATTTCTGTAAGAGATGAGATTAACTCTTGATGATTTTGTAGGAATACTTGATAGTTCAAATGTAATTCTAGAAATTTCATTTTGTCTTGACAGATTTTCTGGAGGTTTAAGTAACTGTCAAATAATTGTAATTGTCTACTTGAAACATTTTCTCGATCAAAATGAGTGATAAATGATTCATTTTCTGAATGATTTCTAAATGATTCTGAATGAAGAGGTAATGGAAGGGTAAGACTGGGAAGTTCATTTTCTTCTTGATCAAGGTCAGGTGATTCATAACGATCAATTTTCTTAGACAGACTCTGTAGAATATCGATTTCGTGTTTGAAAATTGTTATCTCATATTGAATGTCCGAAAGGCGTTTTAGAAAGAACTAAAAGACAAGCATAATACAATAAAAATAGTTCTAGTTCTAAGTCATGGAACTTCCTGAATTTAATTTTAAGTACCTCTGTTTGTATCTTACTCTCAAAGATATTTTCAGTTGTGATGAGTTGTAATTTTTCATTGATCCACAATTCTGCATAGCTTGCATTAACATAATACTAAAACAAAAACATACTGGAAGTAAAATAAGTCATTTTCAAAGAAACATTCATGTCAAGAAAAAATGTTTCTAAAAATGTTTTCCAATACACAACTGTTAATGAAAGTTTTGCTTCTATCAGTAGTTTACTTCGGCCATTCACCAGATTTTTAAATTTGCAACAAGTTTCTTGTAAAACTTTGATTTCTTGTTCAACTCTTTCAACATCCAATGGCTTGGTTGTAATAGACATCCACTGTTGTAGAAGCTGATCACATTGATAAAAACATGAATTTGCTTCGGAGATCAATACCTAGATTAATTATTTTACATTAACTCTGATTTTTAAAAGTGTCTCTGATTTAACAACTATAATGAGGAAGATATTATCACCTGATGTTTTCGTTTATATTTGTTTAAAGACATTAAGTCTTGTCCAACTTCTCTTGTCTCAGCAACTCTCAGTTTGTCACTGAGAGTTGTGTTCAAATCAATCAAACTGTGGAGAAAGTAATTGATAGTTTGAGAAAAATCTAAATTCTTGCTCTTCTCTTCACATTGGTCATGCCGAATCTGTAAGAAAAAACATTTTAAAAACGGTAAACTCAGAATACCAAAGCAGATGAAGGGCCCTTATAGGAGTGTGAGACAACAATGAGACTCCATAAACATCTTCGTTAAGTAACAGGGACCGAAACCAACCTGCTTAATCTCTCCCAACTCTGCTAACTTTTTCTTCATTTCAGTCGACAACTGTGAGTTAGTCTTGAGTTGTCCTTCGACTCTTCTTTCTAGCTCTTCAAATCTGTAGCAATAACTTTTAAAATGATGAATGTCCTGCTCATGAATTTCAATCATTTCCTTTACTGCTATAACACTTTTACCATGATGATTCAATGAGAAATTCTAAACAAAGGTTATACATTAAGACAGTATTGAAATTACTTTCGACTATTTGATTTAACATGATATTCAAAATGGATATTTAAATTGTTAGGTTATACGAGAAGTTTGCTAATATCTACAAGTAGCTAAAGATCAGGAAATGATGGCAACAAAAAATCAGTCAAATGTGACAAACGATAAACAAGTGCAATTTAGTTTTCTAATCAACATTATGGCCATTATTGTTGTCTTGAACAATTAAAACTTCATTGGGGGAATGCTGCATTGTCTGTTTAGTAGCAAATAACTGCACACCCTTACAAAATCTTATTTGCCAACACACTCTTATTTCAAAGATTAAGGGAAGGAAACATTGTTAGGAAGGTGAGTACTAATTAAACCATCTTGATTTGTTTTGCAATTAATGTGATTTCTAATTATATTATTTTTTCTGACATAATTTTTACAAACCTGGAATGTGTTCATCTCAAACTTTAAATCATCCAAATCTACAATAATACTGGACAAGTTCTTCAATGATAGTAAGGATTTTTTCCTGGCTGATACCTTCTGCAGCAGCTTTAACCAATCTTTTAATATTTGTTCTTTTCTAGTTAAAAATGAATAGCACAACATTAAATTCAATAGAAAAAAGTGAAACAATACAAAAATGCTGAGCACATACCTGCATGTGAGTTTTGCAACATCATGATACTTTAAGGTAGTCATGTCTTCCAGAAGCCTGGAGAGTACAGAAAACCGAATTTCCTGTAATCATAACAGAAAATTAAAAAGTGATGGCTTTGATTTCAGTGAAAGTATCAATATATAATATTGTCAAACAGGATTTCTTCATTTCAATAAATGCCATATTAAATGATATCTTTACTTGGATTTACTTACACCAGCTTTGAGGTCTGCTTCAAAACCTTGATGCTTTTTTAAAGACGAAGGAATATCTCTAGGTGCAATTTGATCAGGTTTGCTTTCCATATCAAGGATAATGTTTTTGTCTGATAGCCAAGATTCGCGCAATGATGCCTAGAAAAACAAATCATTTAGGTAACAAAACAACAACAATAACAAAAACAAAACAATTTAAACAAAGAAATTGTCAGAAACCTTTATGTTGAATTTTTCCAACAGCATGGATAGTTTTTCTTGCCTAAATCAAAATTGAAAATTATTCATTCAGAACAATCTAGCATCTAAAGTTGTACAGATCTAAGTTGAGTTGTACTATATAAATTATAAATTATAATTATGCAAAAAATGTAAGAAGGGAAGCAGATATTATTTAAATGAAACTGTCAGAATATTACTGTTTTCATAACTAATTATAATGAAGTTTCATTTTCAGAGAACAATTTTGAACTACACATATCAAAGGAAGAAACATTTGTGAGATGAAAATTCAGGAATTAAACCAAGCCTTTTAGAGATGTTGACTCACTCAAGAGTAATGATGTATTTTACAAGACAATAACCCTGACTGAAACAACTGAAAATTATCTGTGATCTGATTCATTACTGCAGATAATTAAGTACGTCTGCAGTTGCAAATGCCAATCAATTCCAACAAAGACACAAGAACATTTATAATAGAAACTTGACAAATCTTTGATAAAAATGAGTAAAAAGAAACTAAATCTGACTCAATATAAATTAAGACTAGATTACCTTAACAATTCAGTTTTTAGCTTTCCTTCTCTTATGTTTTCAGTTTTTTCGAGATTCTGCCATATGATATTAACATCTGAGAGTGTGTAACCTTTAGTTGGAATATAACTCTTATATCGTTTGCCGGTCAGAAATGCTTGGATTTCAAAAAAAAGAATTTCAGCTTTCATCCGATTCATTGATCTAAGAACCACAAATAATAATGATGTAATTAACTTATTAAATCCTAGGAACTACACCTACAACTGAAGTACCTTTTAGGCTTTTCATCTGTTCTAAACAATTTAAAGTCATTCATATCCATATGTAGTTGACTTAAAGTGGTTGGCACGGGTTTCGATAGACTATCTGTTGTTTGATGTAACCAAACTAATAACTCATCAACCATTCGAATATAAGTTTCTTTCATTCTATCCAATTCCATCAACTCCATCACAAACTTAAATTTAAATGGATGGTATTATATTTCATTCCTGTAATGTACAAGAACAAGTAAAGCCATTAAAACATTTATACTTTGTTTAGTCTCTTGCCACTGGTTTTTTCATGTTGTAACTTCGAAAAATACTGATAAATCATACCAATATACATCATGATGGATTTCTCGTCAGGCCGAGGAACATCGACATCTATTTAAATAATTTTCTGTTAAAAAATCTTAAAGAACGTCAATAACCTAATTACATTACTATTGCTAAAAATAGTTTTCTGTGTTTACATCATGCACTGCCTTATGAAAGCTAGACACTGCATACAATTTTACTGCCAGTTAACACTTTATCTATCCTAATCGATTAGTGTAAGGCTGTGTAAACCTAAGGAAGTTTTAGTTTACACAAAAAACGACTTCTCTTGTTAAGATGCTGAAATAGATCATCATACCTTCTGGATCAAGGAGTTTGGCGATCCCTAACTTCTCACTAGCAACATCAAAAGCATGGGCGAGATTCTTAATATGTTGACTACCATTGAGATCATTAAAATCAAATAAATCTGGCCTATAAAATTGCAAAGTTTTGTTATCTAAAAACAGCACAAAGATTGAGATTAAAGCTACAGATCATAATGATAGAGTAACAGGATTTGTATTGGAAGTCAAACTGACATCAGCACTGCTTCCACTTAGAAGACCTAAAGGCAATGATTCCTTAATATCAAAATGTAAACCTGTGAGCATGAATCAGTGCATTGAATGCTAAACCATTTTTCCAACAACTTGTGAAGTTGACAATATTCACACCAGCATAACTACATAAAAGATAAAAATGATGATTATTGTGATGTAAGCCATTTTGTAGTCACAGATGAAATTGGTCAACAATAAAAATGACCTACCCTTTCGTTTTCCGCTGACACCACAACAACAATGCATCTTTTACAGATTTCGAGTCTCTTGACTGAAACCAACAATATATCAATTATCAATGATGCTAGAGTGATCAATAACACTGGAGGGCGTTGTCTTAAAACAAGTGTGGCACAGCAGACCAGAAAAAAAGTAACATAGATTGTATAGATTGTAAAATAGATTGTATTTGTGAAGCTATGGACAACAGTATTTGCCAAACAACGCAAAGGTTATAATTGCTGATAAAACAATTGACCCAGCAGAAAGATTCGATGTCGTCATAGAGTTTAGATTAAATTTATTTCAGGATGGCAAAATGGGTTTAAAATTGGAAAAGCAAATGAGATAAAAACAGGCTTTTCCTAACTCAAATCACTGAAGCAGTGATCTTCCAACTGAACGATTGAACAATATTGTTAGTTAACTATACAATATTTTCTGATTTGTCATCAACATCAATAATACCTATATACTACATGTATGACAATAAACAAAAAATGTTATGATATTTTTGTGTTTATAAGTTCATAAATTTATAATTTACAAGCACGCAATTACAATTATAATAATCATATTCCAACATGTTAAATCAGTCTTCTCATTATAAGGCGCACTTACTACCACGCCCACTATAACGCTCCTATAACTATATAACTAACTATAACGAGTTAGTTAAAACGCTCTTTTAATCACGCGCCTAGATGCTCAATAAACTCAACTTTCCATATTAGTTTTCGTGCTCAATTGACAACAAACTTAAGTATATTACAGGATTATTTTGTTGTTGCTAGGGAGAATGACCACCATTGCTACAGTTATTTTGAAATTTCCTTCGTTATACGAATTCATTTCCTCACCTAATGAAAGAATATGAAAATAAGTGGTACCAGCAGGACGTTTTCGTGTTATTCAATGAAATTAAAAAGCATTTTAGTTTCCAGCTCCTTTGCATGAGTTAAAATAACAATTAAATTCTGTCAGCTGGTTGCACACTGTTGGTTGATTACACACTTCTCATGACAAGACCTGAAAGTGTCAAATGTTTTAATGCACAAATTTAAAGATTGAATAAATTAGGTGCATGACATCGTGCAACTTATGATCGTTGATTTATACATTGAGAAAACTGTATGTAATAGATAGGATATACCTCTTCCTGCACATCTGCAATTGAAAATCTCAAGATAATCGTCCATAACAGTCCTAAAATTAATTCTTCTTTCCCATCCACAATGTCTTCAGCTCCAATGCTTTCTAGTTTGATCTATAAAAAAAATTGAGCAATCAACACATTTACTTACAATATGCTTCACTAATGACAAAGAGCAATTAATCCTTCAAACATAATAACTTACAAATTTTTTTAAGTATTCAAGAACTCTAGATACATTTTCAAGCTTGTGAATACGCTGTTTACCCTTGGCTAAAAGAAAGTGAAAGTGAAAGTGAAATCATTAAGAATAACAATGACAATGCGATACTCCAGAAAACTTTGATAAAGACATTATGGTGTGTAACACTTTTACCTAGATCATGTTTTTTTGCTGATAACATTATGATTTAATCATGGTAAAATATATTATCTCTTTTGTTCTTTTGAACATCATAGATATAAAGATAATTATTTTACAAGTATAAAAATATCCTTGAGTAACTGCAAGCAGAAAAAGCAACAAATTTAATTCAAACAAATAACACATACAGACAATTCCAATCTTCGCACCAGATATATTTTCTAATAACTTTATGAGTAATTTTCCATCAGTAAAGTCTGTAAATAAATTTTGCACGTGCGCCCCTGTTTTTTCAAGAAATGCATTCACCCATTTTGTGAAGGTTTTCTGTTGTAATGCAACACGTTCCCTTTTTAATTCACCAATACGATCTCTTTCAGGAATTTCAACTTCATCCATCAAAACATTTACATTTAACTCATTCTGTCAATTATTGCTTGGATAGGGATGGTTAAACCAATGCTTCAAAACTTCTAAAAGAATAACTCACACACATAATATATAAGATATCAACAAAACAGAATGAAGATCATTAATGAAATTCATTATGTTTATAATTTATTTTCTAAATCACGTAGAATGATCAATTGTGGTATACTGTGATCGTGGCAGGCAAAATCTTTTATTATTGACCATTATTTTATAAATAAGCACAAGTTATTTTTTTCCATTCCAACAATGTTTTACCAATCTCAGAATCCTGAAAAATATCAGATTATTAAAATCGCATAGTAAGACCACAATCACATATCAGACTAGTAAGTGCAAGTTCTCTGCCTTAAAGTCTGAGGTATACATTCCTGTTGGAGGCCCACATCAGTGAGTTACACTGTAATTTCCCTCCCTAATAATAATAATAATAAAAAAGCTATAGGTATTAAGGTAAAGCAGAAATATGGACTTGACACACTGACAGGGTGAAGAATACAACAACAAAACAAATGGTACAATTACAACAAAGGGTTTTTATGATATAATATAAACAGGTAGAGTTGTAGAAAACTAAGTCGATAATTTTTGTCAAAAAAGCAATCCGATCTATTTTTATCTGAAAATGTTTCAGTTCCTTCTTGCACCTATTGAATACAACAATAATTAAACATGAATAAATGAGATTTGGCAGTCACTTTAGTTGTAAAGTTGGCATTTCATGAATGCAATTTGATAATTCAGTACATCAATAGCGAGTGTGCATACCACTTTCATTTTAGAGAGTGATATATTTAGTTTTAAATTACGGTCAACGTCTTCTTTAGTAGCACTTAAAACCATGTAGAGGCGAGAGTGCTTTTTACAATTATAGTAGCCCGTGCCGTGCCGTTTTTTTATGATCACGGGGGAATCATTGCATTGCATCCCAATCAAATGCGACGTTTTTGGGGAAATATCTCGAGAACCAATTTTTGGGGTCAGCGATACGAGTGATGGGTTGACACAACATTTGGGCCAAAATTTTATTTGGTACTACATCTATGAAGTCATCAAAATCTTTGATCACCGATATCTCAGTAACCATTGGTTGTAGCGAAACGATCCCATACGTTTTTTGGATCAATTTTTCAATCTCTACAACATGGGTACACTTTCCAGTCGCAGTTGTGTGATCTAATTTTTAGTCAGGGGGTTTGCACACATGAAAGGCGATTTTGACACATCTTTTTTGAAGTTAAACTCGGTAAAAAATTTTACCTGGGTTACTAGTACTTCATAATGCATAGAAATTAAAAATAATTAATGATGCACTCTTGCTTCAAATAAAAGAAAAATTAAAATGAGAAGAAAATAATGAAGGGTGTTATGTGAAACATTATGAACCAAATCTTTCATAACATAGACTAACATAAGATTTGCCAAATTGTAGCCCTCTGAATTAGGAAAGAAGATGGACAGCGAAAAAATGCCGTTGTATTTGAAAATTGCGACGGCAGATCATTATTTACGACGGCAAAAAAATGCCGCTGTGTAAGATGTTAACGACGAAAACTTGATTGGTTTATTCCAGTAAAAATGTTGGTGTAGAATAATGGCTAATAAAACAGAAACTAAATAGTTTATAAATCAACAGTTTTATCTGGAACAAGAAGTTATATACAAGATTTGCTTTGAAATTGTCCTGTTAATTGTTTGATTATTCATAGTTTAAAAAGAACGAATCTACGTGAATGTTTCTTTACTAATTTCACGGCAAGCGAAAAGAATAATCGCAATACAATGTATTGAAATCAAAACCGAAACTGACTTGAACAGAATATGAACTCATCGAGAAAAAAAAATCATCCAAAAACAAAACCCAAACTGACTTTATAATACTTTATAATAAACATTCCTGCGTAAAGGCTTTCTATTTGGCATTATGTGATATTGTTATATCGATGACATGATGTAAACAAATGTTCTATAGAAAGAAAATTTTTGAGAACAAACAGAAGATATCAGGGGAATTCCCAGGAATAGCCCGACATATTCAATATTATTCAAAAAACATTGTTGGCAAAATTTTGCCGTCGTAATTTGGATTTACAGCAGCTTCACGACGGCAAAAGCTGAATGCTGTCATAAATTCAGAGGGCTGCAAATTGTATTTTTAACGAGAACAGTAGCCCATGTGAAACATAGGGAAAAAGATTTGTCATAGTCATCCCCTGTCATTCCCAAAAAGATTTTCAGACTATAGAAACAAAAGTCAATCTTGATCCTATATAGAAATTGATATTATAAAACCAGAAGCTGTTTATTCTAAAAATTAAAAATTTTACATTTTAGAATGAGTCAAAGGAAATGAACCTTGAATAAACGTAGCTCCATTTACAAAACAAGTTAAGTTTGACTTATGTATTTTACACTTTTATAATCGCAAGACAAAAGTGAAAAATGCTTTTTTTTGTTTTTACTCAAATTATTTTCAGAGTTATTTTCAATTTCTCTAAAACATTGTTTTCTGGCTTCATTTTTTTCGTTTACAGGAGTATAAACTCCAGTTTTGTTCAAAATTAAAAGATACAAAAAAGCGTTTTTAAATCTATCCTTCAGCTTCTTAGTAAGCCAAATCTCAATCTCCGAGCTTTTTTAGTTTTGTAAATGGAACATCAAACGTAGTGGCATTGACATGAAAAATGAACACTGAAAAAAAGCAGCTTCAAAGATTTTTGTAATATCAACATTTTAGGTAAACTAAGTAATCACTATGACAACCGAATTTTGAGGGATCATATATATGTTTTATTTTTTCATCTTTTGTGTATATACACAAATGAGCTGCTAAAACAATGTTTTTGGAAAATTAACAGACTTCCCAGCCACTTCCTGAAAAAATAATTTCACCATTGGAAAATTCTGAGTTCCTTTCATCCTGATGTGCAAAAAACAAGTTTTCAGAAAAGTCAATGATTTTTCCCTTATTCACACCTTATTGAACAATTTATTTTGTTAAACACTTAGAAATCACACTCCAGATTATATACACACTTTTTTATAAGAACCAGTGAAATCTGACCTGAGGCTGGCTTTTCTTATTTTTTGATGCTTTTTCAGCCTGAGTTGTTCTTATTTTGTTCTTATTTTTTTGCCAAATCTGAGACTTGTGTTCTTATAAAATTGTTCTTATAAAAAAAGCGTGTAATACAACTATGGTATCATATAGAAGTTAATTAAATTAAATTAAATTAAAAAAATTAATTAAATCTAAAGAATACGTTCTTCTCTTGTTCATTCCTCTTGCATTGCAGACCCAATAAAAAAAACCAATCACAATGATCAACAAGGAAATATCCTCCCTAAACAATTAATAGATGCTTTGTTGGCTCCACATTAGCCTCCAGATGGTGTCAAAACTTTTGGGACTTTTGGGACCCTGATGGTTTGTTAACATCAACAAAATATTTTTGGTCTCTGCGATTGATATTTTCATGTAAGTATAATATATAAACCACAGTGGCCTTTTCCTTATTAGCTTTTTAAACTAGCTCTTCCTTATGCTAAACTTAATTATGATGCATTACTATTCATGAAGGGTCAGGGTCAGGGCTAGGGTTAGGGTTAGGATCAGATACATTTAGGGGGGCAGGAAATAGCGCCCTTTTTAGTCTCTGCTGGTAGAAAAAATACCTATAGACGCTTTTTGTTTTAATTGACTTGACTTGTCAGTTCTTTTTCTACATGGGCTGGGCACATTCACAAGCGGTGAATGTATTCCATCTTCTTCTACGGTTAGGCTTAAGTTTGAAAAACGAAGAAAGTTTCCAGTTACGAGGATATAATTTGGCTCACAGACACAGGGACCCAGAAAAATAGTTCTACTAAAGAATGAAATGTTCCACCTGTTCACTTATCCGTAGACATTTAAAAGAGCTTAGGCAAATCCAAGGGAGCGGGGGAAATAGTTCCACGTAAATCCGGGGTTCCACATATCGAGCGGTAAACTGTAAACAAATTACTACTACTTACTAACTCCTACTAACTCCCCCCTTGCTTGACTCTTCCATTCCCGTTTCGCGTGCAAGATTCTGATTACCCCGATCAAAACAATTACAGCCTGTTTTCCGTTTAATATACATGCTAGGCTAGTTTACTGAAGTTTTATCCGACAGCCGAATACTCAAAACACTACACCATGTTTCTTAGAAATGAGTACTTACCATTTATTGTGTGGTAAAAACCAGGAATTTTTGGGTAGGAAACATTTGAAATATTTTTTGAACTTCTCATCTTATCTTACGCATCAAAATTTCTGAAAGAATATCTCATTTCTACAGTTCATCAACAAATTTAAGTGTGTATTATTGTTTTTTTTGTTCTTCTTTTACTTTTTTATCCTTCTATTGTTTTGTTTGTCTCGTGTGGAATACTTTTTTTTGGCCATCACAGCTATTAACTTCTCTTCCTTTTTTACTAAAAAGATGGTGATCTTCTTTTTCAGTAGGTTACAGTTTTTCTCTTTTATAAGTCACTTTTAACTGTACTGTGTATAAAACAGGGTGACTTGAAACAAAATTCGCAGTTTTTTGAAAAGATTTGCTCATAACTTTTAATCTAAGAAAGTAATTACTCTGAAATTTTGAAAAAAGATCCATTCATCTTTTGTCTTTCAGATAACGAAGTTTCAAACTAATTGATGCATACTGTCAATCGTCCTAAAACTTCGCTTCGGACATCCTTCCAAACTTCGGACACGCTAAATAAACAGACCTGTCTGGTTAAAGAAATGTACATAATCAATCAAACCAAGTCACAATAAATACTAATATATTAGATAAAGCTGATAAAATAATGTGTTCAAACGCAATAAAGTCAGTGTGAAGGTCAGTGCAAGATTCCATATCGTAAAACCAGATCTAAGAGTAAGTTTATCTAACAATTTCAGACCATCAAATCTTTATGGTTAAAACCTTGTTACATTTGTTTGGGATGACGAGTATTTGGTCACGTGATGACTCGTTCTTCCAAACACTTTTAAGAGACTTTTCACCTTTTATATGTAACTGAATGAGAACCAGGTAACCAGAGAACCAAGCATTGAATATCATTTAGCGAAATGTTTTGTTTACATTTTTTTTTCGACTTTTTTCTTTGATACTAATCAATTGCGTATGATGATTTTACAATACTCTTCTCTACGTAATGAGCACCTGCGTATGTTTGTATTTATGTCCGTGGACAATTATCCATAGTGGATATTCGCCTTTAAACGCGCAGTGTAATTATGAATCACGTTCGTCTCAAGGGTACAGTCAACTAATTTAAGTGTTTCATTTTTGTTAAGTTTAGTTGTGACAAGTTTTAGATTTATAGTTTAATTCACAGTGCAGTATGGACTTTTACTGATGTGGTTTGTATTTTGCGGATATGTTTTTTTTATGTCCGAAGTTTGGAAGGATGTCCAAAGTTAGGACGATAGACGGTACCATCTCAAGTTATTGCTTCACAAAGTACACTTAGTGAAATTTATCGTGTGGGGGTGACTTGAAACAGTGCTGTTTGCACAAAAATGTTGTTTTATAGAGCGCCAAGACAGAAAACGTGTTATCTACGATTACTTGCGTTTAAAACATAAATTAAAATAATCTGTTAATGTCAGTTTCATTTTTATTAAGTGATGGAGAGTGTTAGAAAATTTTAAAAACTTGAGAATGGTAAAAGAATGTAAAAAATAAGTTCTGAAGCCATTAAAATCATTAAGCGTGTGATAACGTATTTGTTTCAGAAGCAATATAGAAAGCACGCAAGATGAATTTGAATTTATAGCTAGTTTACACGACTGTACTTACTGGAAACTTGTAAATTGAATATAATAAAATTCCCGTTGCATCGTTTCAGAGTACCCAACTTTCTTTCTCGTGCTTCTCTTAGTTTAGGATATATTTCCTTTTCCATTTTGATACAGATGTCACTTAGAAATTGATCCAGCGTTTTTTCCACACAAGCGCTTAATTATTTCATCCGGATTAAGCAAATTTATTGCGTCATTGCATGTGACATGTATATGGAGTATGAAACGGCATCCATATATCAAAAAGACAAGAAGCCCTCGTAACAAGGTTAAGTATGAAATTGTAATAGTAACAACACGCAGCCTGTCTATCGTCGGTTCTACAATAAGTATGGTGTGCCCATAGCCTTGAGCAGAGGATATAATTGCAGCACCGATTTGTTCAGAACTCTGATTAGTACTTAGTAAAACGAGTCAATTGAGGTTCAATTCTTAGATATTAACCCTTCTATTAATTGAACTTATGATAATTACTAAATGACTTTATACCACCTTTGAAACTCCATCGGCTGAATGTTATCACACATCAATGATTCAATTGCATCATGATTGATAAGAATATTTATGTGATAATTGACGAGACGAAGTGTATTGAGTGAACAAAAACGAAACATTTTAATGACATATATTTCTTTCAATTTTAAGTATTTTTCAATAAAATTCTGGAATTACTCCCTTTGACCTTTCTATTTTACAAATGCAAAAAAATATATATTATGGCGATATGCTATATTGCCGTGACGTGCTATTTTACAGAGTACTGATTTTCGGCGCTTTTTTCATCTTCAGCTTTCGAAGAACTTCCTTGATTGAAAAAACTTTTTCCATCGAATGTTGCGCTAGATAGTCTCCGAGTGGAATCTGAAAAAAATTCGGAGCTTCATACATTATTTCATGAGAAATAACGTTTTTTCGACGCTGTTTCGACGCTTTTTTGCCAGTGTTTCAAGTCACCCCGCTTTACGGTATGACTTGTAGATGTTTAACAGAAAACGGACTGGTAGAAATTTACCAGACCATGTCTATAGCAAGTAAAGCAGGCTATAGGCTGGTTTTGTCATGTCTATTTGAATACGTGTGATTAAATGATGACAATCTAGCATAGCAACCACATAGAAACATGGCTGTAGGGAAAATTTGACACAGTAAATTTTTTTCATTTTCAGGCCTCAAAATTTCACGGTAATGATCGTTGTTACTGCATCGTTACTGTGATAGCATCATCCAGAGAAACAAATTTCCGTTTCTGTAAAGTACCCATTTCTGCTTTATAGAAGATGAAACAGTTGAACCACTGAGATGATAACGAAATAAAATGAATGAAAACAATAACACCCTTTAACTTTAATGGACTCATTTAACTTTCATTCGTCACTCAGCTGGTGCTTTTCACTCAGCTGGTGCTTTTCGGTAATAATATACAGAAACGATCGTTTCCTAGAACCAAAATGGCGGTACCCAGTTATTAATGAACTACATCAATGACAATCGTTTCCGTTACTGATATAATACAGAAACGAAGTATAGTTTATGTGAAAGTTTGAAATTTCGAGGCTTGATTTTTTGGGCGATTGTGAAACTTTATAGAAAAACAAAACTTTTTGCCACAGCATTTTTTCCCTTTCGGCGTAGTTCTTCAGAAAATAAAGAAAGAAGAAAACGAGCAACTTCTACATCTTCGGAGGAGTACTGCTTTTCTAACTATACACTAGCACAGTTTCAATGATGGTCGTAAAATATTGTACTATTGTGTGGCGCATCGACAAAACCATTATCAAAATCATTAACATAACAATACCAAACATAACAATTTAATTTTAGGGAAGCATTCGGGAATGAATAATTCAAACTAATGGTTATTATATGCTTCACCAGAACATATTTCGTAATAACACACTCGGTTATTCAATCTGAATACGAAAATGATTACCTTAAAGGCACAAAATGTCGCAAGCATTAATTGTCAGCATCCTAAACTGATAAATGTCAGTTACCTAATAAGTCTTGAGGCACCATTTTGAGAAAAAGTTTTGCATGCGTAAAATCATGTAAAGTATTTTTTGTGAAAATATTTAAAAGTCGCCAGCACAAAATTTCACGAGAGTTTGCTCTGGACTTTTGTGCTCCCGACTTTTCTGTGCCTTTAATAGTACTATGAAATTATCGCATTTCGTCTGTATCTCGACCAATTCTATTTACATATTCTTGAGTTTTATGGAAAAAAACCCAGTGATTTGTTCTGGACAATTTATTCATATCAATGAGAATGTATAAAGTAAAGAGTCCTAAGTTACAAATTAAATCAGATTGATAATTATTTACTACTTTCACCATTTTACAATACATTTTTCAATCTTGTATTCTCAAATCAGAAGAAAACATTGTGAATGTGCTTCGTTGTATGGTTGTCCTAAAGCAGTATGAAACGTTTTTTATCGCAACTTTTGGTCGATTGGTCCTAACTGACTTGCATTTCTTCTATATATGAATGTCCTTTCGTTTTTTGATGTTAGAAATTACTAGAGAGGATGAAGACGTTGTGACAAAAAATTTTGTGAAGCTGCTAGATCCTCCGTTTATGTATAGGGAAGTCGATTGGGAGATACCTATACTTTAGAATGGTTCTCATTCCCTTCAACTTTAAACTTTTGACATAAGGTGATATGGATATTTTCTTGATATGGTGACAACCCTCAGGTCAATTAGAGTTTATCAATCTCAATAGAATATAAATCATGCTCTTATTATATGTAAATGTTTGCATCTACTTCTGTGTCTTATAAAATGAAAAATAAGTTGAATCATATCTTAAACTTTCATATTTAAAAATAAAACTTCCTTCAAGTCAATTTATAAGTTCTTTTTTTTCCATGTAAGTTCCAAGGTTGTAATATTGAAAAAGCTACATTGGTTACACTTGCTGCATAGATATGTACTCACATACTGTATTTCCTCTAATAAATGTCACCCTCCATTAAGCACTGCACTTATAGCCAAACATTTGTAATAAAGGCCGCCTTCTAATAAATGTCGCATCTTGAAAAGCAGTCATAAGAAAACATGCCAAACAAGAAATAGCTTAAATTGGCTTTCTATCGGCAAAGTCATTTAAATGTCATCTAAATATTTTCCCATTTTTGTTTTTTGTTTTTCTTTCCCTTCATAACCACACTGGATTTTCGTTGTAATAAGTCTCTCAGTTGGTAAATATATATTTTTTTACATGATCAATTTTGAGACATTTTTTTTGTCTAGGACGATTTTATTTTTCTAGAATGATTTTATTTTTTCTTTAGATGATTATTTAAAACTATTTTTTTAACTCTGGAACGATTTTAGACAATGTTTTTAACAGTTTTATGTTTTGCCAATTCTTTTCGTCTATAACTGAGGAACAATTCGTAGATAACTTACTAATAGACGATTTTAGATAATAATTTGGAGATTATCCCTTAGACAGTTCTATTAGTAAATTTCCCACTAAAATTTCCTTTTCTAACATCTTCCTGTGCATTCTAATGGCATAATCAGGATTGTTTGGCTGTCGCTGCAGCTGAAACACCAGATTAAAGGCAATCTTCTGAAAATCCTTTACCAATTTTTGATTCTAACATCAGCAAAAGCTATGAAATTGTTCTTGTGAAAGGCGATGCCAACATTGATATTGATATTCTTTGAAATTATTTTGTATTTCACCACAATCTTTCGTAAAGTTTTTAATGATTCATTTTGTGATAAGTGCCACATCCAAACGTTGGAATTTTAAATATATAAATGGAATAATAAATTTATTTATACAGTATTTACTAAAAATCTCTTGAATTGAATACCTTATTAATGATACTAATTTTCGCTGGCTCTAATTTTCACAGTAATGTTTTTTGCGGGTATTAATTTTCACAGATGCCTTTTTTGAGAATTTCTCGCAGGTATTAATTTTCACGAACCATCAAAAATTGAGTGCTTTTTTGAATCTCCCAAATTTGAAAAATTAAAAGCAAAAGGGGCGGTTGTTTGAAATAAATTTATGAGTAGTGATAAATACTGAAACTGCTATTGAAAGAAGACCATGTTTTCTAATACTTCTATGAGCCATGACAAACCACAGAAATCACATAATGTATAGATATGCGTATGTAGCATCTATGAGGTTATCATTGTGGGAAAGGTTTTTGTATGATAGAAATATGTCGGATACAACTAACACTTATCGTAGATGGGAATGGAAAATTGCATAACACATGAACTGTAAAACATTCAAAATGTTTGAATTTAGATAGAACACACCCACTCCAGCTTAGCAGAAATATCCAAGTGTTCCAACTCATATAACTATTTAATTATATTTAATTATATATATATTACTAGTCTCAAACCATAGTTGAGGTTTTGAAAATATATAACATAATTAAAATCTTAGTTGCAGTACAGAAATCTTATTGGCATTTAGTCATTGACTCAGCAACCTCAAATCCATGTTTGGTCATCTGTTCGACGAAAGTTATTAATAGTAAATAAGCGAAGGGTCAGCAAAACCACGTGCATTATGTAATTGTTCTTGATCTGGGAGATGTTTGAAAGACCTTAAGCAGTTTTTCCTCAATCCAGATTGTAGGTTATCATTTTTGTTCCACCATTGTATAACATTTTCTGAAAGGTCTTATTTACACGGAGAGCAGGGAAGTTGGTCTGTGATTCATGAGTTTCATCTTGGATCTTGGGTCCTTTTTGGTGTGTGAGAATAATTCTTAAAGTTTTAAGACAATGAAATTCAGAGGCAAGATGCCAGAAAGAAAGGTTGATGATTTTTGAGTGTGTGTTGAATAAAACTCGGTCTTGAGAGAAGAAAGAATATTGAAAGAAATACCAAAGAGGTAGAGCTATCTAATAGAAAAGGTTGAAGGATCCCTTATTTTGTCCATGCAGTATTTTTAGCATTATTAAATTCTTCTAAAATGAAGAATTCAAAATTATAAAAACTGAAATCTGCTCTTGACTTCCATCATCTTAAGTTCCTTCACACTTTTCTATGTATGATTTAGATGGACACACTATTTCTTTGACTTGGCAAGAATTTTCCATGCAGAATTTTCTCAAAACAACTGAAAATTACAATAAGGTTGATGAAAAGATGTTGTCATTTTGTTGTTGTCAAGTTGATTACTTTGTCTTTCTTGTGCTGATTACTTTTGACTGGCTATTAGGTTATCTGTTATTTGAAACTACTAATCATGACTGAAAACAGTTGTAAAATTTGCATCGTGTTCTTAGGAAATAATGTATAGTAATTCAGGCATGCGATCACCATGAATCATGTCTTGTGATCAAATCCAACAAAAAGTATTTTGCATGAACAAGTTAAGTGATTTAGGGGGTTTTTATATGGAAGCGAGCTGGCCTGGTTGAACGGGCTGGCTCGCTTAGCCGAGACCTCGCTTATATTAAGAAATTGTATGTTTTTATTCGAATGTGTTTATAAGAAAACCGAGCCAGCAAGATCTCGGTTCAATTTGCCCAGAAAATTCTCCATATAAACATCCACAACCCGGCTGAGCGGGCTAATTTTATAGCATGCGCATACTATTTCATAAACAAACAAATGTACCATATAAACATCCACATAAACATCCACAACCCGACTAGCCCGGCTGAGCGGGCTAATTATAGCATGCGCATACTATTTGATAAACAAACAAATAAAAAGGTGAGCCAGCTCGCTTCCATATAAACACCTCCTAAGGCGTGTGATTAATATACAGTGGAACCTCTAATAGCGGCCACTTTGGGGGACCCAGCTTAGTGGCCGTTGCATTAGAGGTGACCGATGTATGGAGGTTTTATATAAATATACTTTTTTATCAAAAAGGCTAGTCGGGAGAGGTGGGAGGGGCATAAAGAATGATTCATAATCAAAATAAACACAAGTAAATACACGTATCTTATCAGCACAATCTATAATCATGTTACAACTATCTACTGAAATAATCTGTTACTTTTTTTGTGAAACATTAAAGCCTAATGCTTCAAGTCGTAGTGTGACAAGATTCAAAGCTCTTACTAAGTCAGCACCACCTGATGTTTCACAAAAGTTGTTCAAATCATCTACGAACGATAAGGCTGCTTGACTTGACTTTATTTTTAACTCTGGTCGTTCAATATGAAAATCATCCTCGACTTCTCCTGGTGTTTCTATCTCGTCATCACCTTCGATCGCGCAACGAATTGCTGTTTCTCTCAAGTTCTCCTTCCAGTTGATGGAATGTATATCGACTGTGTCTACTGATGTCACTGCATCTTCGTCTTAATTCAAATAGGAGTCGATAACAATTTTTTTTTTATATTTCCTTTTATTTGCTTGCATAAAGATTTTTTTGACCGTTAATAGAGGTAAAATTAGACATTGGGACAATAGAAAGTGGCCGTTTGGCCGTTGATTGGAGGTGACCGATGTATGGAGGGTTTTTTATAAGAGTTTGACAATAAATTCGGCAGGGACTTTCTTTTCTGGCCGCTTATCAGGAGGTGACCGATGTATGGAGGTGACCGTTAATAGAGGTTCCACTGTAATAAAATTTTCACATGCAAAATATCTTTTGTTGGATTTGATCAATTTTTTTTTCATAACTAAAACGATGAACATCTTTCAGTTTTTGTTTCTCTGTGTGCGTGTGTGTGTGTGTGTGTCTTGACCTCATGAATAATTTATGAAAGAAAGAACTTCTGGTGTCTGTATTTTTAATAGCGACTAAACATTTGGCCAGACTCACATCGTCTGGAAAGTCAGGGAAAATGTTTCGGGAAAAGTGCTACGAACCTTGTTGACTTTTAATTGTAACTTTTGTTTTTAGTGAAAGCGAGGTGGAAAACAAATAAATTACGGAGAAACTTTTGGTGGATTATTTTTCAAAAAATCGATGCCCCATTTAATTAAGGCGATTTTTAAAAATTCGCGTTAATTTCATTAAATTACTTTTTCTGTGTTTACTGCTTTTTCTCTCTTTTTATTTGAAATCAAATCGAAGTTATCTTTTTCTTACATTCCTTTGTTGTCGGAACTTTTTTGTCGGAAAGATGAAGTGCCATTCAATCAATGAAACACGGAGGAGTGTTTTTTTGGTTTTGCTTATCTAGTTCAGGCAGTTGGATTAAAAGGTTTATCGCATCAGAAATGATGTTTCCTGATGTAATAGAGCTCAAAAAGTTGTTTTGCAAGTCTCATTTCAGTATTTTTCCGAGATATTTCATTTTTAAAAAGTTATTATGCAGTGCATATAATAAGATCGTAATTAAAATCTCTCATCGCAATGTAATGGTTAGGATTACTTATCTTTGTAATTTTCCGGGGGAGTGATGGCTATCACTCTGAGTTGATTAATAGAGGGATGAAGATTTACTAATTCAAAAATTATGCATTGTGTAATTTAATGATTTAGATATTGAAATATCTGCCCAAGGAAACAGAATTTCCAAAAACTGTAGAAAAAATTAATTTTTTAAATGTCTTCTTTCTTGTTTGTATTTTGGCTAACTTGTTTGTACTTTGACTTGTCTTCTTTTTGAATCATGGAAAAAAATTTTTGAACTGCCTTATTTGTGAAAGTTTATTCTTGCGAAACATAGTCAAATGGGCCATTCGCGAAAGTAAATTCCAAAAATTTTTTCGCCTCGCGAAAGTTTCTTCCTTTGAAGTATGAACTGACAGAATCATAAAAGAAGTGATGAAAAGTTTTGCCATCTGGATTGTTTTCTATTTTTTGTGCTTCTGGTTTTTCGAAGACATCAAACCAAACACATCAACCTATTCCTGTCCTAACACCACTTTGCTACCTAGACCTCTTCTACTGTATTTTCAGGATGCGTGTAGGCATGGATACTGTTGTCTGTAAACCATTTTGAGGGGGAGGTTGCTGTTACCATGTTAATAATTTTTTCCATTGGTATTGTTGAACGGATAAAAGGATGACGATGTGTTGTCGATAATAACCTGACAACTGTCACGACTGTTAATCTCCTCCTTTACTGACCTTTGTAAAGAGATCACGTGACTCTGCAAGTTAATTCATGTGCGTTTTATTGTTTGTATTATTCAACAATTCTGGATCGGTTTTCTGATAGTTCGCAACTATGGAAGTTATGATTTATTAAAAAAACTTTTAAAAATTTATTTAGTGCGTAAGAAGCGGTGATATTTTTACGTTTTTGCTTTCTGCTTGTTTTTGTTTCATCTTTGTTTACTTCCAGACATTTATTTACTATTTACTTTCAGGTAGTTGTTGACAGAGTTGTTACGTATTCTGCTTGAGTAAACAAGTCAATGTACTTTAACATCCGTCCTCTGTGTTTATGACGTTTCATATTTATTTAAAATCATTTTTGATATGCCTGTGACGTCAAATTCTATATATATTAAACACCTACATCTCAAAGCTACGTCATAGTAGATTGCTGACGCCAGCAGTTTCTACAACCTAACAGACGACTACTCAAGAAATGTTGTCACTTAAAGTGAAATTCGTATATACTATGAAGTGCTATTCTGTTCAATATACTATGGAGTGCCAATGCCAATGCAGACAATCGAAATATTTCTGTGTGTATTTAGAATCTGTTCCTTGTTTAATTTTCATGCTATTTTCAACTATTGGCGGTATTTATTTTATAGACGCATGGTATAAGTTGTTGGTGGTTTTGCTCGTTATAACTTTAATAAACGATTCACATTCACGTAATCATATCTAATTAAAACTTCATAAAGGCCTGCATACACGTTGTGATCCTGGTCGGTGAAAAAAGCGTCACATTACCCGGTTTTTCCGATATGTTCTTTCTATCAGAACGTTCATCCAAATTCGGTAAAAACATTCAACGCTCTGTTGAATTTTGTATTTGATGTAGCAGGGAAAGCATGTTGTCTGATGATATGTGACGCTTTTACTTCTTGTAATGAGCTGTAATTTGTGGCAAAAACTCTGTTATTTTGACTTATTTTGACTCAAGTGAGACTTTTCTACCTAAGGTTTTAAGATACCTGTTTGTTGAATAACGACACTGTATGGATAAGAAACATTTGTATTGTCATTCGGTTAAATATCAAGTCATGGAGGAATGACAACATGTGATGACGTTTTCGCGGATGGATTTTTCCACTTGAAGAAAATAGAAGGATGTGATAACGAGGCTGGAGATAAAGTGAACAACAAGCGTTATCGCTAACCTATCAACCTAGCGGAAATTTTCTCTTTGTTTCAAGTAGTTTTATTCGATCGTGTGTGAAGGCCTTTAAAAAGTATTTGACAAAAGCCTTTGGCGTGACTCTGTCATCTGATTGGTTTGAAGCGAAAACACAGACATTGGATTCTTAAAGATATGTTCCAACACCTCGCTGTTTGTGTTCGATCTAGTAAGAATATTTCTTAATCTGTTCGAAGGATAGTTTTTAATCCTATCCTGCCTACGCTAACGTCCTTTCAGACAATTTTGTTTGATCAATTGAGATGTATAATAGAACAAATTATCTGTAATCATGAGTTTTGCTACGATGAATGACACGAAATAATATTGAGTTTTTTTATATGGAATGAGGAAAAATTTCGGCTTCCTCTGATTTGTGATTGTTTCTTGGGATTTAAGAGTATACACGAACATAACATAAACATGAAGATTGAATGAAGTACTTCCCATCACTGTGTATTCAAGTTTATTAGTATGGAGAAAATCCATTGTGATGTTGTTTATTATAAGCCAGCTAATATGAAACTTTTTCGTTCAGTTAAAAAAGAAAAAAAAACACAAGTTATTCATAAAGGAGATGGCAACTGGTATGTAATAGAAGCAGCTGTCGGTTAAAATGATGGTTGAAGCTATCACGACTGCTGATGAAAATCTTTTCTTTCGACTGGAAAATGGTACGCTTGAAAGTTGTTTATTTATTTACACTACTTGTTTACTTTAATGCTTTGGGCAGTAAAAAAAAATCTTCGTAAACAAAAAACAATTTATTGTTTGTTTAATTTGTTTGTCTTGTTGTTGTTTAGTTGTTTATTTATTTCTTTTAATTGTAGCAAGCAAAAATTGGTCAAGTGAAGAACACGTGCAATTGTGGATCGATAATTTAACAGAGAGTGATTTTGTTGCTCGTGCAAGCGAGGCTAGTTCACCCACTAAAACCAGCTTTGATAGCGACGTTTTCTTGCATATCCCGTGTTCTGGTGAGTAGTCTATCATGTGCTTCTTCATCATCATCGTGTCCTTAATTTTGTTTTATTTCTGTATTTCCGCTAGTTAACGCCCCCTCTAATAAGCGCCAAGGATTAGGTTCACCATGAGATTGATGGTGGCGTATATTTTAAGTAGTACATCTAGATGACGTCATTTCACGATTAAGATGAAGATGAGGAAATAAACATGATACCTTAAGTGGATAAAAGTTCGCCTGGATTAAATTTTGCGGTTTTCGCGATTTTTGTAAAAAACCGCCAATTTAAATCCACGTGAAATTGAATTTTGAAAAACTTATTTATTTTTAGTTTTTCTAAGGGGTAAAACAGACATAAATTTCAAATATTCTTTCTCTGTTTACATGATAAGCATGCTAAAGACTAAAAAGCATTTTTAATCAATTTCTATTATATATTATCTCTTTGATTAAATGTACTTTTTACATTTCTTAAAAATGTGACTAATATCTTTACAGCGTGGCTCTTCCGATTGTAGGATATTAGAGGATTTCTCGCTTTGTCTCTTCGTTTTGTTGATACTTTCCCCACTTATAGCAACATTTGTTGCCGATTTCGAGACCGATTTCTCCTATAAAAACGAGCCTAGGATTCCTTCATCTTTCGGCTCGATGTAAAGAAGATGTGGATTAACCAATGAAGTTGAAAAGACTCAAATGTTTTTGATTTTCGTAAGTAATTGTTTAATACTACAAAAATAGTTGTTTTGAGAAGATAAAGTATCTCCCCCCAAGTTATGCTTGTCTGCGAAATTAAATCCACGTGAATTTTTATTCACTTAAGGTATAGTAAACTTCAATTTGCACCCACTTATCCCAAAGTGCACAGGAAAACATCACAATACGCCATGTGATGTTTTCTGCTGGTATCTTAAGGTTTGTCTAACAAGATACGGGCGTTATTAACGAGATACGGGCGTTATTATTCCATCAAAACTTATTTATGTTTGCGTTAAGCGATTATGTTATTGCGCAATGCCTCCTACTTTCAAACTAATAGACTTTCGAGTTTATGAATATTATTCATATTATTCATAAAAAAAGTATTCATCGTTAAAATATCAGCAAGGTTAAATGTTTTTTACGGCACAAACGTTAGTTTGAACATGAATAGCCATAAGAAAACGACAGAAGGAAAATATTTGTTGTTTTAGATGACTTAGTGCTTGGTGCTGAAGCGAAACATTATGGAGGTTTCACTATCGTATCACCTCGCCTATCTCCACTTATGACGGAACAACTCACAGATGATGGCCAGTGTAACCGATTCACGGAATGGTATGTTTTCATCTAATTGATGTTTCGCGCACGAATGAGGTTGAGCTGATATAAAGCCAATATAAACATGTTTTTATTTCACTTGAAAATCTGTAATCCCTTAAAAATCTAACATCATATAAACAGAAACTTATCATTGAAGACTTGTGTTCTACGTCACGCTTGTTTTCATATAGACTTTATCAGATTGGTGACCTTATGTGTGGGGGGGAGGGGGTCTGGAAGCTAGGTTATATAAAAGAAATTATCGATATTTGGGTTTTTTTGTGTAGCTGGTGGTTTTGAATTTAAATATGATTATAGTTGAGTTTGTTCAACTGTTTCGTATGTTAATTCAGAGATATGTAAAGATATTTGCATATCTCTGGTTAAATAACTGCTACAAGAGAAATTATAATTTTTAAATTTTCAATAAGTTGGTCTGCAAAGGCGCGTTTTCATTCATTCATTTTAGCTTTGTGGAAGGCCAACTATGTGATCTTGGTAAATCGAGTTCGACCAGTAGATTGAGCCTGGAAAAGCTTCTTCAAGAGAGAAGTGTGGAGGAGAGCGAGAATAATGATGACTTCATGCTAAAACGAATGGAATATGCAGAAGGTTCCAGCACGTCGTGGGCAAGCAGGTAAGATTTGTGCCCTTAACATCAAAACAACCAATCAACCATTTCTACAGATTTGTTTTGTTTTTTACTTTTTTCAGTTTTGATAACCCAACATCCTTAGCGGCTGCAGCTCTATTTACGGACCCTGAAGAGCTTTTGTTTGACTTGGGATTTTGCGATCAAGCCAGTCTTCTTGACGTCATACCTTCCAGATTTTTTGCTCAACCTTCAGCAGCTTTCGGTATTCACGTTGACGAAATCCACAACGCTTTGAAGATGGAAAATGAGGTATAAACGACGTTCGATGAAGTTTATTCATCACTGGTTTATTTATTGATCGTTATTTTGCTTCTTCACTTATTTCTTTCAGTCTCCGTGTTATTCCATTGGAGATTCTCTCTCCAATCCTCTTGTTCAACGATTCAGTGAAAGCAGTGTGGAAGTCTTCAGTCATACCTCAAGTGATAGCACGAAGAATAGGCGCATCCTATTTCGAAGTAGTCGAAACGATATACCTTCTATACACCTTTCACAAGAAGAAAACGACAGGCCCTTGTCTTCTGTATCAGAGACCACTTCTGGAAGCAATAACTGGAACCGTCTAGCGACACTGGAAGAAGTTCCGGAACCGATAAGTCGAAGTAGTAGTTTTGAGTCTGACCTGCTGACGCAGCAAACTATAGCTTCATTTCTTGCAGCAACCCAACAGAAGCTTCAAAACGGTGTCGGTTTCACGCCTGTAGACAAATCCCGAAAATATTCCGATGGCAGCAGGAATGATACTCTCACTGATTCTGTGAATGAAGCAGATCCCTCAAAAGATCACTTTGAGAGAAACAAATCAATCGAGTCAAGTTTGCACGCGCCCGTCTCACTTACACGTTCAAATAGTGACAAGAGTACGGCAAGTGTCGTTACAGTCATTAATGCAAGTAATCAAGACTCTAACGTCGTGACGGATGAAAACGGAAATGATTCGTCGTTGGTGAATATTTCAGTTTTCACATCGATAAATGAAGATGATTCCCAGGAAGAAAAATTGAAGAATGATGACGTTAAAGAAGGAAGTGTTTCGTCTGTTTCTCGTCGTGCCGTGTTCAGGAGCACGAAAAGCAGTAAGCTCGACCTCAGTGATGATAGCGTGTTTGTGAGCAAAGATTCTTCCGATGAAGCTTGTAAAAAAAACCAAACAACACTGAATGATACTTTTAGAGAATTCTTCAAAAAATTGAAAGGAGAGCATAATATGACAAAACTTGTCGACGAGAAGCCATGTATTCAAATCATCGTCACGCCTCCTGACAATACTGTAAATGAATTAGTATTTCATAAGGAAGACATTCAAGAAACAGCATGTGAACAGCAGGACAAAAAATCACCGAAAAAAAGTTACTTTTCGTCTGCGATTACCTCAATTTCAAATGTTCTTGGTAAATATCAAGATTCTTTAAAATCGTCGTGTCATGAGAAAGTTCAAGAGGGCGGCAGTAGTAGTGAAAATTTTAAAAACAAAAACAAAACAGAAAGCAAATATTTCAATTTTTTTAAATATCAAACGTTCTCGACTCATTCGAATTCCGCTTTTACTCCATATGTCGCTGGACTTAACGATGGTGAAACCGACTTGGATAAAGATGACGAAGATTGGACCAATCAGATTCATGCAATTGGAGGTTCAAAAGAAAAGATTGACGAGCGACATTTTATGGAAATACAAAACGTCGATAGGGTTTTGAGAAATACTGAAGATTTGCCGGTTACGATATCCGATTCTAGCGTCGAGCGAAGTGTTGAGTTTCAAGGTTATGATGCTGATTCAACGTCGTCATACGAGCAAGATTCTCACGATGTTAGTGTGAAGCGCAAAAGAAGTGCTGGTAAGAAAATCACGAAACGTGTGAGCGTGGAAAGCAGTGGTTTTGATGATGAACCGATTGTAAGGAAATGTCCTTTAGGTAAAAAGTGTACCATCAACCATGCTATGAGCCGGCAACGAAATGTTACGAGCGAAGCGAGCAGATCGTGCGAAGTTTGTCGTAAAATTCGCTCGAGAACTACTAGTCACCAGACATCTGGAAACAGTCTTATGTTAATGACACACGAACATTTCGATTTTTTGATACAGCAATTTACAAGTCTGAGAAGTGAAATGAAAGAAGAATTCCAGAAGCAAGAGCGGAAAGAAATCTTGTTCAATGAAAAGATTAATCAGGTGGATTTTTTAATTTGATTTGATTTTATTTTTTCATAATTTTTATAATTCCGATTATCTTCATCTCCCTCATTTGTTATACCACTAGACCAAGGAGAAAATCGAGAAGGAGTATTTGAGTTGGATTGTAAAAGAAATGATGGAGTTAAAAAGCAAGTTAAAAGTAAGTGATGATGTTGTACTGAATTTTAGTTGAGTATGTGTAAACACGCTGTTTTCGTACTGATGCTTGATCATATTTTCTAGGATAAAGACGACGAAATTCGAAGATTACGTGATATGATTAATAACGACAGCCATAGGTGACGGCCGACAAATTAGTTTAAAATCCGACAACCGTACATTCCTTATGTGAGATTCCATATTTCCATCGATCATGATAAACAAACAATTTTTTTAACGAATAGTGTTAAGCTAATTTATATATGTATTCCGTAATTTATGAATAATAATATTTCGAGGGCTGTATGACCAAATGATTTCGATATCCAGGACGTTTTGTAATAAAAAAGAAGTTGTGTACATTTTCTTACGTTTTCTAGTTTGTTTTCAGAAGTGCATGTAAATATTTTTTTATTAAAAAAGAAAGATCTTCAACTTTAATTAATTTTGTGTATTAAATTTGATCACTCGACCTATAGCTGCGACAACTGAAATAATTGAGCTCACATGGAAACGGCAAAGCTATTTCACAATGAACTATTGCAGTTTAAGTTTATACATGTTCTTGTTCTGCAGCGTTACAACCACACCCTGAGTCGATTTTTACTTTTTAGTTACTTATTTGTTAATTTTGCTTCTTGTTTGAAGTGGACCAATGTGTTTCCGACATTTTAATTATTGACTGGAAATGGAAATTTTTCTGCTGATGATTTTGTATGCAATAATTTGTGATGCAGCCTTTGAAACTAAAATAGCTCTATCCTCCGTGTGGTCGGTACCGGTTAACTTTCCACAAATGTTGTTGCATAACGTTTCTTCTCATTTTCTCATACTAACTTCATATAAAAAGATTGCATTTGCATGGAAAACCTTTCCTATAGCATTTCGTGCAGCTGACTATCGGTAATAGATCTTTCCCAAATTTTTGTTGAAAAATAGTGTTACAGTTAAGCTACCAAGTATCACCTAGTTTTAAAGATTTTAATCATCCCACTTTGAAATGAAAATAATAAGTCCATAATACTATGTAATAAGGGATGTAATTAGTGAAAAGAATGTATAGAAACGAGGCTCAACTGACAGCAAAGCATTAACACACGATGTTGAAACGGAAGTTCAGGAAAGGTCTATTCGAACATCCAAGGGAGGAGGGAAAATGGTTTGTCTTTACGAATGTTCGAATTAAGCGAAAGTCGAACTTAGACATTTCGAATTTCAAGGGCCCAAGAAAACAATTCGAGATAATAAAAGTTCGAGTTAACCAGTGTGCGAGTTACCGCGAATTAACTGTATTTCTATGTGTGTAGATAGAAAGGCGATTTATATTATTTTGATTGATTGATATATTTTTAGTTAAGAAACATTACAAGTCCGTAACTGTTAAAAAATTTTCAATTAAAAGTCTTTATCATATATTTAGTAGATATAAGAATAATTACATAAACTATCTGAAATATAGATCGTCCTTGTACATATTGTTTCAAGTAACACGGGAAACTCGTAGAAGATCATGAAGGATCTTATCGCCGAGAACCGAGTGATTACACAGCGTAAATGTTACAATCTTACAATTTTATCAAACTGTTAAAAAGGAATAAGTATGTAACTATACTTGACTTGAAAATTGATCAAAAATATTGAAGGATATTTTCAAATTTGATTGTTTTTAATAATTTCTTAAATTGAGGAACATATTCAATATCTGAAAGAATATTCGATGATGAAACGAGAGCATTCCACAAGTGTGGTCCACGATATGAGATATTAAATTGACTGAGCTTATTTTTGAACATCGGCTTAAGCAAAATGCTTGAATTTCGAGTTGTATATTTGTTTTGGGGTTTGAGCGTGTAAAGACTATGAAAAACAGATGGCGATTGCTTCGTTTTGCACTTTAACATAAAAATTTAAGTCCTTTTATTGTCGTCGTAAGGTAGCTGCAAGGAATAAATGTGAGTCTAACAACCTCGTCTCTAGGGACATTTTTCTCGTTTGACCGCAATATTCATTATTGATAATCTTCAAGAAAATGTTGAAATCTGGAGTCTAGTTCGTTAGCGACTGACGACTAAGAGGATGTATTTGACTTATAGTCCGGTGGCGGTCTTTGGTCACCCATACAATTAGTATATATGGGTTTTTATTTTATTTTTTCATTACATGGTCCCTTGGGACTTCAAAGCCGGTTTTTGCCAAGCTGGCAAAACTGGGGAAAATTTTTTATGGGATTTTGAATTGGGTAGGGTCATTGCTCTTAGAAAGTCGATTTTCGAAGTTTTTATTAAGCTAAAACTGATTGTACCATTAGATAGGGTTTGAAGAGTAAATCTCCAAAATGGGGTCATTTGTCTAATTTGGTCGACCAGAATTGGACGAGACGTCTTTAAAAATGAAATATTTTATGCTGACGTCAGCATTTTTAAGAAAACTTTGATTGAAAAAAACCACCTTAATCAGACGCGTCTAGAGGAGTACTATCGATTAGAGGTATAGTTTATAAGGTTTCCATGGCTAGATCGTGAGATATTTGAGTTTGAAAATTTGCTGATTCAGCGTTTTTCGACGTTTTTAGCCCTTTTTTGCTACGATCAGCTTTTTACTTAACTTAGCTATTGGGAATAAGAAAAATCAGTTTTAGCACATTTAATTGTGTATGTCTCTTTCTGGTTTGCAATGAAAACATAAAATCTTGTTCTGAGACATTTTGATTGACTTTTACAAGGACCGCTTCCAGTTTTTTATCCATATCTTTTTTTTCTACGCAACCAAATTAGAAAAGTGATACACTAAAATATAGGTAAAAGTTTAAAATAAAAATAACTATCTTTCATAGTTATTCAATCGAAAGATATTTTTTGTGAAACACCGGTACTTTTTTTTGACTCACCCGGTATATATTATATATTAGTCGCCAAGGCAACCAAAGAAAACTTAAATTAGGCGAAAATTAAATTCTCTCACAGCTCACATCTACCATTTTGCATGACAGACAAACGAACAAACAAACAGAGAAACAGAGAATCGAGTATTAATATATAAATCGCTTATATTACTCATTTACATATATTTCAATTATAAATATTGCAATTTCATTCAGTCATCTCCATTTCTTTGGTAGGAGCATGGACGTGTAAAAAGAGAAGGACTCACAACTAATACTAAAGCCTTTCATTTCTATTATTAAAATCTGTTCTGTCAGCATTTCTTTGATGTAATCCTCGCCTCGCATTTCACTGGATTTCGGTTCACATGAGTGGGTTTATACGGCGCTTTAGGTTTAATCCGATGTGGAAAACCAACGAATTGAGAGAAAATACGATTTGCAGATGCATCAGCAATATTCTTGAGTATCACAAAACTTTTACTCAACCTTTTTTAAAAATGTTGGATTGGAATCAAGATAAATTTCTCGGAGTTAGAAAGTATTTTGTGTATATACTTATATCCAAAGATTCGGTACTTTGAAAGACGCCTGAGAATACACAGAAAGAAGAATGCTTTTTCATTCAATTCTAATAATTTCATGTTTTAGACTGTAAGAAGTCATGAGGAATCAGAGTTTAAAACCTGGCTTCAATATAATCATAAAATCTTTAAATTCATTTCTGGTTGGTTGTTATTATCATGGAAGCCAATGGAAACATAATATTTTTAACAGCACTTGAGGGAGTTTCAAAACTGCTTTTATGAAAATTTCAATAAACCGAGGCGAGGTTTGTTTGAATAGATTTATAAAAGTTGTAAGTCCTTCTCTTTTTATACGTCCATGGTATCTTCTACTCCAAACTTTCTAGCAAGCTTTCTGAAAAGCGTCAAATTACCAAAGCTGAGGCCAGCACCTTTGTTCGTACGAAGCTTAGCTTCGCGCTGGCCAAAGCAACCAACTTATGCATAAGAGGCTCCCGAAGCTGGAAAGAGAGACGGATTTTTAACGATATAGATGAAGTTGATATCTCTATTGCTGTCGAAGAATCAAGTTGCTCGCCTGAAGAGCACTAGATAGTGACTTTGAACCTAATTAGCTATTTAATAACTATTTTTAATTTCTTGTAATGTATTTATCGGGATCCGTTGTGAGATATAATATTGTTCATACTTTTAGGAGCTTTACATCTTTATACTTGGAGTCTAGGAGTCTTTATCGATCTCTCGAAGGCATTTGATACAGTTGATCATAAAATTCTTCTATCGAAACTAAAACACTATGGTGTACGCAATAATAACTTCTTGTGGTTTAAAGACTACCTCACTAATCGAAAACAATGTGTTTCGTATGGATCAAAAAGAACATCTCTTAAACTTATAACATGTGGTGTACCCCAAGGATCCATTCTTGGCCCTTTGCTCTTTTTATTATATGTAAATGATCTCTACAGAGCATCTAATACTTTAAACTTCATTCTTTTCGCTGATGACACTAACCTATTTTATTCACATAAAAATATAAAATCACTCTTTGATATTGTGAACAAAGAGCTTAGAAATATTGAAGAATGGTTCAGAAGTAATAAACTTTCTCTAAATATAAATAAAACTAAATATATTTTGTTTTGTAAGCCTTCAAGTGTGGATGATTTGCCATTGATATTACCGAAACTGTTAATTAACCATAATGAGATAAAAAGGGAAAAATTCATCAAATTCCTAGGAGTTCTTCTTGATGAAAATTTGACATGGAAGAATCATATAAATGTTATCCAAGATAAGATTTCTAAAAACCTCGGAATACTTCGCATAACAAAACCATATGTCAACTTAAAATCCTTAAAATTACTATATTTCTCATTTATGCATAGTTACCTAACCTATTGCAACATAGTATGGGCAAGTACTAACCAAACAAAGCTTAAGAAACTTTACTGCAAACAAAAACACGCTTGCAGGATTATTTTCGGTGTAGATCGATTTACACACTCCGAACCTTTATTAAAGAAACTTGGGATTCTTAGTATCTACAAATTAAACATATACCAAGTATTAACCTTCATGTTTAAAAATAAGCTCGAGCTTACCCCAATAACTTTCCGTAACCAATTTTCCAGAGTCCAAAATAAATATAATACTAGATATTCAAGGAATAACTACAAAATTCCTCAAAAACGCCTTAAAGTAACAACCTTTTCCATTGCCCATCGTGGCCCAGCCCTATGGAACAATATCTTGCAAAATGCAGAAAAGAACACTAGGTCTGTTTACCATTTCAAAAGATCTGTAAAAATGAAGTTGCTTAACAGTGACATTGATTTTTCTCAGTTTTTTTAGGCTGTTATATTTCAACAATGCCTAGCATGCCATTTTTCCTCTCTAGTTATGTTGGTATCTTTCGTTAATTTTTCATTTTCATTTTTATATTTGTTTGTTTGTTTTTTCCTTTTCATTTCACACTGTACATACGTTTTCCTTTTGCTTGTAAATATTTCTGCCCAGATAGGTATTTTGTTTTCATGTTTTTGTATATATTATATTATTAGTAGTAGTATATTGAAAAAGTAAACTAGTTGTTATTACACGGGGCTTGATGATAAGGCACTTCTGCCTTCTGCTTGCTCCAGCCATTATATACGATTATATTTGAGATTTGTATATGATATTGGCGAAATAAATAAATAAATAAAAAATAAATAAATAAAATACTTCCTAGTTTGCTTAAGTTCTACGGGATCTCTCCGTTGCAGACCAACCGATTTCTTTGGAAGCTCACATCTACCATTTTGCATGACAAACAAACAGACAAACAATCTTTATCACAATTATCATTCTAGCATACCGGTATTCGTTTCGTATACTTTTTATATATTTCCCCATAGGGTGAAATATATGTTAAAACCGGCAGTTTCCTTCTCCTCTCCTTCATCATCTTCTCCGTTCACTTTTATATCCGCGGTTCAGAATGCAATTTTCGCCTAGCCGCCAAAGTAGATAAGAATAGAGGCTAGTCTACAGTCAAGTAGTACTCCATGTTTTTTCAGTCAGTGCGGATGGGCTGTAGAAGATTTTTGATTTTCCACTAGTTTTTAAAATGATTCAAGGGAATTCAACTTTAAATGATGGAAATAAATCATTTTAGTTCAGTATTGTCTTAAAAGGTTTCGTAAAAAGTTTTGAAGAAACGTGTAAAAACAGAAAAATGTTGTTTTGTTTTTGTTGAGATGATGATTGATTGGTAATTAAATGCTTGGAACAACAAACCATTGTTGAAGCTGTGATTTTAGTGCAAAGGCGAAAATTCATTATCAATACAGGCAGAAGATTTATTTTCATTTTACATCCTGATGTAATGTGAACTGAAAGCACATTATGATTTACACACAGTGCTATAAAAGGAAGTCTTTTTTATGTGGAGAACAACCAGTTCAACCAGTGTTAATTCAAAGAGTACATTACAAAAACAGCAAGTAAAAATGTGATGTCGTATATGCAATAAGAATGTCAGAAAACCAATTACATATAATAACAGACAAGATTGAGAGACACGAATGTCTGCTCGGAAAATGTGCTTCCCTGGATATTCATTTAATCTGACAACAGAAACATAAATTTACTATGGATTAATTCCATGATCACCTATACTGTAAATTAAATCAAGCCAGAACACGAAACGTCTACTTTCAGCTTTTTAGTGATTTGGTTATGGATATGTAGTCTATTTTCACTACAGAAATCTGTTTTTTTTTTCATTTAGGATTTACAATGGTCATTTTTATCAAATATATAATAAATAATGGGTGTGTACATATTTTTTTGAACAGAGATGTTTATTCTGAACGCTTGAATTTAATTTTATAAATTGTCACTTGAAGCCCATCTCTTTTTTGAAAATAACTCTTCTGTCAAAATTTTTTGATTGCTTTTTGATAGTTATTTGCTTATATATTGAAGATATTCTTCAGGGCGTAAAGCTTTAGTAAAAAGAGAATAACGAGAAGTTTCATTTTGATTTATAATTTAATTCAAATTTCGTCCTGCATGATTATGTTCTGTGGATGTAGGACGAAATATTGAATTAAATTATAAATCAAAATTAAACTTCTTGTTATTCTCTTTTTGCTTATATATCTGCCTCATAGTATTTTTAATACTTATACTGTAGTACTAAAATTAAGTTTGACAATTTTCTTTTCTTCTTTTGTAAATTTGATTGTATAATTTTGAAAGACAATTTTATCTGAGTTACAAAAAGCAAGGGCAAGGTGTCTTCCGTTACATTACATTGTTTTGTTGTGATTTTATGGTATAAAAGATGTCAAGCTTCTGCAACAATAAAGATCATGTTTATTATGCTAAAATCGCCTTACACATTGGTGTGGTTGTTGATATTTAGTTGTTTAAAATTTATAAAAGAAACCTCATTTGACCAGGAACATCTTCATTTCTTAATAAATTCAAAATAGGTCCTTTTGTGGCATCAAATTCAATTCTACCCTGTTTAGTAAGGACAACATTTTTATCTGAGAGTATGACATTGATGGTAGTTATACCATTCATTGTAGTTATTTGATGATGTATATTTTTCTTATGGTATTTAATGATGTATATTTTTCTTAACAATGTATAATATATAATGATGTATAATTAAGTTTTGCAACTTTGGGGAAATATATAGTCGCATTTTTGCGAATCTTGTTTTCTGATTTAAAGGCCCTACTTTTTTTCTTTTTTTTTTTAACGCAGGACTCATATTGATAACAGCATTTATTTGTTGAAGTGACAATCCTGTAAATAAATATTCGTTTAATAAAAATAAAATGTAAATATTTTTTTATTAAAAAAGAAAGATCTTCAACTTTAATTAATTTTGTGTATTACATTTTTTTGCTGGGAGAAAATAACAATTGATCACTCGACCTACAGTTACAACAACTGAAGCGATTGAACTCACATTGAAACGGCAAAGCTATTTCACAATGAAGCATTGTATATTAAGTACTTGCTTATACGTGTTCTTGTTCTGCAGCGTCACAGTCATCCTGAGTCAATTTTGTGGCTTTTCCTTTTTAGTTGGTTACTTATTAATATTGCTTCTTGCTTCGTTTTAAGTGGGCTGATGTATTTCTGACATTCTAATTGCTGAATGGAAATGGAAATTTTTCTGCTGATGATTTTGCAGCCTTTGAAACTTCCGAAACTGAAATAGCTCTATCCTCTGTGTGGTCGGTACCGGTTAACTTTCCGCAAATGTTGTTGCCCAAAGTTTTCGACTTCACCTTCTTCGATTTACGTTTCAACGTCTTGACGCTTCTTCTCTTTTTCCCATATTAACTTCATACACAAAGATTGCATTTGCATGGAAAACGCTTCCTAAGCGTATAGCATTTCGTATTTCTATATGTGTAGATAAGAGGCGATATATCATTAAGTCCTTTCATTGTCATTGTAATTAGTTGCAAGGAATAAATGTGAGTCTTACAATCTTGTCTGCAGGGACGTTTGTCTCTTTTGACCACAATAGTCATTATTGATATTGTTTAAGAAAAAGTTGGAATCTGGAATCTAATTCGTTAGTGACTGACGATGACTAAGCTAGAATGTATTCGATTTACTGTTTTAAGTTCTTAGTTGGTCATAATACAAACACATATGAATGACCGAATGTATTACTATGTTTAATTATTACAATCATGTTATTCAATACTGGCAGAAGCTTACCTTCATCTCTGAGAGTGACAGAAAGCATCTTGCAGAATCTTTAATTCTGCCAGGACTGAAATACTGCAATGTGCTCTACTTCGATATGTCACAATAATATATGAGAGCGTTTCTAAAGCTTCTAAATGCAATATGCAGCGACGTAAAATGCCGCTACTGTACAACCAATGATGTGATAACATTAGGATGGTTACCAATACGTGATTGAATTAACTTTAATGTCTTGAAATTAGCACACAAAGCCATACATAATGACAGTTTTCCAGAGTACCTAAAACTGAAATTTCAAAATCTCATTCAAAGACAAAGCGAATCATTTATTTAATGAACTTCCTTTATGATTTAGGATGGAATAAAGTACTGACTCACCTTATTTCGAACTCGCAGTTCTCAGATTGTCAGTTTAGTTTGTTTTTGTCTGTGCTATGCTTATATCATATGGCTTTTTATTCATTTGTTCATGTTCAGTCCCGAAAAGTATCAACCAAAGAGTTCACGGAAACTTTAATTAGGCGGGAAATACTGCATACTCTCTCACAGCTCACATCTACCATTTTGCGTGGCAGACAAATAAACAAACAAACAGAGAATCTAATATCAATATAATAGACGGTTATTAATATAGATGTATATTCATTGGGAGAATAGCCATGTAAATGGAATATCATGAAATACAATATTATTGTTATTATTATTAATAATAGAAATAACTAGCTTACTTGCTACACTACTTTGATCTCTGTATTATGTTGATTTATGTGTCATTTAGTGTATCAATAAGGTTATGCAAGATTTCGTATTTTCATCTGAACACATGTTTTATCCTGTTTTAAAGGTAACCTCCTTATTGTGGTTTAAGTTTTTGACTTAATTTTTATAATTTTATTTTGATAAGTTATGAGTATAAACTGAAATCTCAATCGCTGATCGCATTGGTCCACGCTCCATTCAATAAACGCTAATACGTTTGAAAGGCGTTCAAAGTTCATTTAACTATCTCCTATGTTAAATACCTGGCCAGAAGAAAATTTTCAATCAAGTTAGTCTTTGTGGATGGCCAACTGCCTTTGTGTTGAATCGAGTTTGACCAGAAGATTGAACCTGGAAAAGTGTCTTCAAGAGAGAAGCGTGGAGGACAACAATGATGACGACATGAAGAAGCGAATGGAATTCGCAGAAGGTTCTAACACGTCGCGGTCAAACAGGTAAAATTTGGACATCATTGCCCAAATATTATTAAATATTTTCCATTTCGTGTGCCCTTAACATCAAGGCAACCAATCAACCATTTCTACAGATTTGTTAGGTTTTCCACTTTTCAGTTTTGGCAGAATAACATCCTTAGCCGCTGCAGCTCTATTTACGGACCCTGAAGAGCTTTTGTTTGACTTGGGATTTTGCGATCAAGCCAGTCTTCTTGACGTCATACCTTCCAGATTTTTTGCTCAACCTTCAGCAGCTTTCGGTATTCACGTTGACGAAATCCACAACGCTTTGAAGATGGAAAATGAGGTATAAACGACGTTCGATGAAGTTTATTCATCATTGGTTTATTTATTGATCGTTATTTTACTTCTTCACTTATTTCTTTCAGTCTTCAAGTTATTCCATAGGAGACTCTCTCTCCAATCCTCTTGTTCAACGGTTCAGTGAAAGCAGTGTGGAAGTCTTCAGTCACACCTCAAGTGATAGCACGAAAAATAGGCGCGTCCTATTTCGAAGTAGTCGAAACGATATACCTTCTATACACCTTTCACAAGAAGAAAATGACAGACCCTTGTCCCCTGTATCAGAGACCAGTTCTGGAAGCAATAAGCGGACCTTTTCAACTCTGGAAGTAGTGCCGGAATCGAGAAGTCGAAGTAGTAGTTTTGAGTCTGACCTGCTGACGCAGCAAACTGTAGCTTTATTTCGTGCAGCAACGCAACGGAGTCTTCAAAACAATGATGATATTGCGTCTGTAGACAAATCCCGAAAATATTCCGATGGCAGCAGGAATGATACTCTTACCGATTCTGTGAATGAAACAGATCCCTCAAAAGATCACTTTGAGAGAAACAAATCAATCGAGTCAAGTTTGCACGCGCCCGTCTCACTTACACGTTCAAATAGTGACAAGAGTACGGCAAGTGTCGTTACAGTCATTAATGCAAGTAATCAAGACTCTAACGTCGTGACGGATGAAAACGGAAATGATTCGTCGTTGGTGAATATTTCAGTTTTCACATCGATAAATGAAGTTGATTCCCAGAAAGAAAAATTGAAGAATGATGGCATTAAAGAAGGAAGTGTTTCGTCAAGTTTGCACGCGCCCGTCTCACTTACACGTTCGAATAGTGACAACCTAAGTTATCAAGAATCCAACTTCGGGAAAGATCAAGATGAAATTGATTTATCGCTATTAAACATCTCCGAAAATCATTCAAAATTCCCAACTTGGAACCCAGACTCTCTCGCTTTACAGATGTATGGACAAAAGACAAGGAATTCTCGTACCCAGGGTCGTTTGATTTTTTTGGATATAATCTTTAGTAGCCATTTTTAATACATATGAAATAACAGGGTTATTTTTAGCAACCAAGGTCAGACGTTAGTGAAGGGGAACTAAACTCAAGACACACTTTTTTTGTAGCATTTGGATGAGTTTCAAAAAGAGTAAATTCAGTAGTTGAAATAAAGATATAGAATTAATACAGTCGATTTTAGTGCTGTAGTGATATATGGAATTTTATATGAAGAATGGCTCAACACCTATAATTTTCAAATCAATAAAAATTATCGTCTGTGTTAAATCTAGCTACTTTTTCTTGCTCTTTGATGTTTAGATACTTTTTGTTGACAAAAAATATCAGAAAATGGAAATATTTTCTTTGAAGTAGTTTAAAGCAGAATGCAAGTTGATTTATATCTTTGTCAGCGAAAAATAATAGAGACCTGGAGCCTAACCCAAATAGCAAGCAATAACTTTCTTTGCTAATTTCGCAACTGCAATTATTAACCACTACATAGAAGGTTCTAACTATATCATTAAAACATTCTTTGTTTTTCACATATTCGTATGTCAGCAATTTCTTTTTGAACGTTGTGATGTCACGTTTATTGGCGATTATGTTTTAAGGTGGGTTCACACGTAAAGATTGTTGAAAAAAATATTTCTTTTAAGCTGGTGTTCTAATAAAAATTTTCGACTTCCATTTTTCTTTTAGTATTAGTACTTTTTGCTCAGTTTTTATATTTGTACTGGTTTTTGGCGGCGATTATTTTCAAAAAACAGTCGTCACTATGGCAATAAAGCAATAGCTTTCTTTGCTTATGTGCAAGGAGCTAATATCAGTAAAATTGTTTGAGTTATTCACATATTTGGATATCAGGAATTTCTTTCTGAGCATTGTGACAAATAACTGCATTTGTGAAAATAGCAAAGAATTTTATTGCCATTGCTTCCCCGGCTCAGTTCCAGGTCTCCGTTGTTTTTTGCTGACAAAGCTATAAATCAGCATCCAACACTGTTACCATGGCGAATTTCGCTTCAACTTATGTTCAGTGAAAACTGTTCCATTTTCTAAAATTTCATTTCCCTTGCCTGGGCAGATCTCTATTTATAGGTTTGTCAGCAATAAACAGAGGAGACCTGGAAACAAGCCAAGGTAACTATGGCAACAATTATTTTTAGCGACTTGATACATAAGGTGTTTGCCACAACACATACAAAATTCTAGCAGTGTATTAACATTTCTTCAGTTATTTATGTCACGTTGCCATGGATATCAAACTTTGAGCAAAAACTTTAAATGACAATATCTCGGGAACGAAAAATGACTTTTTGAAAATTCAAAAACTGACTTTCATCATTTTTATAATTCTTCCAAATGGTACAATAAAATTTTTGATTCTTTTTGGGTTTAGTTCCACTTCAATTCCCCTCATTAATCAATTTACCTGAACAAAAACTGGACTCCTCATACAGTGTGTTTCATAATGTTGGAAACGAAATTTTAAAGCTGTTTTTTCAAATGAATATATCGAATTTCAAAATAATTTTTACATCAATGGAAAGCCATTTTCAAGTTCTTTAGGCTAGTATACTTTAATTGTGAAAAATGAAAAAGTGATTTTTGAAAAAATAAGGAAAATGTCTTGGAAAAATGTTATTAAATTTTCAATGGTATATTCATTGAAAAAAAAAAACAACTTTAAAATTTCCGTTTCCAGCATTATGAAACACACTGTATAACAAATATAAAAATGTTCAGTGCATTAAGACTGAAATACATTATCATTTTAAATGGATCAGTTTAAATTATTTAAATTGTTCTATTTATAATGATTTTGCCCACGGGGACTATATTTCCATTTAATTCGCTATATGTATCAAGTTTTCTTTTATTTCAAACAATTTAAACTGATCATTTAAATGTGTGATTCACAAAAAGTGGGACTCCGAGTTTGAGGGTAGATTACTTTTTATATGTAAAACATTTTTCAAAAATGTTTACACCAGAGATGCGAAACGTTATAAGCTTTCCAATGATAAAAATGATAAAAAATACTAGTGAAGAAGAAAACGCAAATTTCTCGTGCTCATCAGAGCAATGAGTTTTAATGGTCAGTTTGTTGACAACCATAGGTTGTATAGGAGTTTACCTATACAACCTATTTTGTAGGTGAAATGAACTACTGCTCTTCACATGTGTTCGTTCACAGTAAAACTTCAAAACACTGTTTGAAAAACATGCAAACCTGATATCACAGAAATTGAAAAGATTTCACGATAGTATAGTTTTGAAATAGAGTTGTATTTGTTTATAAAAATAAATTCAATTTTGTTTTAAGCACGTGATCACTCTGGTTATCGATGCAGTTTCGTGAGGTTGTGGTCGCCATAGAAACGTTGTCTTCCCGATTGAAAGAATACACTTGGCAACAGGAATTTCAAATTTTCTTTCAGATGAAAACATTAAGCTACAAAAAATTACTTTCCTTAAAAAATTATCAACAGCATTCTACTGTAAAATAAAAAAGAATTTTTCGAGTTTCTTATTAGTTTCAATGTTATCTGACGTCATTATCCTCCTAAGAGATGTTTCATTAAAAAGGCTACAAAAAATAAATTAAAAAATAACAAAAAATTCGCTTCATTGCTTAAAAAAAAAGACCTCGACACATTAAAGACACGAAACAAAACAGGTTATAAATACAGCACATATCGGAGCATGGCAAAAAATTTCACTTTAGACCATCTCACAATTATGGCTTACTTCTCTCCTTCGTGCATAAAATCAATTATAAAGAGACATTTCCACCGGAACCCAATTATTCCCTCTGAGCCCGGGTTCAGGGAAAGGGCTGTTGCCCATGCGGCGGTTGGTACTGAGGTGGTGTATCGGTTTTACCGTTGAACGGAGCACCATATCCACCTTGCGCATATCCGCCTTGTGCACCATAGCCACCACTTTGACTTCCACCCAGTCTTTCGTAGTTAGAATCATCGTGACCGGGACCACCTCCGACTGAAATTATGACGTCAGGATATTAAGACAAATTATGACATAAAAAACGTTAACTTATGAAATCGCCTGTATAGTGTATAGTGTGTAGTGTATAGTGTGTAAGACGGAAGAAACAAAATGCATATGTTTATGTTTATGTTGTTTTTTTCATGAAAAAAATGAGAGATCCAAAACACTTACCCCGATCTTGCCACTCCTTGTAAACAAATAAACAAATCAAAGGTTTCAACAAAACTAATATGATAGCCATACTGATGAATTCATAGTTAAAGAAAACAAGTGTAAACCTAATATTTTCCTTCACCTAAGACAGCTTTAAAAAATCGATTGTTTGTCAACATAGAGAAACACAATTTTACTGATGAAGGTACTGTCTGAAAAGGATACGCTGCATTAAACTGGAAGTTGGATCTCAAATGACCACGTGCTAAAATTATCGAAAACAATCTTCACTTTCATATTTTGAAGTTGTGAAAAAACATGTAACAGGAAAATAATATACAACACTTAATGACGATCGTATGAATACATACATTCCATGACAAAACAAAAAGGTTCTTCACATTATCAAGACTAGTGATGGTATGATTTTGGGTCGAAAAAAAAATGTCCTAATCGAAAAGTTGAATTCTTAAAGCACACCCAGGCACCTAACTTGGATATCAAAGAACAAACATGAATACAAATATTTGCAAGTTGAGTAACTAAAATAAGCCTTACAATAAACATCATCAGCATCGGAATAACTAACACCCAACGAAATGATGTCATGCAGAAAAGTAAATATAACACCGAAGAAAAACTGAAAAGAAAAACATTGAAAAAAGATTTTACCCTTTGGTCCAATATTATGGCATATTATTGATTATTATTATAATTGCTATTGTTATTCAACAAAGCACAACAAAATCAACAACTGATTTTGGATTTTTTATTAAGAATTGGGAAAAACGTTTAAAAAGAGCAATGAAGTAACTAGACACAAAAATTTCACACTTACAAATTGAATAGGTATAGGAGAAGCAGTGTCGATTTCGCCCCATAAGCCCAATTGCAGGACGACAAAATTTGTTAGTAGGTATGATAAACCGATCCATGGAATACCTGGGAAAACAGTAGCCCTAAAATCAGAATATTCTTGTTATAGTCAATCATTTTAACGAACAATATACTTTTCTCAAATAGTGTGAGTCCAACAACTAAAATCATACCATGCAACAAATATGAACATAACAGCTAACAAGTTCTAGAAAATAAAACGTTTAAAACATGTTGAGAATTTTTCTTTTCTTCTTTTTTTAATGAGAATGAATCTCAAATAAAAATCTTTAACCAAACTAGTTTTACAAGCATGACTATGATACGTAACAGGAGAGCAATAAGAAATTATTTTGACTCTCCAAACAGTCAGCAAAAAATGCATGAAGCTATTTATAAAATTCCTTAAGGAGCCCCTTTTACATAACTTATGTTGTTCAAATAGAAAAAAAACGTCATAGCATTATATCAGAATATCAAAGCATGGAAACGATGTTTTTCAAAACAATAGAAGTCACTTCTTTCAAAGGAATTAAGTTTCTTCCAAGAGTGCACAACAAATTTGCAAACACCTAACAATCACATGGAATCAAAACATAATTCCAACTGTCTGTAAATTAAAAACGTGGCACATCCCGGAACTGTCAACCAAACTGTAATCAGTAGAGCCAATTCAATATAATGATTTTAATTTTTTTATTCTAAGGGGTCAAATTCCTTGTTTTTATATAAGTGAAAAGTAAACTAATTAGCACGGTTTATTTTGAAAACATGCTGCATAGTGACATCAATGTTGAAGAACATCAGAACGAGAACAGATGACAACAAAGGAAGAGCAAGAAGCCGTGTGTAGTGAAGAGAGTTGAGATGATGATGAAAATTTTGAATATAGTTCTGATGAAAAAGATGATTGCCAATACCTTGATAGTAAACCATGTGAACCGAAGTATTCGAACAAAGAGCTGCAAATAATGGGGATTCTGTGTAGTGGTGGAGATTCAGAGAATGATTCTTCTGATGGTAGTGGAAGCGAAGATGACAATGGGAATTCTAGACGATTAGAAACTATATATACACTGGTGTTCTTGCACACACTGCTGTATCATGTCATCATTAGTGGATTGCAAATGCTGCAAGGAGTGTCCCAACCCAGGCTTCGCCATGAAGAAATGCCTAACCGCGGGATAAAAGCCGTAGCTAGAATACACTAGTTACGGGATCGCGTACTATGAAAAACAACATCACAAATATTGTGCATTAACAGGCATAAGGATTTCTACACTTTTTGTTCATACTTTGTACTTAAATAATACCCACTTGATATAATTCAAATAATGAAATAGTAACATAAAAACATTATTATAACACTTTTTAATGTTTCTGGAAATTTTGATTATTCATCTCACAACGATTCAAAAGATTTTTTCGAGATATGGATACAGTTTTGAATTAAGAATGGATGTACACCATTTTCTTTCACGGGAATCATTTTGATGATATGATGGTGTGCCATATTAGACATAAACAAGCGCTGCAGATATATAGTTTGGACAGTAAGAAAATTGAACCAAAAACACGGAAGGTATTGATAGATTTCTTGCTTACGCAAAAATCTAATAAACAACAAGAAAAAGTTGTTCTAGTTAAGCTAAATCGTAACTACGCGAAAAAACACGTCCATTGCATAGCGTTAGCTACGCGAAAGTGCAAAGGAATGTGATTGCGTTGCTGTCGTGACGAAACCTGCCAACCTGCTGGAAGACAAATTAGATAATGTGACATGCATAACTCATCATGAAGAATTTGAGACTCTATGTCAATCATGTTGTGTTGAACACAGCATTTATTCAGTTTTGAAGATATAAAAATCATTTTAAGATCATCAAAAAAACGAATAACAAGTAAGTCCAAACATTTCTTTTCTCATGTGCTCAAGTAGTTTACCTTTCTTAACCCATTAATTAATCATCATATATAACTCTTTCACCCTCCTGCACAGTCATATCATATTTTATATATTATGTCTTACCATTACATTTACACAACAAAAACGCCTGTGATGAAGCACCGAAAAGCAAAAATGAAAAATGTTAACTAAGAATGTTTTTTTGAAGAACAATCAACTTATACATGGAACTCGTGTTTTAATAAACTAAATCTCAACGATTGAAACTAAATTTCAGAATTTTTCCGAAAGCTGTGAAAAAATTGCTATATGTTAATAAACAAACGTACTGTTCTTGAATTTAATGAAAATAATGGACACTCACTTCTTAATGAGTATTGAAATATAGGCCATTATGATTCTTAACGGTCCATTCTTCACCTGTTGCTGTTAATTTCTTTCTATTGCTCAATTTCATAAAACATTTTATTCAGTTATACGTGGTGAACTTGGTAAGAGTGAATGTATATTTTTGTGACAAGAATCTTTGTTTACATTTTGATGTCCGTAATAAGGAAGTCTGTAATTTGGCACATTGACATAATATATATGAGAAAGCTTCAAAACTGAAATAAATTGAGGTATAGATACAAACACAGATACAAGGATTTTTATCTTTTAAAAAAGTCATTTATGCTTTTTTATCAAAAATATGTAAAATATTAATCTTTTGCATTAAACTCAAATATATACTTTTATTGTGGACCCAGTCACATATTCCTGATTCTTCTCAAGGTATTTGGACCAAAACAAAGGTTCCATTAGTGTACACTGTAATGGTTTTACATTGACGCCCACCAAAGGTTTCTGATAGAGACATTAATTAGGGTATAACAGACAATCAGAGAATTGAGCATTAATTAGAAGGATTATCAAAAAGTAGATTTACTAAAATGCAAAAGTAGCATGAGCAAGAGGTAAAACATCAAGCATATCTTGAGTATGGCTTGACTTTAAGCAAAAGAATGACATGTTAAAATGAAAAAATTGAGGGGTTCATGTGACAATGTTTAAACGTTTGTCAAACAATACCGTAAAGCGGGGTGACTTCGATCAGCGGGGTGACTTCGATCAGTAAAAATAAACTGTTTAAACTCTGAAATTAAAGTGCGTTTTTCACATTTTTTAAGATTTTCATTTAGATTCTTATTGTAAAATATCATCAGAATCGTCTTCAAGCGAAACAATCAATTTCTTCCAAAATTAACGACGAAAAACATCAAAATTTTCACCGCTCACATATGTCATCGCTCTACGTCGTATTCAAGAGTTTAGCCTGGACATTTTTGGTAGACATGTGAAGTATAGAGGCTGATGGTAAAGAAAATTATAATATGTCTGAAAGAAATTCTGTTCTTCACCGCTATATTCTGTTTTTCTTTTCCTTATTCCTTTATCGATAATATCGTGTTTATAAAAACACGAAAAAAACGAATGTTTTATATCGCTATAAGTTACATGTTCGCAAGAACTTCGTGAAAAGTCGTCGTATCTCATGGGAGATTTAATGACTTACCGAAGAAATTTTAATAAGCGTGCTCTTTCCCCATGATGATAGATCTCAAAAATATTGTTTGAGATACAATGAAATTTCAATGTTAATTTCGTTTCGTATTAACGAGGGTCACACATGTGTGAAAGTCTTAAATATCTTTTGTTTTACTAATATTCGCTGATCTTTTACGGTCGCACATTTACCACGGATGAGAAATGGTGGTCTGTTAATATTGTAATAATGGCGCTTTAAAAACATTGTCAAATATAAATATAAGTAATTTGGCGCTTCTCATAAGCTGATCGAAGTCACCCCATAATCGATATTGTCGTTTTCTTGGAAAGATCAGGTTATTTCTCTGGAATTACAAGTTAAGTTAATGTGAAATTTTGCAATGAAATAGAAGAAATATGTAACGTAATGATTCCAAAGTTTCAGAAGTAATGGTTTAGTATTTCGGAAGTTACTTTTAAAATAGTGGCAAAATTGATCGAAGTCACCCCGCTTTACGGTATGAAAAGCCACCCTCCTGACAGTTTAAAATTTATAAGCCAAATAACACAAAATAAAATAAGTACCAAAAAGGGCCATCCCAAAAGCCATGAATATAAAAATAAAGTGGTGAAGAGAGAATAAGAATAAAAAGACGTATTAAAAAGAAAGTGGTGAAGAGAGAGTGTAACTGCGGCCGTTGTAGCTAATCAATTAATACGGATACTTCTATACATACCCTTAAAGGAACATTAGGCAATCCATTTAGATTGATATTCATTACGATTTTCTTCAAACAAAAGGTTACAGTGCAAGCTTTGGGTACCAAGCCTTGTTCGACTACAACGTACAAGGAATGTGCAATTAAATGTCTTGTGATAACAAGAAGCTGAAAAAGATGCCTGATCAGCAGAAAACGGACGGTTAAAGATGGCGGACGCTCAAATACGCTCTCCACCACTGCAATAAGTCAACCATAGCAAAGTTTCATCAGACGGAAACCGTTCAATAAATTGAAGAAATTTGCTTGGAGATATAAAGTAGCAATGGACGACAAAAATGAGCGAATAGGAAGCCAGACCAAACAAAACCGAACAAAATGGTCAAAGGATGACTACGATTGACATAGATGATGCGAAATGTTTCAAATGGCGCAGGTCTTTTCGGACTATGTGAGGTATGTTACAACACCTTCGACAATGCAAAACTCAGCTGCATGTTCAAAATAACCTAGAAGTATCCACAGAAAAGCCGCACGAAGCAAATGAAGGTAGTGAAAGTATAACTCCTTCGGTAGAAGCAACATCACAACCTTTACTCGAAAAATTCTATTGGGACAAGCGAAAAGGAAGCGAAATAGAACAAGATATAAACGTTTGCTACGAAAAAGTTGTCTTCTGGAAAAAAAATTTATTTATGCTTCCCAACGGCCAATCGGGAAAAAATTATATTCGCGAAATCACCAGACTTCTGATATCGTGGAACGAAAACTCGCCACTCAAACAGATAGCATTAAAAGCTATGCATATAATGCCAGCGTTATTGTTACAAAAACCACACAAATCATCGAAAAGTAAAGATCATGTGGAGGTCCTCACGCGTCGTCTTACAACCTGGAAGAGAGGTAGCCTTTTAGCACTGTTAGACGAAGCTGAAACATTGCAAAATAGACTTCCTAAACCATCGGGTAAAAGGGACATAGCGGCAATATCACAGCAATTCAAGAACCATATAATAATAATAATAATAATAATAATAATAATAATAATAATAATAATTGTTTATATTTCAAGTTCCAAATATATTACATTGGCTCTTCTCCTGAAATAGCGTATGAAATTGTGCATGATGTGTGTTATATGCTTAAAGGAAACGTTAACAATGCTATCAAAGTTATTACGAACAATATGTCTGGGGGTATCCTTCCCTTGAACGACGAAACTCTTCACATCTTACAGCAAAAACATCCAAACGGTTCATCTTTTCAATAAGACATTGCATTGCAAGGCCCAACGAAAACAGTAAATCCGGTATATGACGTAATCGATGACGAGATGATTCCCAAGGCTGCGAAAAATACGAAGGGAGAATGCGGTCCTTCTGGGATGGATGCAGATGGATGGCGCAAGATTCTTGCATCCAAAGTATACGGAGACAGTGGAAGGGATCTCTGGCATGCGTTTGCTAAGTTTATAAAGATACAGTGCCGGAACGACGTGTAGACGACGAATCTCTACAAGCATACACGGCTTCAAGGTTGGTACCGCTAGACAAACAACCTGGGCTCCGACCAATCGGAGTCGGAGAAATGTTACGTCGGATTGCAGGAAAAGTAGTGATGCAGGTTGCACGGAAAGATGTGATGGCTGCCTGTAGCGACGTACAAATGTGCGCTGGTCACGAAGCTGGATGCGAAGCGGCGATTCACGCAATGCGTGAAGTGTTTGAAAGCGAGGAGTGCGAAGCAGCTTTATTAGTGGATGCATCAAATGCCTTCAACAGCATCAATAGAAATGTTTTGCTTCATAACATAAAGATCATCTGCCCCATCCTCTCGACATTCGTTAACAACATATATCGATTCCATGCGCGTCTATTTGTCATTGGTGGGAAAGAATTGAAATCAATGGAAGGTACTACGCAAAGTGATCCGTTGGGAATGGCGATATATGCGATTGGTATTACTCCACTACTCGAGATGATGCTCAATGTCATTGCTTTTGATCAACTAAACGTCAGTATGGTAGCATTTGCGGATGATCTCACTGCTGTTGGTAAATTTGCTTCACTTAGACGATGATGGGACAAACTGGTCAAACTGGACCTTTGTTTGGCTACCTTCCACAACCAAAGAAATCATGGTTGATCGTCAAGCATAACAAGATCGCGGAAGCCAAGAATTGCTTTGATGGGTCCAACGTGCAGTTAACAGCCAAAGGTGAGCGTCATCTAGGAGCAGTTATCGGAAGTAGTAATGGGTTCAAGGCGGATTATTGTACACAAGAAGTACGAAAATGGATAAATCATATAACGCTTCTATCTGACATAGCTTTGATAGCACCTCAAGCAGCCTACTCTTGCTTTGTCGTAGGCTACCAACACAAATTTACGTACTGCTCGAGAACCATTCCTGGCTTCGAAAAGTATGTCGAAGAGCTGGAAGTTTCTTCCAGCGATTTTAGGAGGACATATCGTCAATGATATGGAACGTGAATTGTTTTCTCTACCTCCAAGATTAGGAGGGCTGGGAATCAATTTAATAAAGGAAACAGCGCCGTTCGAATTTGAAAACTCATGCAAAATAACAAAGCAACTAATCTCCAAAATTCTGAAGAAAGACCAAGAAGATTTTGAAGAGATAACGAAAGCGCAAATAAAAGACCAGCGCAGAAAACGGATGAACGAAAAACTACAGAAAGTGTATGATGAACTCTCCAGTGAGCAGAATCGCCAAAATGTAATAAATCGGGAAATCGGTAACTGGTTAACCACACTACCTCTTCAAGATCAGGGGTACGACCTGAATAAAGAGCAGTTTTGGGATGCTCTACGCATCAGATACAATTGGGTCCTCCCAAGGTTACCAACGTTTTGTGCTTGTGGAGCCAAATACGATCTGGCTCATGCTCTATCTTGCAAGAAAGGTGGCTTTGTTTCCACAAGACATAATGAAGTGCGAGACATCACAGCGCTGTTCCTCAAAGAAGTCTGCGTGGATGTAAGGAAGGAACCAATGCTGTTGCCTTTGAATCGGGAGAATTTCAGAGAGAAGATTGCTGCTACTGGAAGCGAAGCCCGTTTGGACGTTAGCGCTGTTGGTTCTGGACACCTGGTCAACGAATATTTTGTGATGTACGGGTCTTTGACCTCAACGCTCAGAGATATAGAGGCTGTTCAGAAATCAAAAGGTGCTATCGGAAGAACGAAGAAGAGAAAAAGAAGAAGTACAATGAAAGAGTTCTTCAAGTGGAAAATGCCACATTCACGCCTTTGGTATTTCCCGCCACGGGTGGAATGGGGAGAGAATGTAGCAAATTTTACCAGAGGCTCGCCGAAATGATTGCTGAGAAGAGAGGCATAACAACATCGGCCGCCGCCACTTTTGTTCGTACGAAAATTTCCTTTTCGTTGCTTCGATCTATGCTGCTTTGTATACGTGGTATACGTGGACCGTGGTTGTATACGGTCTGTGCGTGTGCAAGACATTTCTGATGTTGACATTTCTCGTTTGTCAAGTCGACGAATCGTTTTAGATGTTAACGCGGTTCACAATAAGAAATCGATATTCAAGTCGTCGAGTCGTTTAGATGAACACTCGTTTTTCAAATGAAGGCGTTTTAGAAGTTTGTTCGTTTCAGATGATAACGCGTTGTTCAAAATTTGTCGGTCCTTCATATCAAGAACTATTAAAATTTCATGATCTGTTTATTCCGAAATGACACTATTCGTGAGTCCCTTACTTGAAATCAGGCGATATAGTGTGTTCCGCAGTACTGAACATGAACACAATAATATGAGGTACCTTTCTTTTTATATCAATATATAAGGGATCCTTCAGAATTTTAACAAACAGTCAAACCAAGAAAAGGAATCTTTCATGCATATGGTTATTTCCTCATTCATAACACCATGCAATTGCAACTGTCTCTATGCTATATACTAGAAAATATGACGGCCAGCATGACTTATGTAAACATAACACTAACTTTTGTTTTTGTGTAAGAGCTAACACTGACTTAAAGAAACTGGTAATAAGGTTGCACCGCCTCATTTTCTGAACCGACTAAACATCTAAAATGGCTAATCTTCCGAAACGCCTCAATTACACAGCACCTAGCGACGCCAACTTCTAAAACGCCTCAAATTGAAAAACGGGTGTTCATCTGAAACGACTCGACGACTTGAATGTCGACTTTTATTGTGAACCGCGTTAACTTCTAAAACGATTAATGACGTCACGAATCAACATCTAAAACGACTCGACGACTTGATAAACGAGATTTTGGCGCCGAATTAACTTCAGAAAAGTGTTACTATCTTGTAGAGCTCGAAATTCTGAGCAAGAAAATGTATAAGATCATATGTTTCGGAGATATCGTCGATCAAAAGTATTGATGACATATAAAGCCCCCACAAAAACGTCTATCCCTCTCTCTCTATTGGTTACCGAAATAATTTTCACTAAAGTCGCATTCGATTAGGGTCTCAATAAAATGGTTTCACACTGACGTCGCACAAAATAAAATAAAGTAATCACTCTCACAAGTAAATCTACCTACCATTTTGCGTGAAAGACAAACAGACAAACAAACAGACAGAGAATCGGCTATTAATATATATAGATGCACAAAAAATGCATTCGGGTGGTTCCAGCAGCAGATCCGGGGAGAAAGCCGTGTTCGATAGGAAAACTGGACCTCATTCATCAAACATCGATTCAGCAGAGGAAGGTTGAACAAATGATCAGGTTCAAAGAAGACCTACCTATATAATGTTATATCTTGATAATATCCAGACCAATTGGTTTTTAGTTGTGTAAAATAGAAGAAAGTATTTCTTCAAAAAAAAAGGAGTGATGAGGGAGTACGCGTCGTATATATGAAGAAAGCATTTCGTTTAATGCTCAGACGCCATGTTGCAGAGCGCACTTATTCATTCCACAAGAGTACATTACACATACCGTAATGCTTCGATTAAACGCCCCCTTCCTTTAAACGCCTCCTCGAATAGACGCCCCTGGCGTCTAATCGAAGCATTACAGTAATTATTCCATTTTATCGATCATGATCAATAAAATCTATGTGTGCCTTAGGCCTCTAAGAGATAACAAAAAGTAACAAAGTGTTCTTGTGCAGAATTTTAGCTGTTTAAGTGTTTAAATCTATTTTGTTTTGCATATTCCAAGTTAGTTTGAAATATACCGCCACCGCTACACTTTACCACATGGTTGCACTACTCAACTATTTTCGTGGTAAAACTTGTTTAATCTTGGGTTTGATTATTCTCAGTCTATTGCGGGACCATTAATAATTGAGAGAACTACTTGCTAGTTTTTTTGTTTTTTATTAATCATCAAATTGGGATCCATACAATACTATATGGTTCTTCTCCCTAGAACAAAATATTATTAAATATTATTATTATTAAATAACTTGATAAAATGTGTAAGGGGAGAAAAAAAAAGGAAAGTAAAGTGAGCCAGTGCACGAGACTATGGAGAAAAGGTCTGACGGATTGAGAGAAATTGTGATTGAAACACTGAGAGAAAACTGAAACTGAAAGTGTAAAACGATAAGCAGACAAACAATAATAAATATTTATATTCGAATATATACATGACCTATAGAAAAGAGAGAAAGACTACGAGGACAGGACTCTAGCCAGAGCTCTGTCTTTGTATTACTTCATTGCCTCTTTGCAAAAACTTTTACTATCACTAACTATCCTAATATTTTTTGGTAACTCATTATATTAGTGCTTGCTCGTTGTAGGTGTTCTTCTCACCACGCTCAACTTTGAATTCGCGATCGGATCGTGTCGAGCGTTTTACTTCTATTCGTTTCAATGTGAGGCACGAAGGCCATCTAGGGTCGTTTAGGGCAGAATGGGTGCATTTTATTATGGCTAGATCAAATCATTCTTTTATTGGCAGCCAGCCCAAGTTGATTACATCGGTTTCCTTGGCGAAGCGCCCAATTACGTATCCGGCAGCAATATTCTGCAGCTTTTGAAGCCTCTTGATTTGATATGTCGGCAGCTGACTATATACGACGCAGTAGTACATTATGTGGGATAATACCAGACTTTCAGCAATCTTCTTCCGAACTTTATAAGGGGTAAATCGTTTGAATTGTCGTATTTGACGAAGTGCAGCGTAAGACGATCTTATTAATTTGTCTACATGAGTTTTCCAGGTAAGGTTTTCGTCAAAATAAACACCAAAAATCTTAATCGCGTCCATACGTTTAATAGATTGGTTGTTGTGACGTATCTGACATGTGTCGTCATTGGTTAAATTATGTTTTTTACTGAGTTTCAAGGATGAAAAAAGCATAAAATTTGTTTTCTCATCGTTGAAAATCAAGTTGTTATTATATGACCATTCTGATACCTTCTTCAGATCTGACTCAAGCATCGAAATGCATTTCTCGATGTCTTTTAGTTTGCTCTTTTGGTATAGAGTTGAATCATCAGCGTATTGTAGAGAGCTGCAAGATAAGTCTTTTACAAGGTCGATAATATACAAGTTGAAGAGGACAGGACCAGACTGCTCTGGGGAACACCAAAGTTGTTAGGTTGGACGTTGGAAGATTTATCATCAACTTGAACATATTGCCTTCGATTTGAAACATAGCTTTGAATCAGTTTCAGTGATTGGATAGAGAAATCCGTTTGGTGTAATTTGTGGAGAAGTGTTCTATGATCGATTGTATCAAAGGCCTTGGAAAAATCCAGTAATATAGCCAAGGTTATTTCACTTGAGTTCATGGCAACTTTTATGTCATCTCTAAGTTTTAGTATGAGAGTGTTCGTGGAATGTCCTTTCCTGACTGAAACCCGACTGTGTTACGTTGTAAGTTGATTTTGTTTCAATAAAGTCGCAAAGCTGTGATAAGATGACGCGTTCGAACACTTTCGAGAGAATACAGAGGATAGATATGGGTCGGTATTCTGTTACATTCTTTGGATTATCTGTTTTTGGTATTGGTGAGACTCTCGCTAACTTCCATTCGTCTGGAAATACATTTGTCTCAATACAGTTGTTAATGATATGTACCATAGGGGAAGTTATGCTATCTATATGACTTATCATTGTAAGTCGTTGGATGTCAACAAAATGTATTGGTATTATCGGGGTTATTTGACAGATTGTTAAAAAAGTCATTATACTCTTGATGTTTATTACTTTTTCTAGTTAAACGCGACGCAAGTGTGGTATAATGTGCGTTAAAATCTTCAGGACGAAGTTTGATTCGATTATGCTGTTTGTTTAAGATCTTGTTGATAGTATTCCATACTTTGCTGGGTTGCTTTTCAGATGATGCTTTGCGTAAAAATTGACCTTTAGTTTGTCTTATAGTTCTTTTTAGCTTATTTCTGGTATTACGATAGTCGTGCACATTGACATACTCATTTTGCTGATTGCGTTTTGCTCTCATTGCTTCCAGCTCATTTTGAAGGCAAACAATACTTGGGTCGTTCATCCAAGGTGCGATTGGTCGGGTGATTTTAACTTTTCTCAAAGGTGCGTGTCCATCGATGCAATCTCTGATGAGCTGGTTAAGAATCGATAGTTGGTCATTCGGATCATCGAGGCTGTAAATAATACTTAAAGGTGTTTGTTCGAAGTCTTTAACGAATTGATTGATATTCAACGCTTTCTCATTTCGAAGAAACTTATAACATCCTAGTTTTATCCATAGAAATACGAAAAAATTTATAATAATAGAAATACGTATTTCTATGTTTTATCTTGCACTATCATTTTCGATCAACCTTCTTTCGAATGTTTTTTTTCCTCAAGCAACACCTGCTTGCTTATTTCTGGCTTTACTGTCCTCCTGTCACACAAAAATGATAAATGATAAATGGTAAGCGAGTTATGCCACCATATACTGTAATCGGATTATTTTTTTTTTGGATTTATTTGCGCGAATAGGCACTTTGATTGAAAATTATGGCACAGATCAATTTTCGCGTGTGGTTTCGAAAATGTTCGCGTGGATTTATTTTCGCAGTCAGGAGGATTATGAATGAGTGAAAAAAACTCCGACTATTCGAGTAAAAATTACTCATGAAATGAAACTTTTATAAGCATATAACTTATTAAATCTTCATCGTCAAAATTGCTAAACAAATCGAATGCCGATCTTAGAGCGTTTCAATTATTCGTTACCATCATCATCCTTCTCTCATTATCTCTATCGTCGCCTTTTCGGTAGCCTTCTAGTTTACCAGCTGTGAGATTGCATAACGCATCAACATTTTGCGCTCACCTCCAGCGCTGAATCTAAGTTTGGCAGTTCTTTTAAACATAGACGAATAGCGTCAGCAATCCCTGCCTGCACCCGTCATTACGGTAGCAGCGTAAGCGAATACCGTATTAAAAACACCCTTGGACTCCTACTACTACTACTCCGGCCGAAACGGCAGTTTTTAGCCTACGATTTAGAGTATGCGAGTCCCCACTAAAAACTCAATATACATTCTAATGAACGAACGCAGCCTTTTGAATTTTCGAAGGTTTTCAATCACATTCATTTAAAATACGTTTTCTTTGATATTTTATCACTTAATTGATGAAGGAATGGATATTAATCAAATAGGTCTACATAAAACTGGGACTTTTAGTTACTTTTATGGTACTGAATCAATGAACTTTGGCACTTGAAAATAGATATGTTTTTCGTGTCAGTAAAGCACAGATCAGACTTTCTTGTTACTTTCTACGTTTGTTAGCTATCTGTTCTGTCTTTGAACATCAAGGTTTTCAAAAATCGAGTTAAAAAAAGGCAGTTATCTGTTTGAATTCATTTTCGGTTTCAAAAAATTATAATTCAAAACATACATTTTTTTTTCGAAGAAACGCGTTTTTTTTTTCTACATAAGCTCTTATAAAAAAAACGTACGTTATAAACAGCTCATGCATGTATAATTCTTTTGTCTTCTAATAAATTAAATTGCTGGTGTGTTGCGATTAGACCCTATTTACACGAGTTAGTAATTTTAAACATTATAATATCGTTTATGCCTGTTTTCCACCAGTAAGATATCTCAAGAAATAACGTTTACAGAACGTTTAAGAACTTTAAGTAAAATTTCAAATTTAAAAGTATTCTTGTGGCAAGTACTTTTGCTGCTACCGTTTTGCGCCATCTGGCTCTTGTTAAACCTCATATCGAATAGAGCGATAGGTTTTTCATACTTGTTTAGCTGAAGATTGTGAGAGCATGAAACTTATTTTTCATTAGACACATATTCGCTCTGATTTCTTATCATTGAGCACTCTTATGATAAATACTTACATGAAAAAATAATAATATAGTTTTTATATAATGTTTTATATGGAAGCCGAGAAGGGTCAAGCCATGAATATATTATCAAATCTAGGAATATATTTCAAAATCGAGAAATATTTTTCAAATCCAGGAATATATTTCAAAATCGAGAAATATTTTTCAAATCCAGAAATGTATTTCAAAATCGAGAAATATGTTTTACAATCTAGAAATATTTTTTAAATCGAGAAATTTTTTTACTGGTAAATTCGTTTACCGGCAAACAAGCGAAAACAATCTAATTAAAGATGGCTGCACCCGCAAGCATGCATTGCACCTCCTGTGGCAAAAAAATAGGATCTTCTGACCTATTCTGCATGTATTGTGGCAGAAAAAAAGAAAAAAACGATGAACACCCCAAAAATGATGAACCTCTGCTGACTTTAATGGACTTTCAAAAAATGAAAACTGAAGAAAGAACTTCAAGATTTGTTGGTAAAAGAAGAAGGAAGGACAGCCCCTCTCCTCCTCCTCCACCTCCTTCCTCCCATTCTGCATATGGTCATAAATCGAAAGTGAAGGGTTTCATGAACAAGAAATCCACGGAGACTGCACTCATTAATGTTGGTATTATCAGAGAACATGAAAACACTGGGCAATTACAAATAGTTAGAGGAAGCTAGCTACCTTTACAGGTTTCAAGAAAAGCCAATGCCAACACAATATTGAATCTCGCTTTAAAGAAACATGCTAATCAGGACCAGTTTTTTTGTGGATTGGAAGAGTACATACTGCTTTACCCAGACCAAAAGTTGGTAGAGACTATACCAGGGTCTGATTTACCATTTACACTTGAAAGATACAAAAAAGACCTTGGCAAACCATACTCCAAAATTGATTTGTACATTTGTAAAAAGCATGACTTGGATGCAAGAAAACTGAGTGTTTTGAAGTATCAGCTGCAAGCTCCATTAGAAGAAGACCCACAGTATTTTAATGACAGTGGTAATGAGCATGAGTTAGGTCACTTGTTGTTCAAAGAAACAGATTTCCTTGATCCAAATTCATTACTAATAAACAGTTGTTTCGATATAGGTGCTAATGATGATAACTCTCCTGTAACTTCTGTGCTTTCAAAACAAAATATACAAAGCAAAGATACTGTTACACCATCATGCTCCGTAAATTTGACAAACTTAAAAAGCATTGATATTAATTGTGGTATGTGCCCAATTTGTAACAAAAAGTTTCCATTTTCAGTGATTGAAAAGCATGCTGATGACTGTTTGCAGAAAAAGCAAAAACCAATTATCTATTCTATAGACGATGAAGATGATCCTTTTGATGAAAGCGATTCCATTGACCCTGTTGTTGAAGATGAAAATACTACTAGCAATATAGACACTAACATAGAATTTAATATGAAACAAGTTCAAGCAGTTTTAAAAAAATGCCATATAGAAAATGGTGAAATTCTTTTAAATGTACGACGTCATTATGAATTTGAAGACTTCATGAGATTTTTTGGGAAAACTTGGAATAAGAATAAGATTGATAAAACTTATAGAATCGCTTATATTGGTGAGCCCACAATAGACACTGGTGGAGTTTCAAGGGAATTTTATTCAGGTATACAAAAACATATGTTTTTTTTGTTAGTGTATTAAGAATTTAAATAACCTTGTTTTCATGTTAATCTAACTTCTTTATTTCTATTTAGTCTTTTTTTTTCATTTCTTTTTGTACAGTGTTATTGCTTCTTGATTTAGAAGCAATAAAATCAATCAAGCAAATTTATTTTACTGGAAATGATGTCAGTGGTTATATACCAAACTTTGGTACTTTAAGTGTAACAGACGGTACTGCCAAAGCGGTTGGACATCTTTTTGCTGCTACACTAGTTAATGGAGGGCCAGCTCCTTCATTCTTTGCTGACTGGATATTTGATTATATAACTTGTGGGCTAACAGCTGCATTAAAGTCTTGTCCAAAAGAAATATCTGAAATATCACCACTGAAAGCAACATATGATAAGGTATATTATATAAATTTTACATTTTTCAACTAAAATAGTTGTGGCTATTTCACACTAGATTTTCTGATATCAACCATCTTTCAAGTTTATTTAGTTTTCTATTTATGTGATCATGTACATGTGTCAACTGCAATGACCATCGATTTTAGTGTTTTTTGGCTTAGTAACTATAAGTACTGTCATGATAGAAATGAAAAGAGAAAACAAAATATATTGAACTACTGTACACTTCTCTAATGAAAGGGGCGGTTTGTCTGTTGATCTAATAACATACTGAAATTATGTCTTAATGAATAAGTAATTTGATTTAGGTCTTTCTTGCAAAATCTGATTTGGAATTAACATCGATACTTTCAACAGATGAGGGTTTAGATTTATTAGAGCGTATTGGATATAGAGGAGATCCAAGAAAGACAACAATGCAAAAGAAAAATTCTATTTTAGAGTAAGAAATACTGACATTTCTTGATTTAATAATCTAATAATCTCATCTAATGTATATGTTATGGTGTAAGCACTTGTAAATTTCTATGGAAATGTTTCCTCCTGTTAAGATAGTATGTACTGATAAAAACTTCTATTAATCTGTCTTAATTGGTTCTACTTAAAATATCCATTCATTGTATTTTGTGCTTTCTTTATAGGTCAATTATAGTTTAAGAAACACTGGAACCCTTACTTCCAATTATTCAGGAGATAAGTAACGGTTTGCAGTGCTATAATGTGTGTCAATTACTAAAGCAAAATGGAGCAATTATGCACCCTGTATTTTGTCGCAATCAGAAGTTTGTTTGGCAATATGATGATTTCATCAGTTCTCTTAAACCACAATTTAGTGAAGATGCCACCAATAAAAAAACATTAGAGGTAACAACATACAAGGCCCTATTAGATGTTGCAGAATATTGTTTTAATTCTGGTATGTATTTAATTGCTATATTTTTTGTTTTGTCTTAAAGATAATGTATTCTCCATATTGTAAATTCGATTACTTAGGGAAGAAATTTTGTGGGAAGAAAATATATTAGAAAATGTATCCAATTCAAAGTCCCTCAAAGAAAGGAAAATTGCTAATTCTGCAAAAATAATCTGCTACTTTTTGATACCTAACTAACCAAATGACATATTTGTTGTTTAGATAATCCAGAGCTTTCATCTGAACAGTTAATTCAGTTCATAACTGGTTCACCAACATTGCCAGCACTAGGATTACACAAAGATATAACTATTCACTTTATCCATGGATGTAACTCAACTAATGGTAAACCATGTAAATGTTTGCCAAGTGTCAGCACTTGCGATGTACAAGTAAACCTTCCTGTACACATAGCATCAGAGGAATCCATGATGCAGGCTTTTTCAATGGCAGTGAGAGATGGTAGTTGGTTTGGACAACTGTAAATGTTTTACAAAATACCTTTGTTGTTGCATGACATAGTTATTTCGTTAAAGTTTTATTCATACCGTTCTGTTTTGTTAAGATTTTTCTGTTACTCTAATATATTCTAATATAGGATGATATTTTGTTGATATTTGTTTTTAGTTCTTTTGTTTTTTGATAATAAAATGAGGGGGTGAGTCTCATCGTCAAATTTCGATAAATTGATTTTGGGGGTGAAAATTTAGAAAAAGTGGAATTTGACCTTCTTTCTATTACTGCTGTTATTATTTTATAGCACTGCATCTTTTACGTTACTGATTATGTTTGAGATGTGAAAACGTTGTTTTTATTGTTTCAGGTTTTTAGATCTAAGCTATTTTTTCATTTGAAATATAAATTTTATTGTGCTGCAGAAATGATAGTGTCATAAATTGTTCTTGCTTCTATCCAATCACGTGGCGGCATTAAAATTCCTAATGCATTTACCAAATACTTGAAATAGTTATTCAATTCTTCATCAACTTCATTCAAAAGATTCTCTGCTTCACCATGAATATCCCTCTGGTTAATAATCCAATCAGTAACATTAGTGTTAACCCTCACACCACATTGTTGATAACCATAGAGTTCAGGAATACAATACATTTCATCAGGTATTCCACAAACTTTGGCTTGACGTGATTTTCTAATTAAATGAGAGTTCCACTCTAACTTCGCCTTATCCAGTTCAGCCTGCAAAAGATCTGAATATACAAACCAAGCGCATTCCATATGCAATCGGTTTCCAAGACGCAGAATGTCGTTTTGCACCATGTTTTTAAAATAATCTATTATCCAAGAGGTGTAGGTTCTCTTATAATGGGACCAAAGGTTTTCGATTCTTTGGTTTGCCTGTGATGTACCATATTTGTGTGCATTGGTATCATTATGAAGAAAAGCGTGAATACTTGCCATTAACCCATTTTCTGTACCGCAATCTGTTTTAAGGACGTCTGGGCTAACTTGGACATTTTCGACGGCATTGAGATAAAAATGAGCCGGGATGACTGGGTTGTTATTACTTCGACAAACTTTTAGCCAAATAACCTTTCGTGAAAATCCATCGACACAACCATGTATAGGAAATCCATATGGCTTAAGTTTGTCGTAGCCGTCCGCATGCCATACTGCATTCGGTCCAGGAGATGTATAAATCCTTCGGTAAAGTTTCCTGGCTCTTCTGTTTAGAGACTCTCGTGGATTAATATCTCGTACAATGTTCATAACGTCATCACGATTAACTATTATACCATAAGCAACACGTAATTTATGCCAAATACTACGATATCCCTTTATTCCTGATGAAGTACTTAGCTCTGACTCTATAATTTTGCGCACAGAAGAATCGATTGCCGGTCTCCCTTTTCTTTTTAATCCAGATGGTTTTAGGTAACGTTTTAACGTACTTAAGCTAATTTCTATGCCATGGTATCTCTTGAGAATCAGTATAATTCTCTTATATTGAGTACCTTTTATAAAGAAATGACGGATAAGTTCTTCTGTTGTGGTGTTTTCCTTCACAAGTATTTCCTCGTTTGCTAAATGTCTTCGTTGTGTACCACAATTGGTACAAAACAACTCAACTTGAAAAAACTCTCTTCCACATCGAAAGCAAAATCTAACGTGCATTATGATGATTAACTCCTGTAAGTAAAAATTACTTACAAGAAGAAAAGCACGTGTTTAATAAATTCAACCAGCAAAAATTCAAATATTGAATCTTAAATTATTTTTCTAGATTTGAAAAATATTTTGGAACATAATATCTCAAAAACATTTTCTAGCCCTAGCTTTCAAAAAAAGACAATATTAAAAATATTTTTCTGGATTTCAATTTATTTATTTTTCTTGATTTTAAAATATATTTCTTGACTTTGAAAGATATTTCCTGATTTCAAATATATTTCTGGATCTCAAAATTATTTATCGAATGACCCTTGTCGGCTTCCGTAGTTTTATGATGGTCTTCTGACAAACGAGCTATAAAACAAAGCTTACAATGGATCTCAGATCAAGGGGCAAAAGCTGTTAAATAAAAGTTATATTTCACTAAAAAAAACTATTTACAAGATTGCCCATTATTCCTTTCCATTTTCTCGGTATGGAGATTTTGACCTTGATCGAGATTTACTACGGCTTTGAGATTTTCTGGCAGATCGCTTGGGTGAACGAGATCTTCGTACAGGACTTCTTGAGGGACTTCTTCGTTTACCTCTAGACCGTGATCGAGATCTAGACGGACTCCTCCTCCTTCTTCTACAAAAGAAATTCTTGTGGTAATAACTTTTAACGTTTTGTAAGTTAAACACTTAATCCTTCATAATGCACCTCAGTGATATAAATGAACTGTGAGATTTATATTCCCCAAACTAATTTAAGATCACTTCACTAGGCACCAATGAAAGGCCCTTACAACCTTCATCATCTGACATTCAAAATAAATTTTATTCAATGGCTCAGTATTTTTGACATAATAGAATATTTGCCACATCAACGGACTGTATTAACACGTACATTCTACTATGCAGATTCTGCATTGACTTGGACAAAAGGATGGTTGTACCTTGATTATTATTACTATTATTAATTTATTAGGTATTTATTTAATTGCTTCAATTTGAGCAGATAGCAGATAAAGACTGAAGTAAAAACAAATGAAAGAACTGATAATAGTGAAATAAGATCACATTACCTTGGTGATCTACTTCGGCTGCGACTTCTTGAATACCTTGGACGTCGACTATAATTAAATAATAATATATCTCTGGAACATGATTTATGAAAAGGATTATTCAAATCAATGAATGAGGAGTTGGGATTAGGAGTAGATTAGAGGAAGATGAAGTTGATTGTCTTACCTTCCTCCTCCACGATAACCACTTCGACCGCCTTCTCCATATGCACCAGTTGTTTCACGTGATCTCATTTGACCAGGAGCTGGAAAGAAAATTTACTGTAAAATGAGAAATCTAGTAATTAGATCAACCTAATCAAATTTCACAAAATCAGATGAGCATTATTGTAGGAATTATGTTGGTAACACTGATTCATGTTATTGGACTCACTCTTTCGATCTCCCTCAGCGTATTGTACATCTAATTCTCTTCCATGAAGTCGTACACGTTGTTCATAATATAGAGCATCTTCAGCATCGCGAATATCCTCATACTTATCCAGAGGGTTAAGAAAAAACCTGCTGCTGAAACAAATACATAAAAAGCTACCTTGCTTTTACCAAACATATTCTGTACTCTATAAAATTTTATGCTTGAGCTGTACTTGAAAACCCTTGGTTACGACTGTGCTTGTGAAAAACTTTGCATGGTCTGTGCTTGAAAAATGAACTTGTTCTTGTTTCAAAAACTTCTTAGGGATCTGACCTTGCAAAAAACCACATTCTTTAAAAACCGTGGGGAGGTTATCTTTTTAGTAAACAAGGATGTACTGAGCCTTGAAAGAAATTAATCTGTACAAATGGAATCTGTGCTGAGGTCTTTGCATACAGCCTTGTCACTTGTGACGGAAATAAGCTTTCATTAGATGAGCTGTAAAGGGAAGTCCTTATCTGTTTAATTTTTAACAATAGTGGGAAATCGAACCATTGGCCATAAGCTGTGACTTGGTCCTTGAAACTATAACAGACATTCAGAACTGTGAATATAATAAATCGTGATCATAAATTCTCAGATTGTTTGATCAAAAATTTAATTATCAACATGATTAGAAAAGGATATTGGACATAAGCAAACCCACGCGGTTCACGGGAGTAGTAATCTAAGGGGACATATATATCACGAATTGGGCCATACTTAGCAAAGACTCTTCTTAAATCTTCTGGGCTAAAAATAAAAATATCAAACATTTCATAAGCAACACACTTATATAAAATTTATGCCTATCACAGAAATTATAAGAAAGTATGGCACTATTGCACTTTCGCACCCCACTAATATTATTGATGATTTTGACGCAGAATTTGACGCTGATAATAAGAATGTGGGTCTCAAAATCAACAGGTAAGGGTAAGTGTTAGGATTAGGGTTAGATATCAGCGTTTAATTCTGCATCAGAATCATTGGGGATATGAAAAAGCAATAGCGCCGAAAGTATATCTAGGAAAACGAGTGCGATTCTCATTTAAAAAGCCCAGAAAAAAATAAGAAACAAAATAGGACGATAAAATCAAAATTAAGGAGAGTTTAATAACACAGCAACTTTGAATTGAAAAAACCACTATATCAACATGAAAATAATAAAATAACGTACCGACTGCTTGTGCTAAGGTTTCGAATGTACAAGGATGTATTTGGTGGACGAGCGTACCTATTCGCCATTTTAACTTCTTTGAAGCGATGTCTTTCTTTTTGATTTTTTGGAAGAGATAGATACTTTGCGAAATCAGTAATGCGCATGCGTGTATAATCCACGCGGAGGTTCACGTGATATTATTTATTTGGGGGACATTGGGGAAACTAATAAGCTTTATTCGATTTTTTGTTTCTTTATCCCGATTTCAACATTAGTAATGATCAATTTCTACAAGATTCGTTCATATTCAGGAGCAGCGGAAGGCTTAAATGTGCTGTTTTTTGGAACAGATACATTCAGCCTTGCAACGTTAAAAGCCTTAGAAAATATTAAGTTAGTTTAAAACTATAATGTTTTGCAAAAGTTGTTTATTTTGTAATCTATTTTTATATTTTAAAAAAATTCTGTTTAGATCATCTTCCACTAAAATTTCTAGTCTCGCTTTGGTGCATGGAGGTTCTGTGCGGTTCATTAAGGTGAGCTTCAGACCAGGCACTGTGGAACAGAATTTCGTTTGGGGGGACTAATTAGGGCCAATAAAATTTTGCGAATTTTCTTGGACTAGAATGGCTAAAACTGTAAAAAACCTTAAACCGACAAAATAATTTGGGGGACTATAGCCCCCTTAAGCCACTTTGCTCCGCGGTCCCTGCAGATCTCTTGTGTATTATATAGATGATGCATTGCAACAATATAAAAATTTAAATAATTACTAGGACAAGGACAAATTACGCATATTTCCTCCTCTTCACGAGTGACTTATCGTTAATTGCATGATTAAACATGTGATTACTTGGTAATCGTCAACCAAAATGATAGTTTTTCCCTTTGTTATTTCATGATTCTGAGCATAAAATGATAACAATCATTTCAAACTTTTGACGTCGTGTAACATCATGAAATATGAAGGGCACCGTAATGTCATCTTACAGTAAAGTCACAGTAAAAACCTGAAAACATTGCATTGAACTTGCAAAATGGGAAACTTAAAGTGAAGTTAGGAATACCTTACGTGGATTAATTTTCACGTGGACATAATTTCGCGGACACCTCTTTTGACCTAATTTCGTGTGATTAATTTTCGCCGATGAAATGAAAAAGGGATATTCTGCTTGGATTTATTTTTGCGGATGAGGAAATTGTGTCTTTATAAAATTTTGAAATCTTAAAATAGTAAAATAAACACAAGAAAAGTATGCAGTAATCATCTTAGATTGTTAACCAAAAAGAAAAGACAAAAGATAAAATGGTTACAGAAGAACTCTAAAAACATAATTGTGTAACTTAAATAAAAGTAGTTTCGTTTCTCATTGTGAATCAACAACTGTAATTCTGAAAATAAGTTATAATTTTTAAAAACGATATTTTCTCCTGTTTCTAAACCAATCAAATTTTTTTTCGATTCTTTAAGGACAATATCATTTGATATATTCTGTGTGGATTAATTTTTGCGGATGACCTCAATTTTGAATATTTTGCGTGGATTAATCCACGTAAGGTAATTAAGTCCGCGTTTTACACTTTTACCTTTAAAGCAGTGCAATTACATGTGCAATTACATGTGTCATTACATGTAACCTGCACTCTAGAGAAATAATTATTTTCAAGGCTGTGCACCATAATTAGGATCAAAAAAAATTATTTTTATAAACAAGTGCGCACTATCAATTAGGGACACTCTTTTATATGAAAAGGAGGGAACAATAAATCGTGAACAAAATAGGCATAGAATCTTGAAATGTATAAAGTGCATCTAATTATCCCCAAAGATGCGAGAAAAACAACTTGATAAATGGCATTTAACATACAACATTTAGAATACAACAGTTATTGAGGAAAGGACACTGTTGTTTACAAACATTACATCACTTGTGAGACTTGGTGGGACTTTGACAAAAGAAATGAAAAAGTCCCATTTATCCATGGAGCCCTCATGGAAACAAAAGATTGACCAACAAGCTACATAACCTTGTCAACAGGTCCTAGTACAGGGTGTCAGCCAGCGTAAATAGATGCTGGTAAATGGCCTTTTCCCAATCAAGTTAAGCTCACATTTTCCCAATTCAATATTTATAAAAGTTTCTATCACAACTAAAAATATTGATATAAATATTTTGTTTTGAATAAGAACAAAAATTCAAAATTCAAAAATTTGGATTCAGGAGTAAGCATTTTGCTATTCATGCACTTATCACTTTGACTGAGACAAAGGTAATTTTTCTTGTGGTGTTTTTATAGACCTCCAGAAACTTTTTGATACTGTAGACTATGAAATACTCTTAAATTAAGTCACTATGGAATTAGGAGGAATCACTAACTCCTGATTCAAATCCTATCTATCAAATCGCTATCAATCCATATTTCCAACTTGTTTATCATCTTCTCTTAATCTTGCTGTGCTTCAAGGCTCAGTACTTGAATCACTATTATTTCCAATTTACATCAATGATGTTGCCAACTCAATCCACACTCAACTGTTTTTCATTTTGCTGATGATATTAGCCTTCTTTGCTCCAGTCCTAATCTTAAAACTATAAAAGAAGTATATATTGACCTCAAACATATTCTGCACTGGCTTAATGCTAACAAAATTTCTCTTGATTCAATCAAGTTATTCTATTTAGACATAAAAATAAACAGCTTGACTATGATGTTAAATTATAACTAAATGGAAAAAAAATTACATTTTACAAACTCTGTTTGCTACTTAGATGTTGCTCTTGATCCCCACCTTGACTGGGAGGCCCATTTTAACTATCTTGCCCTAAAGCTAAGAGAAACAACAATGCACTTTCGATCCTAAGACACTTTTTGCCCAGGAATACTTAAATTAGTACCTATCATGCTTTATTTTCTTCTCATACCAATTTACGCTTGTCAATTGTCGGGTCAAGCCCTACCAAAACAACATCGAATTATAAAACTTGAATAACTGCTCTTCACCTAATGTCATGTTGTCATTTTAGAATACTTCAAAACCACTCCTTTATTCTCTAAAAGTTCTCATGGTTTCTGACTATCTTTCCACTTTAACTCTTGTATATAAAATTTTGAATTCTCTTGCTCCTATAGACATTCGTAATCTTTTCAGTCTATGTTTCTTTCCAACAGCTCACAACACTTGTGGCTCTTCAATCTGCCTTCTCGCCAGACCTTTGATTAGAACAGTTGAGTGAAAAAAATTAATTTCTTTGAGGAATATTTCAAGGCGATAGTATCAGGGATTCTTTTCATCCTATGTATCAACCCTTTATTGTTCCTTCTTAACAAGTTCAATGGTTACAATATGGGACTAAATGGACAATGAGGTACCAACCTGTTTTTTGTCTATGACTTAAAACTTTATTCAACCAATATGAACCAAATCAGGGTTCGAATTAACGTATCGCATTTCGCGATTCGCGATGCGTTTTTGAAAAACCACGAAGCAAAAATCTCAAAATTCATTAAAATTGCGATGCAACATTTCTTTAATTTTTATGTCTAGTAATTCTTATTTCGTCAGGTTTCATTGAAATCATATCATCATAGTGTGTATACTCGCCTGAAAGTCAAAATCTATAATGAAGCACTCCAACCCTTCTGTGAGCTGCGGATTTATCTGACCCAGCACAGATGTGCACTCACCCGCAGCAGCCTGTAAATAAGTTTTTTCCCTTGCCGGACACGATTATCATTTCATGTCGGACATGCTTTTCTAAGTCTCTTTTCCAGTGGTATCTGGGATCGTTCAGGAAAGTAAGATGATTGTTGCGCCGTAAAAATTAAAGGTGAGTGATTCATAATAAAACTTATGCACCCCTGGGGTGCATAAAATTTTAACATTAACTTGACGGGGCCCATCAAGTTAATGCTAAATTGTTTTTGTTTGTCTCATGATATCATCTCGTTTCACACTTTCTACACTTTTTATATAAAATCAGGAGGAGAGCGACTTGCTTTTTCAATTCCTCAAATTATAAAAAGAAAACAAACAATTGTTTCATTGATGAATCTTTTAGCTATTCAAATATAGCTTAATCCTTCTGATTAATATGTTACCTGTAACTTGAAAATTTTAAACAGTAAACAAAATTAATAATTAACGAGTTTATATCCTGTATCTTATGATATTCATTCTGCACACTTTTTATTCCTAGCATGTTCTGCACACTTTTTATTCGCAGCATGTTAGAGTTCAAAATGGTCGATAGAAACGGCGATAAATTTCTGTCGGACATCATGTCCGGCAGTACAGGATCTCAGGTCGGACGTAGCGTATTTCTTGCCGGACAATATCTGATGCTTATTTACAGGCCTGCCGCAGTGAGTTTTTTGCCTGTATGTTGATCAAGATCGGTACATAGTACATACGGCTTGTAATGTATTTGCTAGGTAAAGAAGCAATAACGTCAGGGCTTTGAGTGTTAGCATGTAGACGGAGCGCTGCCCTATGCAATAGTTCATTCTTACTACAACAAAAACTACATCGCAAATTCATAAAAACGCATCGCAAAAGTGCAAAAATTTTCGCGCCTTCGGCGGGCTTTTCAGCTCGCTTCGCTCGCTATAAAATTGCAATACACTTTTGAAATCTTAATTCGAACCTTGCAAATGAAGTTGCTTCTTGACCAAGTCACCCAAATGACATTGAGCTATGACATTGAGATGAAATTTGGTGAATCCAAATACACATAATGGTATAAGTGAAAGGGGAACACTCATCGAAAAGTACCCATTGTAATCAACGGTGTCACCATCAAACCCATGAAAGAATCCTACAAGTGCTTAGGACAAGATGAAAATATCACCAAAGTCGGTCCTGTGAACAAGAACCATGTTATAAAACAATACGAAAGCAGAATATTCTTTATTCATTATTCTGGAGGAGTGAACTTTTCGCCTACGAAAATCTATTATGATGGTGACGAATTTATCTAACTTAAAGTCACAATAAAGTCGTGTACAAGAAAAGGAGCGAAAATTAATTAATTGTCGCGAGCAGCCTAACCTGATAAAAGTCGCGAGATGGCATTTTGAAAAAATGTTTGTATGAATAAATCCTGTTAAAAACATAAATTGAAGCAACTTGGAGCAATTTTCCTCTAAGGATGTCATTCTGAATAAACTGACTTTTGTCAATCTTTTATGGGCTGACACAAGACGTTGTGACTAAGGTATGTTAAAATTGACATTGATTACTGGTGAGATGTTTCTGCCACAATAAACCTGACTTGGTCATATGTAACGGAAATGAAAAGACATGTAATGTCGTCAAATTCATTTGTTCAGCAGGTGTGAATGTTGTTCCAAAGGTTAATGAGAAAGAAGATATAATATGGGCCACTCATTAGAACATTACAAAGTACTTATAAGTTTACGTTTTATCCCAATTATTGTGGGAGCTTTGGGAGCTATACATAAAGATTTGTTAACTAATTTACAAAAACTAGGCTCCAATGAAAAAGAAACTCTGAACATTCCTCGAACAATTCAACAAAAATCTTATATTGGTACAGTTAAAATTTGTAAAATATTATTGAAATTCAAAACTTAGTTTCTTTCAAAATCAATTTTCAATTATTCTTCAATGGTAGGTATTCCATTACACAAGCAACACTGAAATAATGAAATGTTTATATCTTTTAGGGAAAATTTGATGTACCCCCAGTATTGGATTTTGCTAAGGTTCACAATATTCCATATTTGAGTTGGTCTCAGTACACTAAGCAACAGAAGTAAGATATGACTTTATCAGAAATCATTATAGATTTTTGCTATTTTCCTGTACTAAAACCAATACAATATAGACACGTGCTAATATTGAATTTGAAAAGAAATAAGAAGAAATAAATGATGGAAACATGTTCCTGTGTTTTTTAAGAATAATTGCAACAGCTGATACGGTGCATCCCTAATAAGACACAACATTTTCTAAAGAACCAATTTTTGGAGTCTGCTATAATGACAATGGGGTGATTTGGATATAAAAATTTTAGTATGCAGTACTGCAGTGTCATTGAAATCTTTGATAGGACATGCATGTTCAACAGATATGCTAGTTATATTAATATAATTTTTTTTATTATTTTTAGGCTTCTAAGAGATGAATACGATTTGGCAGTGGTAGCATCATTTGGGCATTTCATGCCATCACGGATCCTTTCTCAGTTCACCAGGTATACCAGTAGGACCTTGGTACTTCAAACCTTTGACAAGCTATAATTCAATCTACTTTAGATGCAGAAACTTTCGCGAACAGAAACTTTAAAGAATAGAAAAATTAGTGAAATTTTTGCATTTTGCAAACATTAACTTTCGGGAAAAGCCAAACTAAAAATTTTCACGTACGTAAACTTTCGCGAAACGGTAATTTTAGAAATTTTTGCGAGCAAAATCTTGGAGAGAAATTTTTGCAAATATATGTCAAAATTAAAGGCCCTGATACACCTATGAATTTTTCTTTTGAAAGATTTAAAATTTTTCTTTCTGAAATGTTTTAAATTAATTAAATTTTTCTTTAAAAAATTTACTCTCTTTATTTAAATACTTGTTGGATATCTGTGAAAGCAAGAAATACCTTAAAACCGGCTTTGGTTTTTCTCCGTCGTTTTTTTCATACTGTCCAAACCTAGCAGTTTTTTGAAATCTCGTGCGAATGTTTACACAAAACCAAAACCATGCATTTCAGTCAAAGAACCTCACAACAAGGAACCGACAGGATACGAAAGTATCTTTAGTCAGTATATTAAATGGATTTAATTTAAAGAAGATCCTCATTTCCAAAACTGAAGATGAAGAATGATATCTCTAGCATTAATTTATTATTATCTTGAAATGATTCAATGATGATCATTCGTTTCTAAGGAAAAGTTTTTAATGTTTTGTAAACAGAACGAAAAAGATATGCCTTTGTTTTTGAGATTAAATGTCTGAGATTGTTTCTAAAAAAAGATGGTTGTTTGTTTCATGTGTGGGCTTTTTAAGCTGTGGATACGTACAGCTCAGCTTACTGTCTTCTTCAGCTCCATCATTAAAAATGTGTGTCTACTCTGTACCACTTATGTTTGATGCTAATGTTTATGTTTTAATGTTTGATCAGTTTTTAACTTATACTGCCAAAGTCCTTGATTACGAATGGCTTTCCTAATCACAATATAAAATTGAAACATCTTCCAACTGCTTGTAAATGCAATACACCAGCAAATCTTGTAACACAAGGAAAATTTTCCTTTCAGTTATAAAAATGTGTGTGGTGAGTTTAGAGCATAGGTATTTATTTTTAATGATCAAAATTTTGGTTTTCTTTTTGTGTTTGCAATATTGGGAATTATGTACGTAATTAAGAAGATTGGCAGTACATATCAAGTGTTTAAAGAAAATGATTTACGTACGTAACCACTGTGATATCTGAAAAGTTTAATATGAACTTAATCTTGTTCTGCACCCCCAAAAGAAGGGATGTTTTATGTCATTCAGATTTAATTAAGTTTATGTTCAACCTTCCCTAAATTTCAAAAAAAAAATTTAAACAGGTCATACATGTCAACTTAGATCAAGAATGTAAGTGCATGCCATATTGTTAATTAAACTAAAACAGAAATGTCTGATTTCAGTTATATATATGTATATGCTAATTTTCTTTAGTCTATATGAATGTATTTTGCATAACCACAATTGATGTGTACTTGGAAAAATGTTTTGAGTTTATGAGTTACGAGCATACTCATTAAGATATCTGAAAGGATCGATATTGATATTAGTTTGTATTAACAAATATATCATTCAGTTTATTGGCAGTATATACATCATAAGAAAGTTTCGCATTGTGCCAATTATGCCTTCAAAATTTTCTGAGGAGCACGTAATTAGGAATGTAATATATTGTAGAAATTATTCAACCATTCATTGATTCAAAATCATTCAAGTTTCAAGAAAGTTGTGATAGTATTTCATTTTTCATATTTTCATTTTTCAGCTGATTTTGCAGAAATCCTTCTGCCCATAAGGGCATCTTGTTGCTTCTGATTCATTTTTCAAAGCCCTCAAAGAAAACCAGTTGAATTTACCGCCACCCCAACCTTTACCGAAAGATTGTGACAACTTCTGGTATGAAGAAAACCCTGAGCTCTTACCAATAGTGTTTGTTACCGACGATGCTTCCCCTCTAGGAATTCATTGCATGAAACCTTTTTCACAAAAAGGAATGACCGATGAAAAAAGAATTTTCAACTACAGGCTTTAACGCATGCAGAGAATAAGTGTGAATGTCTTCGGAATATGGGCCAATAGATTTAGGCTTTTTGGAACTAAAGCGTTTCTGAACCCAGGTAAGATTGGCATCTCTCTCTCTTCACAATATGTTGCGCTCGAAATGTTCAGATTCTTACACGCCTACTGGATTTATTGATTTTGATATCGAAAATGGAAATTTAATACCTGAATCTTGGAGAGAAGATGGTATATCAAGTAATATTAAGCCTTTAAAGTCTGGAGCCTACCCACCCACTAAGTGTGACCGCCGGAAAAGTCAGAGAAAAGTTCATGGAGCACTTCTATGGACCAGGGCAAATACCTTGGCAATGGAAAATTTTGTACGCGTAAAAAGATACTTCATTCGGTTGTAACTTTTATTTCTCATGAAAAAAAGCAAATACATTACATAAGAATGAAGCATCTCTGATTTCTACCTAGGATCAAAGCTATATTGTGGAGAACCTAAACGATCTGGTTGGTACGAACTACCATTAAGCGATTCATCTTGTTGTAGTTGACTGGTAAATGGTTGGACTCGAGGTTGAAGAGTATTTCTGAAAGGATTGAACTGCGTTTGATGTGTACTGTACATAGACAAATACACCAGCCTCTGAATTTTTAACTTTAGGAATTCTTTACGCGTACCATTCTCTAACTGCCGCAACTGAACAAGCAACATTTGACAAAATTAGTCATCTGCTGTCTTATCAGGCGAGCTTTCTGCAACCACAGGTTGCTTCAAAACATTGATTGCAGCCGCCCTAAACTTTCGTTTTCGTTTCCTTTTGTGCGAAACAGGAATATTTTCTGTGTCGTAAGCGTCTGTTTGCAAGTTAGAAACTCCCTGCCTTGGTGTAAAATTATCACTCAAGAATAGGAGGCTTTCATAATGCGGCCAAGTTATTTTATAAACCTCATCAGCTCCAGCGCCACTTTTTTGCAGCTTGCTGTTAATATCTTCTGTTGTCAACCCTCTAATTCCATATTCTTCCATTCTTGCTTTAATGCTAGTAAGTGCTTTCTATCTTTTTTCAGCGCAAGTTTTTGCCTCCGCACGGTGTTGCCTCCCATATGAAGGTATAAGTTTGATAATGTGGTCATAACACCATGACCAAGATTTTTTTTACTTCTCTTTTCTTTTTTGACGGTTCTGCAACTGCAGGCACCCGGTTATCTTCTCCTTCTTCTTGCTCATCTCTAGCAAGTTCGTGTCTTAGCTGGTCTTCCTCAGAGAGCATCTCAAGACTATAGGTAAAAGACCAAAAATACAAAATGCTTTGATGCACAGAGTATTTACAAAAAAGCTGTTACTAGCTACTTTAAAAAAAAATAAAAACAAATATATTTACTGTACCTGAAACGTCTTAACTCGTCCATGTTTCTCACAAAACTAACTTTCTTCTTTTCGTGTATTCTGTTTCTCCCTATAGAGTTCCGTTTCTTCAAAGTTCATTCATTTCGCAAAAATCGTGCCACAAGTTCTGTCAGTTTTCCTTGATGTCTCGCGAAAAGAAAAAATTTCTTGCAAAAAATAATGAACCGTTTCGTTATTTTTTAAAAGATTTTCAGAGTTTTCAAGAAAACTTTAAAACATTCACTTTCTTTAAAAACACAAGATACATTTCGAAATTTTTCTTTAGCAATATCTGAAAGAAACCTTGCAATTCTTTCGAAAGAAAAATTCGTAAGTGTATCAGGGCCTTAACACGTTGACTACGGAGATTTAAAAGTGGCCGTTGCTAAAATACAGCGGCGAAAATACCCATGGTCCCATATACCAAATTTTTTCTTGTGTTAAGTAGGCTCTAAAAAAACACATTTTTAGATTGTGTGAACAATGATGACGAGAAATCTCGTCGTTGGTAGTGGAATTGAAATATTTTTGCCCACTATGGATGACGAGCTATCTTGCAATTATATAACATATTTTTTACAAGAAAATTTTCTTTTTACAAAGGACAGGTGCTGGTGAGTTTTTTTTTTATTTTACATTTTTTGTGTTTTTCCACATTTTTTAGGGTTTGGCATTATTTGACATTATGCATGACTATCATATGTAAAGAGAAGATAAAAGTAAATATATAAAGGATATAAGTACTAAATACAGTACATTTCTCGAATAACATCTGAGTAATATGTAATCAATTCAAAATAAATCGAGGATACCAAGCGCCAACAAAGGCAAAAATCAGCAATGCGATGTCTTCTTCACAGTGGGAATCAAGAAGGCAAAAAGTAATCTATTCGAAGTGACGAGAATGGTAAAGAATAATGTGTGATAACAATATGTAAAAAAGAATAAAAAGAATAATTCATAATTCAGGGAAAAGCCACACCCTCAACTTGCTTGTTTTGCATTTTTAGAAAATGAATCGGAACTATACCGCTGAAGAAGCATGCGAAGCCATCATGAACGATCTTGAGGAAATGGATTCAGCTGATTCCTTGGATGAAAGCTTCAGTGAATCGTCTTCCTCTACCTCGGAAGTAATTTCTGATTCTGATGAGGATCATAGTGGTCGGGCCATCAATGTTGATATCCCAACACCTACTCAAGGAAGGCCAAGAACCCGAGGTGGAGTTTGTATGAGAAGTATGAGAAGAGGAGTAAGAACTCCTGGATTGAGAATTCGAGGTGCAAGAACTTGTGGATCAACAAACAATGTAGAAGATACACCTTCTTATCCAAGCTTTGATAATGATCAGGCGAATCCACAGGACGCTCCTTCTACCCCTAATGACCCATCTGCAGATGAAGAGGAGGAGGATCGTTGGAAAGACCAAGAGCCTACCGTCAAGGATTTTCCATTCAATGAACAAACTGGAATGCGAATCGAAGTACCAGAAGGTGCCAATCCAATGTTTTTCTTCAAATTACTTATGTCAGATGATCTTATAGATGATCTTGTCACAAAAACAAACAATTATGCTAATAAGATGATAAACTCTGTACGACCACTTAGACGGAGGTCTCTTTGGCATTCTTGGGTTGATATCAATTCTGACGAAATGAAAAAGTTCATAGGACTTTTGTTTTGTTCTTGTTTCTCTTCCATCATACAAGAAATATTGGATTACTGATATACTCTACAGCAACAAAAATTTGTGTAATGTCACGAGAGTGTTTCGAATCGATTCTTCGATTTTTCAACTTTGGGGAAAAACCAAAATTTCATGGAGATCGACTGAGTAAAATCCCAATGCTTTTGGATCATTTTAATGACACAATGCTTCAAATAATCACCCCTGAGAAAAACTTATCGCTTGACGAGTCAATGATGTTGTGGTGTGATTCGCAGAAACCGAACATGGTGAAAGGTTACAATGAGTCTACGTCTGGAATAGACTGATTGGATCAAATGTTATCCTACCATTCAGGTCTCAGAAAAACACTGCAATGGTATAAGAAGGTGGGCGTTCACATGTTCGAGCTGTTTTTGACCAATGCTTATTATCTCTATCGAAAGTTTTCTACCGATAATGAGTTCAAACATCAAATCAACTTCAAGGAAAACATCATCAAATCTTTGATTGGTCAACAACGAAGAAAAAACACCAGCTGCCAGTTGCAGATTTTCATTACCTAGAGCCCATTCCTGCAGGAGAAAAGAAGAAATTCCCAAAGAGACAATGAGTTTACTGCTGCAAAATAAACAAAACCAGGAAAGAATCACGTAATGTGTGTGGACTTTGTGAAGATAAACCAGCTTTATGCATCCATCCATGTTTCTGTCTTTATCAGCAGCAGCTGGGAATCGTTCAAGGAGAAAATGAATTAGTTGATGTCGTGACTCAAATGGCAGTTGATCTTTAAGAAATGTTTATTTTTATTTCTTGTTAAACTTATTATGCATGCTATGCATTAAGTGAAAAATTCCCTTCAATTCCCTAAATATGATTCTCTTTTTTTGAAAATTTTAAAAATCGAGAGGTCGCAAATGAATCAAAAAGGTCTGAAATTACCAAAAACTTAATTTTGAGCCAAGAAAAAAGTCCATTTTGCAAGATATATTGTCATCCGTAGTCAACGTGTTAATAAAATGAAACAATTTTTCCCTTTTTTTTATGTTCAAGTTTGAGTATTACATACATAGATTTGTAGGCCCCTGAGGAAATACCTGGCATTGATATTTTCTACATCAGATAAACCTCTAAACATTATAGGCTTTTGTTAAGTAAAATGTTAAAACATCTACCACTTTCAAAAACACCAAGATTGTGGAAAGGTATTTCAAGCTTGTTAAAGAAAATCTACGGAACCAAAGAACAAAGAAATATTGGGATGCTTGGTGACGTCAAACGGCCGTGCTAATACTGATTTTATTCCCATGACAACAAATGATTCAAGAATAAATAAAAACAAGATGCCTTGCAAAATCTGTTGAAGCATGAAAAATGAAATATGTTATGACATTTATGAAATTCGACAGAAAATGTTGCATGATCTAGGTGGGCTCGAACCACCGACCTTTCGATTAACAGCCGAATGCACTAGCCAACTGCACCACAAAACCACATGACTATCTGTATTGTATTATACACGTTCTTTGACTCTTCTGTTTACAAAACGTTGAGAACTTCTATTTAGTTAGAAAAGGATGATCACAGTCAAAGATAATTATTAATTTCTTCTATAAATTTTCTTTTATGTCTTAAAATATATTTAATATTAATCAAAGAAACTTGCAATGCATCAGGGCTTTGGTTTCATCTAATTGCACACATGAAATTTCAAAAAACACTAGTTTTAGACAGTAAGAAGAAAAATAAGAAAAACGAAGCTGGTTTTAATAGATTTCTTGCTTTCAGAAATCCAATAAAAAAGTCACTGAAAAAAAAGTTAAGAACAAAAATATTAGGACTATCGCTAGGTCCGCAGTGGAATCAAATTCTGCATCTCGTAATAATGCTATTTATTTTCTGCCTACTTGATGAAGGTTTTTTATCACTTAGAATGGTATTAGAAAATTGCATTTGAAAATATTATCGTTAAAAGATTTTGATTTTTTTTGCGAACATAAACTTTCACGATTCAGCTTAATTGAAAGTTTTCGCGAATTAAACTTTCGTGAATTGGGTTAAAATTCGCAAAAGTTTCTGCACCTAAACTATCATTTGAATACAATCATCTTGTACAATGTGTTGTCTTAAAAGTGAAAATTCCCTATAATTTATCAATGAAATCAAATAATTATATAATCAAAGTCTCAATTATACATAATTTTAATGATTGTAAATGATTTGCAATGCATTTGCTTTAGAGGTGCTGTCAATGTTCATCCATCCCTTTTGCCAAGGTGGAGAGGTCCTGCACCAATTGTTCATACAATTCTTGCTGGGGATGAATACTCAGGAGTATCAATGATAGAAATTTCTCCAAGAAAGTGAGATTCAATGATTTATTTTGTTTCTTTTGTTTGAAAACAAGTTTATAAAAACTTATTGGGGGGAATAATTCCAGGGCTAATGTCAACACAATAATTCCAAAGAAGGTTTTTGGAAAGAAGTATTGACGTTTTTTGATAACTATTTCAAATTATCCCGAAAAACCCTATAGATAGAGGACTGACTGACAATATGTGACAAGTTGATCTCCCTGCATAATTATTCTTAACTGGTTCGGCTAGAAATTGACAAATTATTATACTCACTCTCATATCCTGTTCATCAACTTCGTGGTGTTTTTTGCAAAGACATTTGCAATTGTGACATGAAGTTTTTATTAATAATAATGATGATAATAACAATAATAATAACAGATTTATACTGAAACTAGTATCGCGGGTAGCAAATGTTTTACGGTTTCACTCAAAGTGGATTGGAACAGAAAGTAGAAGTAACTTCATCGAAACTGATCAAAAGATGTATTGGATCTTTTGTGACTGAACCAACTTAACAATTTATTATTCCATGCATGTTTTCAATGTTGTTGTGTTATGTATTAAAATGTTTTGGTGATGACCATATATTTATAATTTTTTATAGATTTGATGAAGGACGAATTTTAATGCAAAGATCAATAAAGGTAGATGTTTGATTAGGTTCAGTTATAAGAATTTCTTAGAGGATCATTCAATTTTGAGCTACCTTTAGTGCATCAATCTTATTTGGAAACTGTTTATTAATCTGATCTGTCCACAGTGTTATCATCCCTACCATTCTTGGGCTAAGTGTTGAACCCTCTATGGTAGCGAGCATTTCACAGTAGGTAGGGAAAGGGGTTTTTAATTATTTAAAAGTGAGTAAATTTTTATTTAGTTACCATACAACTGCACTAGTACTATCCTACATGAACTATTGAGCCAGTTGTCTGTAAAAATGGTAATGTATTTTAATGGTGTTCATCAGTTCCAATAAAATGTTTTATGGGCAATACAATAATATTTTTCATTATCATGCATTTGTTTTTCCTCACAAGGTTCATAAAATGATTGATAATATTGAGACTGTAAGGGATGATGCTAAAACACAAGACAGCAAACTTATTACACATGGTAAGAAGAAATGTCGAAAACACTTTGGTGATAATTATAATCTTTTATCTGTTCTTTATGCACTTCCCAATTTCAGCTCCTAAGATAACAAAACAATCTGGTTTCATAAAATACGAAGACCACAGTTGCATATATGTGAATCGTCTCCAAAGAGCTCTACCTGAAAAGGTTGGTTTTGTTTGTTTGTTTGGCGGTCTGGTATATTACGAGTTACATTCCACCAAGTTTGCATGATTCCAATTCCATGATTGCAATTTCAAATTCATATACACTATTTATTAAAATTTAGGTTTGGAACACCAAATCTTCATGTATCTCTTGGGATATACTTGACTTATATGTTTGAACAAATCCTACTTTACCTAACAATTGTAACTGCCAATGCAAATTTTTATAAGACGCTAAAAAATCACTTGCAATAATATTAAATACGTAAAAGGAGTTGTGCACTGTATATGATGGGGATAAATGCTCTAGTCTATGTAATAAATTCGTGAGATGCCAGCTCTGATCTACTTGGATTCGCATAAAATGTGAATGAATCATTTTTCAGACAAAGGTCTATAATTTTTATAAAGGTTTCACCTAATTAAAAGTCATTAGGATGTAGTTTGTGACATGCTATGATATAGTTGAGATTAGTTAGGTAAGACATGTCATAAAGTCTTCAGGTCACGTGGGTTCTTCTTTTGTTTTTAGATAGGGATAAGAACGTATTGGGATAGCCAACAAATTAAATTCGGACCTATTGTTAAGACAATGGAAGATGTGCCAAGTAAGAACAGCCTTTTCATTTAACAAACTCTTATTCTGCTGTTCTATTTAATTTGGAGAACCTTCAACTTTAGAAAACGAAATTGGAATTTGCCAGTACCATAAAGGCGAACAGCTACTAACACTTCAACTGAAGGTGAAATTTATAGATGTTTTCCTGGATTGAAATTTCCATCTTAATATTGTTACTGGTTCCAGAATATGTTTCTGCAGTATGTTACAGAATTTAATACACTTTCATTTTATTTAGGATGGTATTCTATATTTTGATCGTATACAAGTTGGTATTAAACCTATGGTCTCATCTACTGACTTTTATAATGGGTATATGAGCGATAAAAATAATAAAGGAAGGAAAGTTCAGTTTCACTCATACATTAACAAAGCATCCTAGATGTAAGTTTGTTCAGTTTTAATGCTAATTTCTAATCAACCAAGACTAACTTAATACTACGTTTACACGTGCAGCACTTACTGAGACGTAGTACTTGCAGATTGCTTTTAAAACAGAAAAATTATGATATAGGTGCGCTTTAGAGAGTTTACACTGATTTTCCTATTTATGTTCATTGTGTGAAGAAAACATACCTTTATGGTACTAATTTTCCTGGGTATGAATTTTCGAGAGCGAAACAGAAATCAATTTCGTGGGTATTAATTTTCGCGAATAGTTATGATCCAAAAATTTCGATGTAATAGTTTTCGCGAAATACAAAAGATATAAGATTTAATTTTCGCAAATGGAATTTAAAAGTAACCCTTTTCAAAAAAAAAAGAAAAAAGAACGTTTTGAATAATTTCAGGTTGAATGAATCTCCAAAGAAATGAATTCAGAGATTAAAAATACAATGTAACAGTAAACGAAACACTTAAGCCTTAGTCAATTTCGAGTTCAATATCCTCAGTCTCGATTCCATTCTTCATAGCATTGGAAAGCTGTCAAGTATACCATTCTGAAAATGTTTTTCTGTAAATAAATTTACAGCCTTGTTAACAGTCAAATCGAGCGTTTGATACAAGTTTGTGATGTTAGGCGGTACTTTTGTAGCCAACATATGGTTTTCTTCTATGATTTTGAGCACTTTATCTGTGGTTTGACCACGAAAGACATCAAAGATTAACAGCGCCTTTTGATTTTCACGCCAAAGCCTCTCACTCTCTCGTTATTTGGAAAGATATTTAGGAATGTTATTTTAATTTATGTCAGCAAAAACAGGCAATATGAAACAATATGAAAATCACTCTAAATTGGCATGTTCGAAATATTAATGCAAGTAAAAATCATACTTTCTTCATAAGAAAAACTTTTACATAACAAATGAAAGTGAGAATACAGTCAACTCTCTCTAATTCGAACCTCCATAAAATTCAAAGTCACCAAAGTCAAATTTCGAATTTTCATTCATTCGAATGTTTTGAATTTCGAAAGCAAATTTTGTAAACACGAGATATTAGAACTCAAGAAAACGGCGGCTATACCAAAAAAACGAGTGGACACAAAGAAGTGAGTTTAGAGTTAAAATACAAAGCCTTGCTGGAACTTGACAAGGGAAAAACCAACAAAGAAGTTTCATTGTTGTTTGAAATTCCACAAAGCACTTGGGAAAAAAACTATATCTAAAACTGTTATATATCTAAAAAGTTAATGAAGCTGTGATCTTGGAAAAAGTCTAATATTCATAGTGCACTGTTCATATTAAAAATGTATGTCTTATTCCTTTTTTGTGAGTTTACAAAGGTTTCCCTCTGTAATTTTCGTTTTTTTTCTACTTTGCCAACTAAAAATTCGAATTAGAGAGACCCTCCCCAATTCGATTCTCTCTCTAATTCGATAAAAATTTTATTCCTCTGGAAAATGGAATTACAGAGAGTCGACTGTATTACCAAGAAAATGGGAAGTAAGAAAGTATTTCAGGGCCAAACAAACTCAATTACGTCAATTGTCGACCATTGGGTAAAACTTCCAAATCAACAAATTAGGATAAGGATAACTATCACAAGATATATTAGAGTGTGATATACATGATTAAAAGTAAGGTCCTAAACTGTTATTGATCCACATAAACAAAACAATAGTAAACAGAGAACCTGATGATAAATAGTCCGATAAACTACAGATATTTCAGTTTTCAATTAAAAAGACACATTGTCACAAATTTTTTTGAGGAGATTTGAGGAGAAATCGACAAAAATAAGATTTTATTGAGGAGATTTGAGGAGGAAAATCAAAAATGAGGATTTTTGAGGATTTTTGAGGAGGCGTGGGAACCCTGTATTGTGATCTAAAGTGGATAACTTAACTTTGATTTTTGGGATCCATATGAAATTTTCTCCATTCAAGTCTAGCGGGGATCAAGTGTAGCGGCGGGGATGAAGAACTTTCGTACAATTGTGTGGCTAGTCCAATTCAATTACAGTGGAACCTCTATTAACGGTCACCTCCATACATCGGTCACCTCCTGATAAGCGGCCAGAAAAGAAAGTCCCTGCCGAATTTATGGTCAAACTCTTATAAAAAAACCTCCATACATCGGTCACCTCCAATCAACGGCCAAACGGCCACTTTCTATTGTCCCAATGTCTAATTTTACCTCTATTAGCGGTCAAAAAAAATCTTTAAGCAAGCAAATGAATGTAAAAATAAAAAAAATTGTTACTTTATTTACAATAATTATTTACAAAAATAAAGTCAAGTCAAGCAGCCTTATCTATTGTAGATGATTTGAACAACTTTTGTGAAACATTAGGTGATGCTGACTTAGTAAGTGCTTTGAACCTTGTCACACAACGACTTGAAGCACTTAGGCTAAATAATGCTGTGTTTATTTTGATCATGAATCATTCTTTATGCCCCTCCCATCCTGACCAGTCTTTTTGATAAGGCCATAGTTATTATATATTTCCCCGTAGGGCGAAATATATGTTAAAACCGGCATTTCCTTCTCCTCCTCCTTTTCCTTCTTTTCGTTCACTTTTATAGCCGCAGTTCAGTATTGAACTCTGGCCTAGCTAAGGTAGATAAGATTAGAGGCTAGTCTTCAGTAAAGTAGTACGCCATCTTCTCAGTCAGGGTCAGTGCAGTCCAGATGGGATTTTGAAGATGTTTTTTGCTAGCTTTAATGTAATGATTCAATAGATGAAACATTAAGTGATGGAAATGAATCGTTTTATTTCTTAAAAAGTTTTAAAAACTTTTGAATGAACGTGTAAAAAACAGACAAAAAAAGAAACATTGGTATGTTTTGTTTTTGTGTTGATAACAATGTGTTATGATGATGATATTGGTAATTAAACGCTTGGAACAACAAACCATTGAAGCTGTGATTCCAGTGCAAAGGTTCATTCTCAATAACCAGCTGAACATTTATTTAGTATGATCCTGATGTAATGTAGCCCAACTGAACTGAAAGCACGATGATGTACAGCATAATAAAGAAGGAAACCCTTTTCACGTGGAGATCAACCACCAGTTCAACCAGTTACGTTAATTAAAAACAGCAAGTAAATATGTGATGTCGTATATATAAGTTCAGAAAACCAGTTACGTATAATATTTTAATACACAGAGGATTGAGACACATAATAACTTGAAAGAATCTGGTGGAGTATACTTGGATAGTTGTTTAATCCAACAACAGAAACATAGTTTACTATGAATGAAGTGGTCATGTATACTGTTTTGATGCTGTATATCATATTTTATTTTTCAAAATGTAATATATATATAATTACTGACAATCTTTCTTACGAACAACAAACATAAATCAAAACACAATCCAACATGACAAACAGTCTGTAAATTGAATCAAGTCAGAAAACAAACTTCTGTTTTCAGCTATGTAGTGGTTTGGTTATGGATGTGTATTTTCACTACGAAAATCTGTTGTTCTTTTCCATTTTGGATTTACGAAGGTCATTTTTATCACATAATAAACAATGAGTGTGAACACATTTTTTTGAACAGAGATATTTATTCTGATACTTCAATTTGGTTTTATAAATTGTCATTTTAAGCCGATCTCTTTTTTGAAAATAACTCTTCGGTCCTAATTTGAAATGCTACGTAATATTTGTGTTAGTAAAAATTTTGATTGCTTATAATTATTAGTTATTTGCTTATGATGTTTACCCCAAAGTATTATACTATATATAGCTATTGAAAATGTTTATGCATAATAATAAACAGAATATTGAGAAGTTTCATTATTGAGAATTTTATTTACATTTTATTTACAATTCCACTGTAGCTATTAAAACTAGGTTTAACATTTTTTTTTCTTTTGTACACAGTGAAACCACCTGTATACAAATTTGATAATATAATGTTGTAAGATTTTATCTGAGTTATAAAAAACAAGTGTTCTGTTTTACATTGTTTACGGATGCAAAGCTTCTGCAACAATAAAGATCATACATTTGTTATGATGAAATTCTTTTACACATTGATGATATATGCAGTTGTTTAATGGGAAATATTAGTCGCATTTAGGTCAGATCACAATGTGATACCTCCAAATATGGCATAAACTCTATTTACCAGTCTGTAGTTCAGTGGAATGAGCTTCAGATGCTTTATCCAGGATCCGACCTCACCACTCTTTCAAAATCTAAACTTATATTTTTTCAGATGTGTACATGATTTTCCTTGTTTTATTTATTTGGGAATTATACTTTTATTGTATGTATCTGTTTGAATGAAGAATAAATACTACTACTACTACTACTAGTACTACTACTACTCATATAACTTTTAGCTAAGTGCCCATATAGTAACCTCTCACTTTTTATACTGTAATTGTTTCATCAAACATTTTTCTCATGGTTATCAATGTACACACAATAATTGGCAAAAATTACGCAACTTTGGGGAAATATATAGTCGCATTTTTGCGAATCTTGTTTAATACTTCGTTCAGCGTAACCCGCCCGCATTATGATTTTTCGGACAAATAATGCGCATTAAAATACATTATTTTTACAACTTAAAGCATCTTTAAAAAACTTAACTAAAACAAAACAAAACAATATAGAGGAACCTCGTCACGTACATTACGATGCTTATGTGAAAGGTACCTCGCCATTAATAATGTTTTAATACATAATTCTATTTAATTATGACTCCTCAGAGTTTTATGCCCTGGTTTTGTAAATCTTTCCTCTGTCGTTGCAAACGGAATTGTAAATACATCTTCATCGGAAATCAAATCAAATCAAATTCATCGGAACAACGGTGGAGAGATTTACGAAATAGTTATTTCTTTGCATATTTTCATTTTAACGAAGCTTTGTAAAAGATGATTTTTTATGTTTTAGTGCATATGTCTCCTTATCTCCGTAGTGCTTTTCTTCGTTGTTCAAGTTGATGTATCTTTTATACTTCTATTTTGATGTTCTCCTTTAAAATGAAATATACAACAGAATTAGCGACGGCAATCGATATGATCTCCATCATTGTTCAAAATTTTTATTTCATTTTTTTTGTATAACCAGCAGTTTTGATTTTTTACATGTTTAGAGACGTATAAAGAAATCGAAATCGGCACGACAATTTATTATAAAGAAATAATATTTCTTTTATGAAAAAGAAGAATAAAACTACATCATCAAGTGGTGACTGAAATTTTAGAATAATACAATCATCTTGAACATAAATGTTGCTAAGACACATGTCGCGACGTGACTTTCTTTTACTTGACTGTCTAGACAAATGTTAGTATATCAGTAAGTGAAAAAAAGAAACAAACACACCTGATGTATTTAACGAAAATAAATAGAGAATGGCTCGTTAATATTGTGTAATACTTAATAACATTTATGAAAAGGTCTGTTCTAAAATCCGCCTTATAGTACATTATCGTTAAAAAATGCGCATTGTATGTCATTATTTCGTTTGCAAAATAATGCATAATGAATAATGCCCGCATTCCGCATCGCTATTTTACTTAAGTCTGTTACGCTGAACGAAGTATTAAATAACTATGGCCTAAAAAATGTATATTCATATAAAACCTCCATACATCGGTCACCTCTAATGCAACGGCCACTAAGCTGGGTCCCCCAAAGTGGCCGCTATTAGAGGTTCCACTGTAGTTTATTTTGTTTCCGTGGAAAACAAAGGTATTCTTCACAACCATAAGTTTCAATTTTTCAACACGAACAGCATGTTGTAAAACTTGTCTTTTTTCAAACAAACTTATACATCTCAATATTTACAACATAAAAATTTCTTCGACTACAACGATCTGAATAAATAAAATCTGCGCTAAAAAATTAAAATATAAAGGCATTCCCACATCTTTTCAAAAAATATTTACATTTCTTAAAAAAATCAACAGCTCCTTTACGATGTAGCTTACATATGCGTAACTAATTCGTTCAATATTGCCGGGTAGTTTTGATCGGCTTGTATTGCTGGAAATTCAATAGTTCTTTCACCTTTACCAATGCGTACTATAGCAAAATTTGCCGATTTTTCTTTTCCAGTTTTACTGTTCAGAGAAAGTTCTGGAAACAATTTGTTTGCTAAGTCATCCACAATACAAGGATCTTCTCCTTGCAGTCTTTTGGGTGGTGGAGGAATTCTTTCAACATAACTTTTCTTTGGTCTAAATAAGAAAACATTTGTAATACCCTGCAAGAAATCTAAAAGGAGTGCATTTGGATTATATGGAGTTTTTCTGTTAGATTGCAACGAGGACGACGTGAGACCTTCTAATTTCTAACCGAAAGGAAACTTTCTAACTTAGTCCTAATTTCCTCTAGGGAGAAAGGTTTTGCGAAATTAATTTTTGCGATTGGAAACTCAAACTCAATTTATATTGCGATGCATTATGTTTGCGATAGATACTATTAGCATTGCCTTTCGTGTAATTTTTTTCGCGTTATACTTATTTTTAGTTCAAAGGTTGACAAACTAAAAAAATCGTAATGTCAATAATGAAAGTTTTGGAATGAGAGAATTTCAAGTATACTTTCTCTCAATATTTTCTTCAAATTAGTCTTTGCGGAATTTAATTTTGCGATTGAATCATCTGTAGCTATTTAGGACCAGAATTGAAAAAATAAATTCCGAAAAGATTTCTTCCACTTGTTACTTATAAAATATGAAAGAAACATTTAGTACTAAATTTTCTCTGCAAGAAATATAAACTCATTGTTTTATTCTAATCTCTTCTGTACTTGTATATATATAACGCATTTTTTTTTTCTTTTACTTCAAGTTTCGATAAAACATTGCAGCATATACTTTATAAGAAATTGTTTACGGAAGAAGTTTTTGTGGTTTAGCATTTAGAAAGTTCTCAACCACAAACATTTTATTAGCTACACAATTTTCTTCATTCTTTAATTGCTAAGGGAATCATGTTTTCGTTTCAAATTTTTCATTTTCCTTGGATGAACCGCAAACGTTTACCTGCGCAAAATGTGACAACAGTACTGCATTTTTTATCGGCAAAAATTTATAATTTGTGTGAACTGCAAACTTTTCTTCATAATATTTTCTTCCTTAAAGTACCGTATTTCCTCTATTAAGTGCCCGGGCGCTTATTAAATTGAATATTTAATGAACATCAAAATCTCCGACATACGTAAAGGAACGTTTTATTAAGTAGACTATGTAAATATTATACTGTACATTTTAGTTTTAATTGTAACTTATTCTTAGCATTTTATACGAAAAAAGAAAAAACTTTGCGTTTTTCTTTCAAAATATGTCCAATAATGCTTTTGTCAAGGTAAAATTAAAATTTACGGATAAAGCCCCCGGGCGCTTATTTTGGATTTTGAACGTATTATTGTAACTCTAATAAGTTAAAAAGAGGAGGCGCTAAAAAGAAGAAATACGGTAATAAAATTAATAACTGCGATTTCACGATCTCTCTGATTTCCACAACGCTATGTGTTGATTTTTAGAGAAAATTTGACACCTTAAATTACCATACCTTCCCCTTCTTACAATTAAACGTTCGTCTACTTTATTCTCCAAGTGATCAAATAAACTGAACAATAAGGTAGTATCTGGTTGTGATGTTGTATGAAATTTTTTCTTATGTGTAGGTGACAGTCGTGGAGAGCGGGAACGTCCATCGGGTGGAGTGACTGGTCGAACATTCATCACTTCCTCTGTGTTCGTGTTTCCTTCGTGTGAGAACAAAGGTGGCAACACAGCATAGTTGTTCCGAGCTAATGAACTGGTATGAACTGATTTCGGCTCAACCCAAAAAGATGTGGGCAAAGCTCTTAATTTCATTGGTTGTAACCCTAGTAATAAAAAGATGAAAGTTTCAATTGGTAACCTGTTATACGATGTCAAAACATTTCATGACATTGAATAAACCAAGCTTTTGTAGTTTATGGACTGATTATTCATAATTATTCATATCGAAAATTAACCTATCTATATATTTCCTTCAGTTGTGCAGAGTTGCCCTAGCCTTAGCTTTCTAATATCTGATTTCAAAAGTTCTGTATTTGTTGTATAGTTTGGAGAAACGGGATGGTCATGTGTACTAAAAGAGCACGATCATCCCTGAAATCATTTAAAATCCATGCTGAAACAGGGTTTTTTTATGAGAAAAAATTATCATAATGAGCTTTACTGTATAACGTGTATGTTATGTAAAATACTATCCTTACCTCGAGTATGTTTGATTTTTTCTCCCAATTCCAGCAGAGGATCATGCAGTGAATCTTTTTCAGATTTTGGAGCAATATTGCCCTTTAATGTCAAAGGTTTTAATTTTCCAGGAAGCGGTAAAAGGGGTTTTAAATTAGCTGGCTTTTGATGTGGAATATTGCTTTTAGAATTGCTCTGTGAATTAAGTATTCTTTTCCTTCTCCATTGTCGAGCTTCTTCCTTTGAGAAAGCTGTGACTTTTCCATTATCTATTTTTTTATTTGTCTTTGGAATCTCAGGAAGTCTAGGTTTTTGCGGCAATATTTTAGGTAAAACATCTGTGGTAATTTGGCCACTTAAATTAACGTCACATAAATCTTCTTCACATATTTCTAAACTTTGTTTGCATAATATATCCGACGAGATACCACTTTCATTCAATTCAAGTAACAAATCATCGTAATCGACATCTAATGTAAGATCATCTGCAAGATAAGATTCAGAAAAATCTGTAGCTATTCCTGAATCGTCTTCGTCCGTATCAGTTTCTGAATTCCTTTTGTATAAAACAGATTTACTCGCAGAACTCATTTTTCAACTTCACTTCGAAAAGTTCTATATTGCCGCTCTAGTTTCTGTATGCCATCTTGTTTATTTATCTGTCTCGATAGATCTCTAAAGCAATCTCAAATTTCATTGGCTGAAAGTTACGTCATTATTTGGGAATGATGAAACTCGTGTTTTTTAAAAAACAGCAAAAACACATTATTATCCAGGTGAGAAACTGCAAAATTAAGACAGGTTAAATTAATTTAATTTGGAAATATCAAACCAAAAGTATAATATGGAAAGCTCAGACGATGAGACCTATATCTTGTATTAATTGTATTTATTCTCGTCGGTTCCGGCAGTTTGCTAAACCAACATGGCCAGATTTTTGTATATTTGTATTATGAGAACAGCCTCCGTTAACAAACCATTTTGGGACGTTCAAAACACTCAGCCTCCGTTAAGAATCATTTTGAGATACCAGCCTCCGTTAACTGATCTGTGCATGTCGTCTGTCAGTTCTGCCATACAGTCGTTTTCAAAGTTATTATATATGTTTTTGAGACTTCCCTACATTGTAGATTAGATTGTATTCGCAATAATTGAAATACAGTAAAATGATTCACCACAATGTCATATGGTTTCATATATACGTATCTAATTACCAAATTGAAAAATTGAAACAAGGGCACATGTATGGTCGTTGCTAGGTGAAAACAGTTCGTTGCTAGGTAAAAATCCAATAATGTAAAATTTGGCTTTCCAAAAGGCTACTTTTGAGGCTTTTGTAGCCTTATCATGACGAGAGCACATGGTTTTTTCCTTTATATATGTATGGTAGAGTGTTATAAGAAAGTAAAATACTGTCTCGTATTCTGTCAGACCTAAGGCCGCTGCCATTATGGGCTATTTTTTAAAGCACTTTTTGAGCAAAAATTGGTTTTTGGTTTTTGGACAGCTAGCTATATACTCAAAAAATGACATGTGAAATGACATGTGAAAACAAACACAATCTGAGGATATCACTTTTCCAGATTTTGCCTGAATTTCTCAGAAAATGGTTCCTAATATTTACATACCCACAATATTTAATCATCTGTATGGTTGATAATAGCTCTATTTTATAGTGTTGGCATTCATAACAGGTGCCTGGGTGAAACTTCATATCACATTGCTTGAGAGAAATATCTAATAGGGTGATTGCTACAGTTTTCAAGAAATTTTATAAACAAATTAAAAAATGAATTGGTTTTCTATGAAACTCCTACAACTGTTTCTAAAATGGCGATAGAAGCAAGGAAGTAATTCAAATACTTTGATAAATGTGACAGATGAAAATTGAACTGAACAACTGTATAATTTCATGTATGCTACATGAGTTCTTTCTAGTTCTTTGTAAATGTATTTATTTGATTATAACTGTAATGATTTTCCTAATTGTCAGTGATGTTTCTGTTCTTGTTAGTTTATCTGTTTGGTTTTGCTATTTCAGGTCTATAATATAATATATAATATATATTATATATATTATTATCAAGAGATATAATCGTAACATATTTGGTATGCTTGAAACAATGGAACTGTTCTGCCAAAGACAGAAGTAAGCAATTGCATGTGAACTGATAAGCATTTCCAGCCATATATGATTATAAACTATAGTACAATATCAGAAAGCATTGATTCAAAATCATCAGTGATAATTCATTTGAAAGGATATGATCCATTCAAGCATGTTTTGAATGGAATCTTGTGAATTAAGGATTTATGATGAACATAAATCCGAACCTTGATCGTTATCTCTGAGTTCGTTTACCTGGATAGTTTTGGCAAAGTTTGGAAGATGCCTGTTATATTTCTTCTTGTTTCAACTTCTAGTGATTCAGAATACTTTTCCAACTATGAGTGTCAGAACGTTTTTTAAATGTTTTGAATCTATACCAATGTATAAAGAACTGAAAAATATTGTTTCATAAACGAGTTTATTTTATTCTTGTCAGTCCACATCTTCACCTCATGTTCACGAAATCAAACCTTTGATTGAATTGCAATTATAACTAAAAGGTACAATGTAAAGATACGATTCATTGCAGTTAGTTTTCAAGAAAACTATTAAAAAAAATAAGATATTTTTTACATCTATAATTGTAAAGAGCCACCAAATATTAAGTTAAAACATAAAAACGCAAGTTATTTTTTTTACCTATATATTTATTGAAACAAATCTTTTCATGTCTACTGACACATCTTCAGGTTTAAATTCCGTCTACTATACCGTTGCGATTTCAACTCAGTCGCGCAAAATTGTTGAATGAAAATCAGCTTTATTCATTATTTTCGCTATGGCGAACGGGTTACGCGCGCACCACCCCACTCCGCGCAACTCGATGACTTCGACTTCATGACAATAGACCAATGTTGCTGGAATGTTCTGTAAAATATTACTTTCGATTTCAAATTCATACCATTCTCAGATGGATATGATCTAACGATAACCCATTATATTGGTATGGTGTACCTTCCTAAAGGTTCCTTTGATACATATAAGATTCAACTTTGTCACTTCCACTGTAGTGAGATTTTTCTAATATGGGTTACGCCCGCAATTATCATCAAACTTAACGCTCTATTTTTATGACTTTCTGCCATTTTTATAAAATCAACAAGTGAAATTTTTAGGCGATACCGCTTGAGGTGCTGAATTAAAACAACAGTGCTAAACAGTGTTAGGACTGGACACTTTAAAAAGCGATAGAACTCATCGTGATGGGCGACTTTCCACTTAAAGCTTTTTTCACATGTACGTATTTTTTGTCATAAAACAATGCCTTTGCAGCTACAATTTGTTGCAATTAAAAATACAATATACTTTAAAGTTCCGAAATAAATCATCATTTCTCATCTATGCTCTATTGCAATTGCAAGATGGCAGTGATAAACAAGCACACAATCCTGACAACACTTTTCGTTATGTTACGGCATGCATAGACGCCGTAGGAGGCAAAAAATGATGCAAACAAGGAAAACAAAAACTAGAAAGTTTTAGATGATAAGGCCTATTCATCTCGACAGATTAATCAGTGATGCATATCAATCATAATTTTTGACAGCAACCAAGAGCACATGATATTCTATACTCACTCAATATTTTCATTTCGAATGTTAGTTCTAATTTTTCGAACGTTTTTTTTCCTTCTTGAGCCCTTACCAAGAGGCTTACGACGAACGCCTGTAAGACTTTACGAGAACTTTTCTTTAAGCTTTTTTCACATGGCACGTAGTTTTTGTCGTAACACCAAACTCGGATATCAAGAGCGGGGATCTCGGTTAGGTGGGATGAAATTTTCCCATGTAATCGCTTCGTCCCGGTCAACCGGGACAAGTTTGAGGTTTGAGCATGCGTACTTTGGTAAAAACTTCAAAACACAAAGGGTTAGTTTTGTCCCATCCCGCCTAAACAGGATGAAAATTTTGCATGTAACACCGAGTTAAAATTCATCTCGGCAAGGGAGGATGAAATTTCATCCCGGCTAACCGTGATCATGTTATCAGCCCCTTAAAAACAATTTGTTTTTAAAGGAAATCGTCGTAAGGGCTATGAACGTCCGTAAGACCTTGCGAAAACTTTTGCTTTAAGCTTTTTTCACATGTACGTAGTTTTTGTCGTAATACCTTACGAACTTTTTTTTGTAAGTTCTTACGAATAAAAATGTCTTTATGGAGATTTTCATTCACATGAACGTCCGTAAGACCTTACGAAAACTTTTCCTTAAGAAGAGAATGAATGAACATTGTCCTAGTTGTAAGAGCTTACGTAAAATTTTACGTGCATGTGAAAAAAGCTTTATTATAGAAAATCTTTCCGCGGACAGGAACGGAAAGGAACAAAAGAATAATTAGAAAAAGAATCAATCACATTCTTCCTCGGCCAACATTTTTTAGAAGTGGATAGTCGCCTTCTTATAAAGACAAGGTGAAAGCTTATTAGCGCTTGCGATACATTGAGAAATACAAATAAAAGATAATTCTCTGGACATTCAGAATAATGTTACTTGTAACGCAGTGTCAAAATTGATCGACTTCTAAAATCAGAAAAATCAAGGGAGGGGGGGGGGGGGGGGGGGGGGGGGGGGGGGGGGGAGAAGGGACAGCAAATTTCTTGTCGTCAAACTACAAAAGCAAAAACTATATTTATTGGATGGATTTTTAAATGATTTTTCTCATTGCATTATGGAAGGTACGAAGACATGTCCGGATTTCTGTTCAAATTGAAATTCTTCGTACTGATGGTTTACAATTAGACAAGTTCAATATTGTCGAGAGAAAGAAGTCGTTCTTGTGAGAAGAAACGAGCAAAATTTGAAGCAAATACAAGAACCTAGTTCTGATAAAAATATATTCATAATTTAATAACTCGCTAATTAAACTAAAACTTATGATAAAGACCGCACATAACATACATATATAAAATTGACACTGATAGTAGTTTTTAGGACGAGTTCTAAAAAGAATAAATAACAGAATGCGTGCTTGCAATGGAGTACATTATTAAGTCAAATATTTCCTGGTCCGTATAAAAATTCAGCATTAGTACCTATTATTACGTCATGTCCAGAAAGTAGAATGAAACAGTTCCTTTTCAAACATCGGAAACGACCGATTAAGAAAACGAACGTAAAAAGTGGGTCTACTTGCCACATCACTTGCATGTACCTGGAAGACCATAAAAAAAAAAAAAAGTTAGGATCGCTCGAATCGGCTATCATCTTTCTTGTTCTTTTTTCTAATTATTTTCTAGTTCCATCTTACTAACATTGTATTTCCACATACTATATCAATGGTGTTAAATCAATCATTGTATCCGGGCGTTGAATATACATTCCAGGATCATTTTGCATCGCAATGGATTATCACTAAAAGTCATCAACGGATATTCAAGAAGGGGGTAGAGGTTCAATCGGTCATTTCCCGGTATTATATCTCTTTTAAACGCGATGTGATGAAAAGCTCGAGAGAAAAAATCAGACAACTACAAAATTTGAGTTGACATCTGAATCTACGAAAAATTGAAAAAGAAATTAAAAATCGTTCTAGTTGTGAAGAAAAGGAATAAACCATTCTTAAGAAATAAAGTACAAAAATGCCAGCTCTACACAGAAAATATGTTACTTTTGGTTTTTTCTTAGAATGAATATTAATGAAGCAATGTTTTATTTAAAACACCTAATCCCAATATTCTCAGGGTCAGTCCCATTGCGCGTTTCCTCAGAATTGCACCCAATTAGAACTTTGGTTAGACGAACTAAAAAACAACCAAAAGGATATGACAGCAAGCAATACTTAGTAAAGATTAAATAACGGAGAATATCATCTACTTACCTTGAATTACTAAAAGTCGCAAAATCTCCCCAGTCTGTCGACGATGGAGCTGCCGTAGTTTGGTTCTGTTGTTGTGACATAAAAGGGTGCTGTTGCGTTGGCTGTCCCATACCGCCAGATGGAGGGGGCGCTAATTTCGGCGCCGACACTGTACCAGGCGGTGGAGGTAAAATTCCAATACTACCAGATGCTGTAGAAAAAATAGATAACATAAATAACTTGGATTCGTCAACACGTAAACAACATTTAACGTAAACAAATTGATTATGTATATTCTACATAATATACTTACTTGGTTTTGGTTTTGGACGTGATTCTTGGCTTGATTTATTCTGTCAACAAAACAAAACAAAGCAGCGTAACAACGTGAAACTTTTGAACTGAAGAACACTTCAAGAGTACTTACACCGAAGTTTATTTTGATAGTTTGTCCTTCTTTAAAACTTAGATCCAATGGCGGATTTGATTTGGTGTCAGTTTTAGTTAATTCATCTTCAAATTTTTCACGCCTAAAGTTACAACACTATGGTTATATTTAAAAGCAGTTGTTTTAATGACAAAATGAGATGAAGACAAATACTTATGTTTTAAATAAAAGGGTTTCGAAGGTAGAAACGAAATATTACTTGAAATGGTCTTGCAAAGACACATTAAAGTCAAATGAATCTCCGCGGTCAGAGAATCCCATTCCTATAAACGCATGTCTGCCTAAAACGCAAAGAGAAACAAGCTGAACAAAAAGCTACCAATAAACCAGAAAAGGTATATTTGCAGATTTTGTATTAATTACAAAGAACATAACACAAAGTGGAAAAAATCAGGACTCACCACTTTCATCTTGTATCTTAAGTACAAAGTATCTGCTGCTATCGGATACTGACTCCACACTTGGTCCTGGGTATTCATGGACTGGTGCTTGTGCAAACAGTTCACCTGAAGTTGATTTATGATAAAACAGTTAAAATGCAATTCATTGAATTTACAGAAGGTTTACATAAAACCTTGCCTTGCCTTCAGAATAATACGGAAAAAAATTAACTATCAAAATAATTTTGTTTAGCACACCTGATGTTTTATCTTCTAGTTTTATAATACAGTTGTTGTTGATGACAACAATACGGAGCCTTCCCGACCAATCTGGTTGGTCAAGTTTCCAATCAGCAGCTCTGGTAATAAAAAGAGTTTTATAACAGTAGAAGAAAACTCAAAACAAAAACAACAAATTTCAAACAAATTCCAACATTTATCATATCAAAGGTTTTATGTAATTTAGAACCTCAATCAAGTGAAAAAAATTATGAATATTACATAACGTAAATTCACAACACTCCCAAAATTCAATAGTAACTTCATAATAGAGTTGTTTTATGTGTTTCTTTTGTCATGTTTCACTTTCAGTAAAATCAAGGATTGTATAATAGTTTGGATCTCACAATTCAAATTCAACAAATGTAGCCAATTTTTAGTATTTTAACTTGGAGACTTTAATGGCATAGAAAAGAGAGAAATTGTATCACATTTTCTTTCCATCAAGGAAATTTTGAGAAATCGCATAAAAACGTTCATTGCGTGAAGATTTTGAATTTCAACCAGTTGAATCAATTCCCCGATCTGCTGTCCAGATCGTTGAAAAATAGTTTTAGCTGGTTCACCATTTACCCTGGGCACATATTCTGGATTATTTAAACATTATTCAAATCATAAAATCTTTAAACTGAAATAGCCATTCAAAACTCATATGTTGGTTAGGAAAATGAATGTTGATCTATCTACCTTGAAAAACAGTCTGTAACACTTGCCTAACTTTGTATGGCTGCAGAAATCTACCACGAACACCTTGATCTAAACTCTGATTGAACTGACAAGAAACCTTGAACCTTGAATTTTAGCTTTGAGATTGCTTATACTGCCCAAAAGGCATCATCCTCATGAATCAGCATATTGTTATTTCAAAAATATTAAAACAACTATGAAAGGAAGGTAACCGCTCGTTATATTAGTTACACAGACCCAGTTCGAAGGAAAACTAGTATAGTCATGCGATGATTTTTTGCAGATTATGAAGGAGAAAAACAAAGTGATAGTCTGCATATAGTAAATAAATATGTCGTTGGTTAAGTTAACATCAACTGACCAATTTATTAATTTGTGGCAAGAATATTCCTACTCCTCGTACTTGTGGAATGTTTTGTCCACAAATTACAAATATAGGGACCAAAGAGGAAAGAGTATTATTATTTGAGCTACAGAACAAGTAATGACAGTTGTAGAGATAACTCACTGAGAACGCTGTTGTTTTCAGAAACTGAAGTAAAAAGAAAAATGAACACAATACGAAGTTTCTATTCAAAAGAATTAGAGAGATGAAAATTAAGCTGGAATTGGGTCACACATTACTCTTTCTCAATGGATGGACTTATTAAACTTAATATTTCTTCTTAAATATAAATTCTTAATAACTCAATTATTTCCATACATGAGCTGTTGCAAGACCAATGCCATGTTTAAATGCCCTTCAATAGGTTATTCCCCCTGCAGCGAACGTAAGCATAGTAGTTTCACGAGATAGGCGAAACTCAGTTTTCGATTTTGTTCATCATCATCATCATCATCATCCAACTTTTCATTGCACGGTGGTATACACTTTTTAGCTGACTTTATTTTTTTCGGTTTCAAAACTTGATAATGTAGGTGGGAGGCAGAATGTTTTTTCGTATCTTTTTATACATTTATTGTTATATTATAATATGTTATTTAGAAAGACCATACACTGAAATTGCTTATACATTTTTATTACTTTTGTATTGTTTTAGTGAAGGGATTCATTGTCAAGAATTCAGACAAGAATTCATAATAGTGGTGTAAAATATTTCAAATTTGGGTATTGACGTTACCAACAGACATATCAAGTTTACAATCCCAACCAATATCAAAATAGTCGAGCAAAAAATTTTCTTGACCAAATTTTGACAAATCACGTTTAAAGATAGGAGTATTTGTGGGGTTTGACTTAGAGTTGAGAAGAAATATAAATTGCAGAAGATGGTCAGAGATGTTACAAATTTTAAATTACCTGTAATAAGTTTGAATTTAGTTGAAGACACAAAAATGTTTTCAATGAGAGATTTTGATGAATCTGTTATCCTGGTAGGAAAGAGAATAGTGGGGAAAGAGAATAGGAACCAAGAATGTCGAAAAAACTGGAGCACTGAGATTTTTCAGAATTCAATACATCAATATTAAAGTCACTCAAAAAAACTAAGGTTTTATTTTCCTTGCACACTTTCTTCAGAAGAGGAGTTAAATAATCAGAATTAAATTCCTGAATAGGCATCAGAGGATGTTTGTAAATTGAGGCAACTAGTATATTGCCTTTTTTTTTCCTTGGGTTATTTCAATGAACACAGATTCAAGCTGTTTAGACTTATATAATATCCTTGATAGATCATTGCTAGGTTTATATAAGAGATTGCTTGAGATGTATAGTAGAGCACTTCCAGCTGAAGAATCAGTTGGAGTGTGTATATGAGAGTAGTTAGGAAGTGAAAAATTTATAGGAGGAAAAGCAGATTTAAATCTAGTTTCAGTTATAGCGATAATACCAAAATGATGGCTAAGGTTAAGTAAAGGTGTATTCGAGATGGGAATTTAGTGAAGCAATATTTAAGCAAAAAGAACAAAAAGACTTAGATTTATTATCAATCAACTGAAACTTGTCACAGTCGTAGTACTTGCAGTTCATGTTATTGATTGTAAAGTTTTCATAAGAATAATGGGCAGATTTATAGATTAGAGTGTTAAGTCAGGCCTGGTTATAAGAAAATTAGCAGACGTGTGGTCATCGCACGCCTTAATTGACGATATCAGTTATGGCGCGTGTGCTCGTGTAAATTTTTGACAGATGTGCGATCAATTTTTTCCAGTTAGATCAACAATCTTTATTCTGTATGATAATCAAGTCAAATTTGAAATGTGTCATAATGTAAAAATAATGAGATTTTCACGAAGAATGAATTAATAAAACAAAACATTGTTTTCAAAGATTCGGAACGTAAAATGTTAGCTATATAGAAATTACTTTGACGGTAAATAAAATTTATGCAAAAATTAATAAAGAGGGAGAATAAAACCTGAAAATAAAAAAATTTGCATTACTCTCCATCGTTTTGGTTTGAAGTTCAAATGGTGTTTGAATTAAATTAAGACGTTTCCGTTCCATTAACTCGTCACTACCTGGCTGGCTATTTTTTTAAATAAAAGATTATGTTTTCGAAACTGCAAACTTGTGCATACTTTTGTTACTTAAAAGAACGTTAAAAAGAAAGAGAAAACTACGTAATGCAATTAAATAATATAATACATAATAGAATTGCGTACACGAAGCTCCTTCTTCATTCCTCTTGCTTTCTACTACCAAACGAAGAAAATTTGTGAGCACTGATTTTTAATTCAAAACCACTACCGTATTCCAAAGCGATCGGAGAATCGCTACTGAAATGGTAGCAAAGTTTCGTTCCGTTATTGTAAAATTTAATCGTAGCACATGAACAATTTCCGAAGCAAAACTTTCAGCATTTTGGGACAGATTTTTGTTGACTTTTAAATAAACATTTGTTATTACACATGTCATTACAAGCCAGGCGTGCGATTGCCACACGCCTAAATAAATCTTGGCGTGTGTGGAGGCGTGCGCATGCGATCGCACGCCTCTTACGACCAGGCCTGTAAGTGCAGTAAATAGAGCTTTGAATTCGCGTAAATCAACACTAGAAGAAGTAAAGCAGTCAGGAGAACAGGGGTTGACAAATCGTGTACGTGCGTACGTGACGTACAAATATTAGGACTTTTTCGATGTCAACGTACGATGAAAAAACATTACTTGTTCGTGCACGAACACCAACTAGCGATTATTTTGTACGTGAATTTTATAGAATATTAGGTCGCGTACATTATTTTTTACTTGTTTTGTACTGGAATAAAATGAATGCATTTTCTTTCAGTACACTGGAAGTCATTACATTACTCCTAACAATATTCAATGAATTCATCGAACAGAGTAGATGTTAATGTATTGCAAGGAAAATTGTTTTTCTGAATTCATTTTACGTTCATGAAATTATAATTGAAAACATTTTCTTTTTCGAAGAAACGCATGTTTTTTTCTACATTTTTTTCTTCTGTTTTTTCAAGATCTTATAAAAAAACGTATGTTAACACAGCTCACGGCATGTATAATTCTTTTGTCTTTTAATAAATTAATTTGCTGGTGTTTTACAATTAGACCCTATTTACACCAACTAATTACCACTGTAAAATCAAACTTTTTCAACCTGTAGATAAAGTAGTTGAAATTCTGCAAAAGCGAAACAACAATAATAACAATAACAAAGAACGTAAAACTGAATAATAAAACATTGATAATAAACTTTTTGTTGCATTAATGTATTTTCATAAGACGTACAAATTTTGATTTGAAATATGTACGTTAAAAATTTTTTGCCGTACGTGAAAAAAATATATTATGTACGCCAACGTACGAATGCTGTAGAAATTTGTCAACCCCTGGAGAACAGGGTGCAAAATAACGGCCGAACACTGGACAAAGTCTGGTAAAAAATTGACTTGACCGGCAATTTTAACACAAAATGCTCTACTGAACAGGTCATTGTCCTGCCAATACAGTAAAAAGTAGCTAACTAAAGTACGTTTCAAATGAACTTGCACAGTTTTTATAAATGCCAATACATTTCCCCCCAAAAAAGTAGCTAACTAAAGTATGTTTCAAATGAACTTGCACAGTTTTTATAAATGCTTGGCAAATTTGAACGTTATGAGATATTTCAAAAATTCTTTTTGCGCTGTGTCAAGGATAAAAAGCACTTTTTCATGATATAAAAAATTTGGAACAATAATGAAAATGGAAGAAGAAAAACGAAGATGAAAAAAACGAGCTTTTTATAGAAAAGAGCAAAACAGCTCAATTTTTTGTGAGACAAACTTCAATCTTTGATCGTTCAAAAGGCGAAATAATTTTTCAAAAAAGTAAAATAGATCGCAAGACATAATCCTTTAAAATCACTTAGGTCGCATATTTTAACATATTCACTCTGTTATGATTTCATTAATTTTCCGGGGGTAAGCACTGATCTTTCCACTAAACGGCTCTATTCAACAGAATAATTACACTTCCCGTGCATAAGTCATAAAATTTTATGTTAACTCCAAAGGGATACTTTTACAGTACACCGTATCGAGACAATGAGTTAAATGAGTTAAAACATACAAAGTTAAATGTTTGCGTAATCATTATATCGTATTCCCAATTATATTAAATGTCAATTACCTAAGCAATTGCAAAATCTATCACCCCCGGTTATTATCAAATCCTTACAAGTTTGTAAACACGAGAAACAAGCGACCTAAGTGACTTTAAAGGATTGTATCTTGCGATCTATTTTACTTTTTTGAAAAATTATTTCGCCTTTTGAATGGCCAAAGATTGAAGTTTGTCTCACAAAAAATTGAGCTGTTTTGCTTATTTCTATAAAAAGCTCGTTTTTTTTTCATCTTCGTTTTTCTTCTTCCATTTTCATTATTGTTCCAAATTTTTTATATCATGAAAAAGTGCTTTTTAAGTTTGACACAGCGCAAAAAGAATTTTTGAAATATCTCATAACCCTCAAATTTGCCAAGCATTTATAAAAACTGTGCAAGTTCATTTGAAACGTACTTTAGTTGACTTTTTAGTCTTGTGATATTTTTTCTTAACTACATTATTATTATTTTTTTTCTTGTTTATTTAGTGAATAAAAGACTGACAGTCAGTCTTTTATTCTACACAATCAATGTTGATGATTGCAAATAAAGAAAAAGGTTAAACACAGACGACTAAATAAACGTTTATTTTCATAAAGAAGCAAATTGAAATGTCAAAGAGAAACTTGATAATAATTATTCTTTAGATATTCCTGCAAATAATTGCGTAATTGCGTGTAATAAGGACTTTAAGATTTCGAAAACGGGAACGGGAACTTCATAATATCTCTTGACTGTGCATGCGCGAGGTGATTCCCATGAAATTTTGAAGTTCGCTCTGTTTGCTCCGAACGTGAAATCACACATTTTGAAGTTCTGTGAAAACGTGAACGCTAAAGGAAGGAAGATGGCTGAAACTGCTGAGCAAAAACCACCGAGCATTCCACTGTCCTCTACAGGTCCAAATAAATTTCCAATTAGACCATTAGGAGCTGCTACTGATAGAAACTTTATTGTGAATGTACACTTTTGTGCTCATTATAAACAATCCTCTGATTTTCGTTTGGTCTACATATAGGTCTTACGATTCCATCTATGAAACCTCAACAGTTGTTCAATGGGGCATCGCTTTCGTGCACTATGTCTGCAAAGATTTGGAGATTATTAGGTTATAGCTATAGCTGATTCATATCATTCAATAAATGTCTCCATCGGTCATAAATTAGGTTGAGAATATGATTGTTAATTATATAAAGTTCAGGTACAGGCCTCTTAAACCTAGGTACCATATCTGAGTATCTGCAGAGATACCTTTTCAAAAAAACACATAGTGCCTCGAGGCCACACACATTCGTGCCATTGCAACAAATTATTCTCTCAAGGATTTCTAGGGTTGTTCTGAAAATTGGAATATCATCTTTTTCAAAGCGAAATTCAGCCAGACACTCATCTTCAGCTAGATTATTGAAGCTGAACTTCTTATACCTGCAGTATGGTAGATACAGATTAGAGGATTTTTCTAAATCAAGAAGTAATAAAAATTCTTCATCATCAATAATTTTATCATAATGAGCAAGGTGTAAAAACTATTTTTTCTCCATTACTACTCTTTCAGTCTTGCGCGCTTCTAAGTTTGTCATAATGCGCCATTATGAAGTCGCACACTTTCTTAATCCCCGTTATTACACATAATCAGAACGAGAACCTATTTACGGAATGGCGTTCCTGTTCCTGTGCCGGTTGTGAAATCTTAAAGTCCTTAATTACTTTTAGACAATCCGATTTGCTCAAGTTTATCTGTGAATTATTTCAACACAACCATTATGATATTCGTAAGAGACATAAGATCTACCGCTCATCAATAGTTCAGTGGTGAAGAGATAAGGCTAACGTATTGTTAGTTTCAATGATTGGGGTTCACTGATAACTAGCTGGCTTGGGACACCAAGTTGCTAGAATCGTCCCTCTCACCAGCAATATGACAGACTTAACTTTAAACTTGTTTCATTTCTTCATACAAGCACTTAATCAGTGACCTGTCAACATCTTCAATGACCGTTCAATTCACACTAAATTCGTAGAATCAGCCGGACATTGACCTGCTTAGATAATTTTCTTATTTCGCACCCTGGGGAATCGAAATTAGTGTTATGAAAAGGAAAGATTTTTGCATTGCAATCTATACCAAGGGGCTTCATTGTAAGACTTGACAAGAGCTTGGAAATCTTTGGTGGAAATTTTGCTACATTTTTTTTGAATCCAGCAGTTGTAGTAATCACAAAAAATGGAGTTGTAGTTTTCAGGAACTAGCTTATTACAAATTAGACAGTAATATTTGTCGTTTTCAGACACAGACATTAAAAAAAAACAGATATATAAACAAAAAAAAACAAACAGAGAAAAAAATCAGAAGGAAAAAGAACAAAAATTCACGAATCAGGTCACAGGTCACCTAGAGAAAAACACTTTAATGTTACCAAGGGAATGTGTTATAAATCACTAATCAGAACCTACTCTTTTACATACCAAAATTTCATTTGAAACCTAACTTTTTGTTAAATACTTTAATCTCAACAATTTAGAGGAAATTTAGGGAATTTCTTTCTTGGAAATAATGAAATATTTTATGTAGTCCAAGACTGGGATGTGATTTCGCTCTACTTAACAGGCAATTAATATTGTGAAATTTTGCAATGTCGACAAAGAAAGCGTCAATAAATTATTCACAGGTCTTTAAGAAGATTTACCCTTTTGAATTCTTACTAAGCTAATTACTCCATTATTGCTGATAATGACAAGTATGTGCTTCATTTTCAACAATTGGAATCAAATTCATGTATAGAATCTATTCGACAAGTAAAACAAAGAGTGGTCAATCCCCTTCTTAAAACTAAAGAAAATACCCACACTACACTAAGTAAGTATGTAAATATTTTTCTCCTACAAAAGCAAGGATGTGCACGGTTATTTTCACTGCCCTTGCCATGAATTCATGTTAGAGGAGATTCAAAACAGAATATAAAATACATTACCTATAACCCCTACTACTTTGTCTTGGGGGAATTTTGTAAACAAACACTTCTGCTTTGACACAAATCACTCGCTCATAATCATCCCCCATTTTTCTGTATGATATACTGTGCGAAAAGCTAATAAATTTTAGTGGTGGAGAAATCACGCTCCGTCGTAGATAAAAATGGTCTACCTTAAAAAAATTCGAAAAAGACTGGATCGAAAATAGCCTTCCTCAAATGTGATGTTCTAATTAGAAATCAAAAACTTCAAAACTTTCTTGAGTAGAGGAGACCACGGAATAGACGACGTAGGTGACCGTCACCCCGCAGATACATGGGTTTATTTTGCTTTTGGTAGTTCAGTTTGTTTACGTTTCAGGCATCTTCATGAAGACAGAAATTTTTCAAGTACATTACTAATTGCAATTTAGAAAAATATAAATTTTTCTCGGTGAAAAGGTACATAATCGTACTTAAAGGAAATAATCGTAATCATTGGAAAGTTCCAAATTAAATTTTGATATTTTAAGAGTACATTACTGCACTCCCGGCCCCCTGCTGTTGTGGCTTGCTGTGTATTAAATAATTTCGACAGCACCAAACTGAAGAGTTTCATCTCCGTGATGAAGGTAGGGAAAAAGCAAGCCAAGATGTAGTTAGGACTGCGTAAATGGATTCCACACAATGAACTGTGCTGTTTTCGTATTTCAGATGTATTTTTTATTGTAAAGTATTCTATGAGATAAATACCCATTAGTTCTGCATGATTCTTCCAGCTTAAAGTATAGTTATTAGAGTCATTCTTATAATTAAAATGTGTATATAAAGAGAGCACACATGAGAGCCATCTGTTATACTACAGTTTGAAAGGATTTGCACAGTTTTTTTTGCTATGATGCAGAGTGAAAGTTTTAAAAAAAATTAAAAATGACTTTCAAATGTTTTAGTTACTTTTAATGCACTAAATCATAATTTTGAGATTGTTTCCTGATAGTTTGTATCAATAAGATGTTATAATATTATTTCATAAGTATTGAATATTGTGTGTAAATGCATTCAATGTGTGTTAAGCATTAGAGATGGCAGTCAAAATTGGTAAAAGCCTCTTTTAAATACCATAATTACTCATTGTTGCGGATCTGCCTATCAAGTCAAACAAAATGAAAAATGTCCTTTGCAAGCCATCTTTACATCTCCGTGCAGAGAGCTGTTTTTATAGACTTAGTCACTTTTACATTTTCTTTCTTTTAAAGATCAGAAAACAATTAATTGTTCATCTGCACTTGGCTACAATGGGTGAACCACCTCCATTTGATCCTTGTGAGTGTATATTTAGTCCAGCTGGTGCTATGAGGCGATTGATATCTTTATTGAGGAACTCTCAAAGCTACTGCACTGATGAACAATGTTTCAGCACTGCTCCAGGACCTACATCGACTGATGAATCTGGAATGACAATGGTTTTTCTCGCAATTGCATGGGTTGTATTAGCATTAGTTCTTTACATGATGCGACCTCAAAGTTTACGTGATGATGGTGGTAAACCAAGGCGTTTACCTGATCAAGATGATGATGGGCAAGAACCTCCTCCACCACCTGTTATGTAGGAAGACCATGGGACACTATTTGTAATATTTAATTGTAAAGAATTCATTCTATATTGCATACATTGATACTAATTGGGAAACTTTTATATAGATTATGTGTTTTAATCTTATTATGTTATTATTTTGACCATATTATGCAAATTGAAATTAAAGGTGTCAAAAATTATGAAAGTATTAATGAAAGGAAAGGGAAATTTTGTTTTAAATCTTGTTTTGGTTTGATTGGGCACCTGATCACTAATTTGCATTATTATTTTAATCAAACAAGTCATTGGCGGAAAAAACGTTATTGTGGTGCTTTGTATAGTTAGACAGCCTACCTGTGGGCGAGTCCTGTATTAAGAAGCAACTGATCACTTCACTTTAATGGAGAACTAGCACTAAATTTCTATCAGATTTGTTTTGTTTCTGTTCATGAGTAGGGGAATAATTTCCCAGTATTTTGTTCTATAAACTGTAAAATAAGAATGTATTTATTGTTGTTTATTCCTAAAATGCATTTGTATTGCAAATTTACGCAGCTGTATTTACATAATGTAACCAGTTCAATGTTTATGGTGTTGTAGAACTTTTTCGTTTATTTTTAACAAAATGTACACCATCCAAGTTATTTGTTTATGCCTTTCCTTTAGCATGATCCATACTCCAGCAACATCCAATATTTTAAAGTTTCTTTGCCTCACTATCATGTTCTAATAGTCATTTATTAACACATTAAAAGGTTTTGGTAAATAAAATTAAAGTTAAAATTGGAAATCTCCAGGGTTCAACATGAGGTAAGAGCTCTTTTGTCCTTCATACTTAAAATATAAATATTTGGTGGTATGTTCGAATGTATTCTATCAAAATGTGTCCATTGCTGTTGGTACCTAATAGTTGTTGATTCAAGTAATTTGTAGTAGTTTGTAAGACTATTTGTCTTGAAGATTTTTTCGAAGTCTTTAATGGGTTTTAGATTTAGGTAACAGTGGAGTGTGATGAAAGAGGGTAGATATGGTTAGGGGTCAGTCACAAATCTTCCTTGCGGCCGCAAGGAAAAAGATGATGGAATGGTGAATGTATGTTTTTTTTAACTAAACTAGCGTTTTTGCAGAAATACTCAATTACATTGATTTTTGGCCATTTCTGACATATGACGTTATGAGTGGTGGGTGGGTGGGGTACTATTCGTAACGTCATAATGACGTTATTTGAACCTAAAATCAATTTGTGACTGACCCCTTAAAGATTTAAACATTTTTAGGTTTTTTTTATTTATTGAATATCACCCCTTGATTACAATGAATTTGATACTTCTGTTTTACGTACAAAGATTTTTTCGGATTTCTAGATACTTTCATAATTCTCATGATTTCCTATTTCTTCAAGCAAGACGTTTCAATTGGCGATATGTGGGCTTGGCCGAGCTGGCACTATACATACTGGTAACTGCGTGAAGAATCCAAGAGTTCATATCAAATATTTTGTGGACCTAGATGTTAATAAGGCTAACCAAGTAAAAGAAGATTTCAAACTGGACACAACAAAAGTCGTTCATCCTGATAACTTTGAAAATCTTGTCCTTTGTTAGTTATTGTTATATTATCTTATTTGCTCACACTACACTTGACATTTCCCAGGGAAAAGCAGTGGACTAACTATAACCTTTTATGATTTGCTAGCTGACCCTTCACTCGATGGTGTTATAATCTGCACTGTAACACATGCGCATGAAGAATATGTGAAGAAATGTATTAAAGCAAGAAAAGCTATCTTCTGTGAAAAACCAATTGCTGAAAATCTTGAAGATACAGGTACCACAGACAGTTTTTAGAGTAGTGTTTTAAAACTTTCACCTTTAAAGTAACTTATATAATATAATTCTCTTTACCTAGTGTCTTGTTATGAAAGTGCAGAGGCTGCTGGAGTTCCTCTATTTTGTGCATTTAACCGACGTTTCGACGCTACACATCGAGCCGTTAAAAAAGCCGTCGAAAATGGTGAGGTTGGTAAAATTCACATGGTGAAAATATGTAGTCGTGATTCACCTGTTCCCAGTGCGGCCTACCTGAAGATATCGGGAGGAATATATCATGACTGTGCTGTCCATGATATTGACATGGCTTTGTGGATGCTACAAGAACGTCCAATCTCAGTGTTCTCACACGCGCATGCGTTTCAATCGGTAATAGCAGAAATGGGGGATGTTGACACGGTATCTATCACTATGAAATTTCCTTCTGGTGCGATTGCAATCATCGATCTCAGCCGGTTTGCAGCGTATGGATATGATCAAAGAGTAGAAGTATTCGGAGAACTTGGAATGCTGGAAAGTCTGAACGAACATAAAACGTCTTTTCGAAAATCGACAGGTGAAAATATCAGTCGAGATCTCATAGAATATTCGTTCCCACAAAGATATAAAGAAGCTTATTCCGCAGAGATCGAACACTTCCTTGAGATTGTAGAAGGTGGAAAATGTAACATAACAAAGGAGAGTGTGTCATTGGTGTCTCTTATTGCTTCTGCTTGTGAGGAATCTTACAAAACAGGAAAACCAATGAAAATTGATGCAGAAAATTTGAAATATGAACCTGTATAAACGCTCCCCATTTTGTACATCGTTTGTATTCAGTGATTATTCACCGCTGCCTCAAGTCAAGGCTTCCTTCGATCCCCTTGAAATAACTAGGTTGTACATTAAACACATAAGTATATACATGGTATTTAAAAGCAGGAGGATTTCCACAACGGTTGGTTTTTATTAACAGTGTTTCGGGTGCAATTGAATCGTATCCTTGAGTCGATAAACTTAGCTTGTTTGTTTGCTTTTATTCTGACCTAATCAATCTTCATGAGTCTCGTTCTTTCGTTTAACATACCGAAAAGTGCCCCCGGTAAACTTAAGACCACCTGGATTTTGAGTGTGAAAAAGGACTTCAAAAAGATTAACATGGCATGGCTAGAACCAGAAAATATAGCCCGAGGAGAAAATAAAGGGGGAAAAAGAAGTATGTAGATTCAAAAATGTATATGGTCTTTTTTACCGGTAATGTAAACTGTTATGATTTATGGAAATAATATCAACAAAGGTAAGGTAGGTATAGTATAGGTATCTTATTATGGTTCGTAACTACCGCTCATCTCATAAACCTTACCTGAGAAGCAGACATTCGAAATCAAACACTAAAACTTTCGAAATTAATAAAAATTTATGAATGAAATGTTAAAGAACACTCAACATGAAAAATCATACTTTCGAGTCGAAAAATGTTGCATGAAACTATGTTCTGTAACAAACTTCATCCAGCATCATCCAACAAGATTTCATTTCTTCTTTTTCGAAGTTTTAGGAACTAGTCCAACATGGCAAAAACGTGATGTTGAATGAAATATTGGACTGGTTTTACTCTGGGCTTTATCTCTTACAACCTCTAGTAGTAAGCTTTAGAATTTGAATGGATTTTAGCAATTGAAAATTTCATTTACTTGCACTCTAATTATTCTTAATTCTACGTAAATTTTACCCCCAAATATGTATGCTTATAATATTATAATAGCCGTGTTACACTTGTGAAAAAAAATGTGTCGAAGAAGAGGGAGGAGGGAGGACATAAAATTTAAGCGGAGGAGAATTGCCAAACTGCTTAGCTACTTTTGTAAATAAATATGGCAGCTCCTGCAGGATCATTTGATTACTCCTCTGGAACTTTATCAACCTCAGGATTTTCTTTTTAGCTCTCAAAAATTACCATTTTTCTTGTTCTACCATTTTTTGAAGTCTTAGAGTAGGAAGTCATTTTGCGCTTACTATTATTAGTTTATTTTCAGTGTGTAAAATTTGCAGCTGGCTTAGTAAATTATATACAGTCGCCACTACTATAATATTCTCTCTCTCTCTCTCTCTCTCTCTCTCTCGTGGCTATCTCAAATGATGCCGTTAGGAAGGCACGAGTTTGGTATTGTTGCTTAAATCTTTTTCAGTATGGAATTAAATTAAAAGAAATTAACATGATGTAGTTAAAATCCATAGCTATATTCAATATTTTCATGGAAATAAAAAATGTTTTTACTTTTCTCTAAGTCAGTCCTTTTTTTCTTGCATGATAATAGGGGATTTTGATAGCAAACGGTATTAACGATAATTATTAACGATAATATCGTTAATAAAACAATAGAATTAGCGATATTATTGCTAATAATTATCGTTGCGTTATTATAGTTAATAGCGCTATTATCGTTAATATCGTTATTATCGTTAATATCGTTATTATCGCTATTATCGCTATATATATTATATATACTATAATTACGAAATTATAGTAAGAAAATAACTATATTTTTGATATTAACGATAATAACATTAATATTAAACATGTGATCATTTTATTTGTGACAAGGAAACCATTTCGTGTATATTAATCTTTCTTTCGCTTGATTACGGCGTAAGAAATTCAATTTTAGAATTACCCTCAAGTAAAGTTTTAGAGCCCTGTGTAAACACAACTTTCAGACAACCTTTCACATAAACTTCATAACAAACTGAAGGAAACAGGTATTATTATATTTAAACGAAGGTGAGTATTTCAAAAGAGAACTTTTGCAACTCGTCAAGCCGACGTTAAAATGTTTTCAATCGTCCCTCATCCCAATGTTGAACCTGAAAACATTATCGACGAAATGACAAAAATCAATAATGATCACTGAAAATGTTGCGATCAATTTAATTAAGGGTACATCTTCACCCAGTGCAAGTGAAATGTCTTTCGAAAGAATAATAATAAAAGTTTTGCTATCGAAAAAAACTTTAATGTAACGTGTCTTTAATAATGTAAAGTTTTTTTCCCAAGAGCTTATAGAATGGCAACCCGTCGAACAATTCAGAAAAAAGAATTATATATAGCAGACGGTTTCTACTCGTGCCTGCTTTCGAACTTACTTCTGTATCTTTAATCTCCAAATGAATATAAGAACCAGCTAATTAAGTTCAATTTAATACACAAACGCGTGCTACCTGCAAATGTACATTTCAAAATAATACATTACCAAATCGAATGACACAGTATTTTAAAGTGGCTTTTCAAATTTGTGCTGAAGTTACAGGAATAACAAATGAAAAAAAGTGCTTTGTTATTTCTAGAAAAATATATGTCCGCGTGTCATAATTGAATGAATCAGAGTTTATCATGTCATGAACAAGCGAGTTTGTTTTGAATTGATTGCTATTCGGCGAAATAATAATTAAATCACGGTTATTTTAGAACTTCATAAAACGACACACGTATGTGAAATGTATAAACAAACGTCTTGAACAAAACTTTTTGACGATAGTAACGGTAATCTGTGCTCTTACCATATTAACGATATTAAAGATATTAGCGATATTAACGATAATAACATTACTCTGTAGTTCCATTAACGATATTAGCGATAATAATGATATTAACGATATTAACGTTAATATCGTTTGTTATCAAAATCCCCTGGAACGTCACATATATAATAATTCGCTGCTATTTCCTTTTCGCACCCCCCACTCTCCGTCCAGGGTCAGGGTTAGGGTCAGGGTTAGGGTCAGGGTTAGGGTCAGGGTTAGGATTAGGGTTATTTTTATCTCTGTGATGAAGAGCCAACTAGTAAAAAAATATGGCAGGGGGGTGCGAAAAGGAAATAGCGCCAATAATTCTAATGTTTGCTGAAACAACTAGTGATATGGCACAATAATTTTGAGCATGAAATACTTCATTTATCCTAGATAAACACCTTTTTATGTATAAAAAGTATCCCAAATGAATAAAATTACTAAAAAACAACTGAGTTAAATCGTCATTATATATAGCTTTCTGTTTTAAAAGTCATGACGTCACAGAGCGAATTTCATTTACTAGATGTCTGACATTCATGAAAGTTTAGCGTCTTTGAAAATTCTGAATTCTAGTTTTGAAACTGATGATAAAGATAAAGAAGAAGAATTAAACTCTGGAAAACATGCATTTGTGCTCATGCGAGACATATTCGAAGAAATGATGATTTATATACAGTAAATGATACCTTTCTGCATGAGTAAAAAACATACATCTTTGTTATGAAAACAAAGATACACATTTTCCACAAGGGATCATCGAACAACTGAAAATAGAATTTTAGGGGACGGTTTCTATACGTAGTAACTTTCGAAATAACTGATTGTGTTTTTACCTTTAACTGAATAAGAACCAGGTAAACAGAAAAAGTTTTGGCCAAAATAACAGCTGATATGTATGTGCAGAGATATGTGCAACGAAAGATTATGTGCAGAGATATGTGCAACGAAAGATTAAATTTCCATTGGATTCTTTTACACACTTGGGACTACATATTCCGGATGTTCATCCTAACGTTAATCTCCCCAACTAGCCTTCATTTTCCCCGAAATACATCAGGGAGTCAGGTTGGTTGCAGTACCTCCAGGAGTCGTGACTTTTTTTCAAGACCCCACCTCAGCGGGGTTTGAACCCTCAATATTGGGTTCCCAATCTCAACGCTTTAACCACCAAGCCACTACTGCTATAATAACCAAAAAAAACTCAACCACCCATTGAAAAATAATTTGTAAACTAAACATCTGATAAGATTAAAACTCATATGAATGTAAATTTAGCAGCAATAATGATTCAAGAAGAAAAAAAATAACACTCATATATCATGTACTAGTAACCCGGGTAAACATTTTTACCAAGTTTAACTTCGAAAAGGAAGTGTCAAATTCCCTTTTCTCGTGTGCAAAGCCCGTGAAAAAAAATTAAAGCACACAACCGCGGCTGGAAAGTGTATCCATGTTGTAGAGCTTGAAAACCTGATCAAAAAAGTTCATTCATTGAAACAGCATGATTATGCCATACCACCTGCACTATTTTAAAAATTCTAACAATGACTATTTACGTGCGCGATTAAAAGCGCGTCTGAGCTAGCTTTAGGGAGCGCTAGCGTGATCGTGCTCCTCATAATGAGAAGACTGTAAACCAGACACGTCTCTTTAATTTTACTATTAAAAGTCAAACAAACCACATGCGAATCATTGCTGTATATATAATTTTGATTTTTGAGCCGGGTCTTTTGTTACAAATTGTGAGAGAGCTAAACTTTTTTTGTCTTTTTCATGTGATTTGTCGTTGGCTTATATACATAATTATGTTATTTGTTTTTTGCAAACTTCTGTAAACAAGCATGTTGGTTGGTTAAAATAAAGCTATACATGATAATTCAAATAATTCAACCTAAATTCGACCTGATTCCGTCCTTAATTCGGCCAGATTGGTTCCTTATGAAAATTCGACTTTTCACCAATTCATCCATTTCACTTCAACAAAATCGGAAAAAAATTGTTTATTAAAACAAAAAGGACGATTATTTTCGTCCCAATTCGTTCTTTTACAGGACAAACATTTTGAGACGATCCCTTAGCATGATAATTGATTAATAAATCTATAAAAATTACATATTAGTCTGTTGTTCTCATCAGTAGTGCAATAGTGCCCTTACAGGGATATTTCCAAGCACTTTTGGTTACGACCATTATTTGTAGAGAAGATTGAGAGTGCGTTTACATGAGAGCCGTAGTGAACTCAGACCGGTTTGAAATTTTAAGCTGTTTGAAATCGCCATTCTGTTTACATGAGAAATTTCGATACGGTTTTGGCAAGTTTTGTCGAGTAAAAATCGAAACAATAGATTTACTAGTTTCTAGCTCTCCATACGAGTGTGTTTTTACACGAGAGCTACTTGAGAAGTAGGTTTGAAATCATCACGGGTAAAATTTCAGTACGGCCGTTTTCCATGTAAACATCACTGAAGGTTTGACCAGGAACCGTAGTGAAATAATTACCTGTATCGAAACTCGTAACGGGAGGATTGAAATTTCAAACCGGGTTGAGTTCACTACGGCTCTCATGTAAACGCACTCTGAGTTATACAGTCCAGGGCAGAGCCTGGTGAGGTCCTAGGTGGGTAAAGCCCCTGGAAGTTTCGCAATTTTAGCGATTCCGATGTCCACAAAAAGGCCTTGTATTGAGAGGCATGCGATCGCACATGCCCACACACACACAAGATCTCTTAGACGTGATCAATCACACACATGGATTTGTGTGAGTGTTCCTCATCTATATCCTAATACGCGCTGTGCATCCACTTTTTTTCACGCTTTCACTCTCTAAAATTTCGGGTCGTTTTCGCAGTCACTTATTCATAAAAGTATGTCAGACCACGGTTAATATTTTTCTACAATTAGTATAAGGAAAAGATACCTCCACATTGCATTTTGTTTTGATCGTTTTACAAACGTCTTTATTGGTTATAAATGTTTTGATTGATCAAGAAACGATAAACAACAACGAAAGTATTGCACGAATATTTATTAATGTTCTTAGGGTAAGTCCGCTTTTGAACTTTTTTGTTTTGTTTTTCTTATAGTATGGTTTCTGCATTATTACTTTTCCTTTAGGGCAGACCCATAAAAACAATATATAAACGATCGAAGAAATGAATATCATAGTTTTAAATCATGACGTTCTGGGTTCGTGCAAAGAAAATCGCTAGAAGGTATAAAATTGTTAGATATTTTCATCACAAGGAATCATTGCATTGCATCTTCAATCGATACAATTTATTTTCCAGAGTGAAAAAAGTGGATGCACAGCGCGTATTTTTATTTTTGATGAATTAAAACCCGTAAAAAATGTTCTACACGGGATACTACATTCTAAACATTCTACATTCCAAACAATTGAGGAACTTTATCATACTAAAATTCATTATACTAAGCCTTTCTCTCTGTTCAGCTCACATCGATTAAAACCTGTAAAAAATTTTTACACGGGTTACTAGTGCTATTATATTCACAGGTTCACAGCAAATCAGGGAAAAACTGTTTGACAGGAAGTTTCTGGAAAGTCAGTGTATATCAGGGAAAAAAGTTTTTTTGCCCTAAGGCAGGGAAAGTCGGAAAAATTTCATAAGATTGTTTATAACAGTGTCTATTACTGACTTTGATTGATGTTAATTTTGTTTAGCCAATCATCTATCAATATTTTGTTGTTTTTTTTTTCGTTTCAGAGTTAACTAACATAGTATTGTAATATCTTCAGCCTGTATGTAAATTGATACTTCTGAAAGTGCAATCTTGACTCTGTGACAGTTTAAGTAGGCAATACCTTTTTTACTCCTTAAAGTCAGAAAGTATTTTGGGAAGAGTACTATGAACCCTGTATAAGATTGTTGTTTCATTCATTTGTTTCAATTTTGGTTAAGCTTCCATTTCCTTGTGTTATTGTGAAGGGAGTTGGAAACTAAGATGTTTTTGAATTTCATTGAATTTCGAAATTACATTATGGTGGTTGTTCCCCCTAGCAACAGAGCATTTGGTGAATAATGGCCTAATATACCTAAGTTATCTTGTCAATTGAATATTCTAGCATGTTTTGTTTCATATAAATAGTTGAGTATGTTTTTAAGTCCCTCCCCCTGAATAGCTAAAATTATTTCTGCAGGAGGTTGAATAACTATTTTGTGTGAACTGCGTCAGCTTGCCTGAACTGGACATACCCTGGAATAAGAGGGTGATCAGGCACAGTACACAGATGAAAATTGGGCACCAATCTTTCTAGAATTGACCAGATGTAGATTACTTGGTAGTGTTCTCTTCTTTCCAGGCTGTAGACATTTCAATTGCTGCCAGTAGGATAGATTTTACATGCCCTTGATTTTTCTGACAAAAGCATGCTGGACCATCTCAATCTTTTGTATATCTTTTTGAACATAATGCGATATTTTAACAGAACTTTAGGAAAGGTCTATTGTGTTTATATTATTCATATTTTAGCCTTAATGTTTGAAAAAAGTTTGGCAAGCATTCATCAAACTGTATCCAACATGATAACTGTTTATGTATTATAATGTGTTTATTGTATTCCTGTCAACAAGAACTTACAGAACAATGTATTTCAGATAACATGAAATGAAAAACTACAACCATGCCGGTTGAAGGACCAGTTATTCAAACTAATAAACATTTTGGCATCGAAGTTGCAAAAAGTTTACAGTGGGACCATTGGGAACCAGGAGGGGAATACACTCAACAAATCATTTTAAAAAATGTCAACCTTAAGACAAAGAAGCTGCAATACAGGTATGATTTAATATTTATTTTTATGAGGAGGCACATGACTCCGAGCTTTGAACTGGTATATACCTGGTATGCGGGTGATTATTCAGTGAATCATTCAAAACCTTATTGATAAGATCTATGAAATTATTTGGAACATACAGGTGGAGCTTTTCCTAATCATAACTATAAAGGAACTGTTAATAAACCAAAAATTAATGATTAGAATGGAATTTTGAATGGAATACCATCGGAATAACAATTTCAAAAACTTCAAAAAATGAGCATGATAAGTATTACAAAGAAAATGTTTAATTTACATTTAAACGCATATATTTTTATATAAAATCAAAGCTTTTCATAGCTTCCACTACAAACAATGGTCTTTCTTTCACTTTATGTAATTATAATGAATTGAATTTTAGAATTTCAAGCAGAAAATTCTTCACCACTCGTTACCCACAGCCGATTGTGCTAAGTTCTGGTGCAAGTATCAAACTTCCTATAACTTTCCGGCCTACTGAGAAGGTATGCTAATGTATTGTGTGTTATTGTGTTATATAAATTAATTTGTGTTATAAATCAATTGTGTTAATAATAACCTTAACAAAAAGGTACCATGCATGACTGAAATTGATAAACTTTTGCACTTTTTGAATTTTTTAATGACATGTGATTTCTGTTATATATACTTTTAAAGAAGATTCCAACTTGTATAGAGTCTGATGTCTAATGTTTCCATTTTGCATAATACTTTGCATAATATTTCAATATATATGTCATATCTCAATTGGCAATGGGATGAAAAAAGGAAAGCTTAATTCACTTAATTTTCGCACGCAGCCAAAGCACGAACCAATTTGAAAGTTTGATATGCATGAATTCTTTCAAAGGCCAGTGGACTGATGCTGTCCTGTCCTTTTCATGTAGCGAAGCTCAGTCCTGATATTATTTTGAGAAACAGATGAAGGAAGCCTAAAAAGCTCATGAAAGTCAGTATATAAATCTGGTGGTGGAAGAGACCAACTAGTTCTCCCAATATTGTCAAGGATACTGGAAAAGTCAATACACAAGTAACTGAAAGAATATCTGTAACGAAATAAATTCTAATCAAATAGACGGTTTGGGTACTGTGCACATGGATCAATTGAAGCAGCAGAAACACTGTTTTTAGACAATATCAGAAAAGAAATTGAAAGTGGTAAATATTCGCAGTATTCATAGATCTGAGCTGTGCATTCACCACGAAACATCAAATATCTTGAAGTCACCATAAACAATACCAATTCGTATGATTAACTCGGCTATCAAATGGACCAATCTCATTTGCTAAACACTAATTTCAAGAAATGTTATGAAAGCAAAATTGTTTATTGAAGTAAGCTGAACTGAAGCTTGAATTAAATTGACAAACTTTTGCCTTTTCAATGAACAAAGAAAGGAAGAAAACTTTTTATTCTAAGCGCATTTTTTCTTTTCTTTTTTCATTTTCTTTTCTTTCCTAAAAATTGCTTTGACATTTTTTATATTACTTTTGTGTTGTTTTAGTGAAGGGAACGACAAGGATTTTGAAGCACAGTTTGAAATCTGAAATTGTGCCAACCATGCATTTTTTTTTTATATAATATGATGTTTTAACTCTAAAACTTGAGGTTTTTTACTTTGAATCAATTGTTGAAATGATTTCAACAATGTAGTGGACATCTAGATATTACAACATAAGCATAGCATAAAGAAGTTTAAAAGAGAAGTCTCTACAAACTGAGAAGACATTGGTGGGTTGATATGTGATACTGTTTCGCGTGGTTGGATATAAGTGTAGCTACGAAAACAAGTTGGATTTGGGATGTTCAATGTCACCAGTTCCAGCTCCGCTGGTCTTAGACTTGTTTAGCTTTTTACGCTCTCCTGAATATCTGTTCCTTGTAAAAATCTTTTTAGCTGAAAACCTGAAAAATATAAAGATTTTTCTTAAATTAAATTCATGTAAACAATGTGAACAATAATGATAACTTTGCAAAAAAATTAATTCACATCACAATCTTACCATCCATCAATCCTACTGTGGAAGCAACATCTTCCCAAGCCAATTTCTTTTTATTCCTATCTTTAAAAATCTTGACATGATTTATCATGTAATGCCCGATAATTTAGCACAGCTTCTGCAACACATTCTTCAATCGACGCCATATTGATAAAAGTTTTTGTTTCAAGAAAATTCAAATGATTCTATGTCTGTTATGTTTCTTTGTTTTCCAGTTCACATTATCAAAAAACACAACATAAGCATAACATAAGCATAAGAATATCAAAATTTTCTGATAATCTTATGTTTATGTTATACTTATGTTGTGCACGTTCACACGGCCTTTTTCATATACTTATGCTTATGTTTATATTTATGCTCATGTCAAAGATGTGAGCCAGGCTTTACATAATTTCTTTAACAAATCTTATTTTAATTATAAAATATGTGTCCATGTATATATGTATACACTTAAGGGCTCAGCGTACGTTTCAAAAGTCAATTTTTTTTTTCAAATTTCTTTTGACAGATGTAATCATTAGGCTAGTATTACAAAAAATTTTAACTTATAGGGAAAAATATTGCTTTTTGAGAAAGTTATGGGCATTTTTCGTTATTCAACATTTCTAAGTTATGACAACCTTTAATACAATTTGTTATATACTCAAAAAGCGTTTAATTAAATTTGCAGCTCACTTTCTGAATTTATTAAAGGCTGTCATATTGTCGTCTATGTGATGAAACATTATTAGTGTTCTACCTTCTATGAGCTCCATCTTCCCAGCAAGTGACTCATTTCCTTTAAAACTTTGCACAGCGGTAGATGAAAGCCTGTTAACGAAAAGTGTGTCCGCGATTTGAGAGAAAATTCCTGATTGGCTCAAAATCCGTGATTGTTTTCAACTTTCCATTAGCACAGAAGTATGGAAAAAATAAAAAACTGTTTTTCTCCTGTACAAAACCATTAATTGAGATTCGCAGGCCCACTTTGTTTCCACTGATTGTGAGGAATCGGCACAACCAAAAAAAGTATTATGCAAGACTGGCTTTGTCAATATTTAAAATATGCCACTTATGAGGTCCCAAATCAATTAAAAGCACTTTTACGAAAATCCTTAAATTACAAAATGTTTGGGTGGAAAGTTTTCTTTTTTAATGTATAGTTTGTTATGATACAAATTGGAAAGCTTGAGCACGGGGGCATTTTTAGCTAAAGCTACATGTTCTGATTTGAAGGTCGTAATAATGCATAATTTTGCTAGGTTTCCAGAGATTTGGATTTAAACTCATGCCATTTTATCTGAAGTCTCAATTTTGATATCTTATTTTCCTGGACTTTTGTTTCACATTATTTCACATCCCACAATATAGGTCCCATGTTGATAGAAGTTTTGTATATCTATCTTGTAGATGTTTAAATACTGAAATGTGTATAGTTGTTTTTAAACATTGAAACAAATAACATAAAAAGTAAAAATAAAGATACCCCTAATTGAGAATTTTTATGTCTATCTCTGAAGCTGACTAAAGAAGCGATTACAGTTTTTGTGCCAACTTTCTAAAACATGTAAAGTTTTCATAAATGCTGCTGTGCTTAACACTAGTAATTTTATATTCTGTTTCATATTTTAGAGTTTTCATGAGGACGTTATTGAGTTCATAACCAAGGTAATGCAGAAAGATATTGAATCACTATTATGTGTAATAGCTCCTTGAATTCTTTTTAAATGTTTTGGAAATATCATAAATAAAGGCATTTTTTGAAAAACATTCTTTATAGGATGGTAAATTCAATGTTGCAATGCGAGGTATATTACCTGAACCTCAGCTCAGACTGCCAGACATGATAAACTTTGGTATGTGTGCAGTAAAAGATCAACTCAAAATATCTTTTCAAATTGTAAATATCAGGTAATTATGGTTCAATCTTTGTAAGTTAACCAGTAGATGATAGTGTAACCCGACCAATGGCGATATTTACTTTTAATGGGTATAAGGTGTTTGTGACAGCACTATCTTGAAAATAGTGTGTATGCCCGCAATTTCAAAGTTTTCTTTACACTATACTTTTATAATTTTCTTGTTTCTAGTAAATCACATACAACCTTTCAGTTGCTTTGTAAAGATCCGTTCACTCTAATGCCAAACAGTGGAACTTTAGCACCATGTACCCAATGTGAAATATCAGCCCAGTTTAAACCAGAAGTAAGTCATTGATAATTTTGTTGCACCAGATGATAGATCTTGTGGAGCTATTGTTTTTTTGTTGTTCTTCAAACGAACATTTTTTCTTGAATAACCATTCTCATGAGGTATTCATCATCATTTCATGTTTAAATTTAAGTCACAATTTTCATAGAACTAGCAACCTGGGTAAAAGTTTTTTACCATGTCTAACTTCAATAATGGGATGTGTCAAATCCCATGTGCTAACCCCGGGACGAAACATTAAATCTGGGAATGGTGATCAGAAAGAGCAGAGTTGTAGAGCTCGAAAAACTAAGCAATATGGGATTGTTTTGCTATGACCAATTGTTACAGAGATCGTCAATCAAAGAATTTAGTGACATCACAGTCCCGTCCCTAAGAAACTCTAGGCCCGAATTTTTCGTCACCCCTTCGTTAATATCACAGACCCCGAAAATCGTCAGTTATCGCTATTGGTTCTCAAGATGTTTCCTCAAAACATAGTCACAAGAAAAAAACTAGTCTGGAATCAGGGCCGTTTTTGGGCCGTTTCTTATGAATAAGTCGGGTTCCGTGAAAAACTAGAACCCATGCTTTTTTATGGTGCAAAAAATCTTTAAATCAGGCTGGAAGCTTTAGATTTTTTGAATTATTTTTCACTTCCTCTGGTCTTCCAGGGGCGAGTTTCACCATTTTTGGCTGTAAAATAAACTCAAGGTATCCCTATATTTCGTCTTCCTCGAGGAGACGAAGAGTATAGCGAGAATTAGCGATCGAAATGGGTGGATGTTGTGACACAGAGAGACAGGATGGTTCGTTGATAACCCTGGAGCAAATTAAGAAAATGAATATACACAATATGTTATGTGAATGTTATTTCGAAGAACAACAATTGGGAAGGGGAGTAGGTTCTATCATATGAAATTTTCTTTACTATTTTTATGCATATAGCCAGCTACAGCTAGAAGTATATGTATACAATATATTGTGTTTATAAAGTCTCTTGTTACAAAATATGCTATTTCAACAATGTAAGTAATAAATGAAATTAAAATAAATAAAATTATGAAATTCTATTGCAAAGAAATCTTCGTCTGCTAAAAAATATTAAACTGAAAAATTTATTATATTAAACTTATTATATATATTTATTAAACTTCTTATATATAACAGCCAATTTCTAGACAAGGCCCTTAGAGAATCAGGTAACTCTATTTCTACAAATACAAAGATAATGACCATTATCCATTGATCATTCTCGTATTTGTTTAGGTGCTTTACGAAAAGCTTTCTGCAATATACTTTTATAGAATTTTATCATTTTCTATAATTTGATTCACAAGTGTCATTTATTTCTTACAAAGTCTTTTGAATAAAATTGTTACAAAATGTTTTAAAAAATATCTAACAAAAATGTATTCCTTTACAAAGTATATATCTATGATAAGCCAATTTCTTCCTGTTTTCCCATATGTAACTTTGATTTCAGGATATATCCCTACTTTAAACCTACCAGTCAAAAGTATTCCACCATCAAGTTCCACAACAAGACAATCTATAATTATCTTTTTTCCTTAACATAAGAAATTTTAACGACAATTCCTTTTTACCATTCAATTCCCTTATTCTAAGCATATACAGCCTGCAAGACTTAATAATTTTATTATTTTTTATGCAACTCAATAATTCCAGTGACACAACTCATATTTATATTTATCATATTTACTCATATTTATGGGCCATGAAAAACAGTGCTGGTTTTAGCCATTTTAGACAATTAAAATGTTCTTGCACTTAATCAAATAGCCCCCTCAAATAAATTTCTGTTCAGCAGTCCCTGTTATGTTATTATGACAAAAAGAAATATGAAGCTGCTTCATTATCTCAGTCTACATAACCAGTTTCTTTTATTAATCATGTGCTGTGAATTTACAACCCAAACACTCAAATCTTCCAACACAACAAAGTTCATGTTTATGCTTCCAAAATTATTGCACAACCACATCAAGTTCTCATATTACTCAGTCAAATGTCAAGCACCAAAGTTTTTAGTTAGTGAGTCAAGTTCTTCGAGGTTGTGGTCTATTAGATGCATTAGGCACAGTTGCAATTTGTTTGTTGATGTTATGACATACGTAATAACATTGAATGTGTCCATAGGTCAAAGCCATTTTTTATGTCTATTTTCTAACATGTTTATATCCAAGCAAATCTAAAAAAGGGATCAGAATCAGCATGCATTCAGTGATTGAATTCGTCAAATATTTGGTATCTATACGATATGTACTCTGGAGTCCTCAATAATAAGAGGGGTGCAATAATAGGAGATTGGACGTTGCAATAGATATTAATAGGTAGGGAGGGGTAGAATAATTGGCGACAATTTGCAGGAGTCAGCACACTTGAAAATTACTTTGGGCTAAATAGAGTCAGCGAGTGTAAGAAAGTGCATTTTCCTCCCTTCCCCATCTTCATCAGAAACTAATTGAAATACTTAAAGCAAATAAATACCTTAAATCCATAAATTATTCTGTTCACAAGGAACTTTATTGATAGCAAAGCTAGAATCCAAACTGCTATATCTTTTGTAGATGCAATTTCTTTATTTGTTTTGGAATGTTTTGGTTTTAAGACAAGCTAGTCATGATGGAGATAATTACGTAAAAAAAAAACACTTTGGGAGTACTTCTGCCTAGAGAAACTTTTATCTCAGCCATTTTTATTATCTCTCAGTAATATGGCACATAGGTTGAGATTTAGGTTTAATTTAACCACTAAAACAGACTTTTGAGGGGTGTAGGAGATGAGAACAATGAAAACACAGGGTCTTACATGAAAGTGTATCCAATTAATGCTTTTATGATATGTATATAGCTATAAAATAAGCTGTTTTTAGAGGCTGCTTCAGTGTCCTTGAATATCCAAGTTCAATGATTTCGTTTCAATATAAGTCCGCAACAATTTCGTTCTAGTTTTGTCAGATTTCATCTGACTGTTGAGGCTGTTGTTTATCTTTCTTAAAAGAAAAGGTTCATGAGCAAATTTTCAAGTAAATTCATTGAAGGTTCTTTCTTCATAACATGGTCATCTCTGGTCCTTATTTTAGAAATAAGTCAAGGATGTAGGAATCTTTCACCAAGTGCTTTCCTTGTTGTCAACAGCAGTAAAAATATATTAGGAGGTACATTCCAAAATCCATTTTAATCATGAACGTCAACCAGTTTGTGCTCCAGAAAACATGCAGTGATATCGTCAAATTTTCCAGCAAGAGAACTGATAAACAATGTCGATTATTAAGCTTTCTTGAAACGTATTCATTGATATATATTCCCAAATACATATCCATTCAAATAAGCAATAATTTCAGTATCTTTGCAGTTAAAATTCTTCTTGAAAGCTTCTAACATCAGTTAAGTGAGCCAAAATATGATTTACAATTTAAAAGCCCACAACTACAGAACACTTCTTACTGATCCCTTGAAACAAATCTTCAGTCTTGTTCGATGCACATGTATAAATTTTTGAATAAAACTTTATCAGCATCTCCATGATGATCTTTGAAAGTATAAAGCCAAACAACATCACATTTTATTAACTGTAGGTCAGGATCATCCATGATGATCTTTGAAAGTATAAAGCCAAACAACATCACATTTTATTAACTGTAGGTCAGGATAACAACCCTCTTCGACCAGTTTTTTTCCATGATTTTCCTTTCAAAAACGTGTGAAGCATTTTTTCTGCAATTTTAGAGGACGTAGAATTTATCATGTTTGGAAATTAAACCAGGAGTTAGAACACGTTCTACCAGGCAAACCTTTCTTGAAATGTTTACAAGTAAACGATGCCCAACAAGAAGAGTCATGAGGCATATCACCAACAACTGAAATACATCCCTCATCTGACTGACCACTTACTGATTTCAGATCGTGATCAATAGCCGCAAAAATTGCATCAAGGAGCATCTCCAGAAAAGAAATTTTCCTGTCTTGCTGCTAACTCCTGCTTGTTTTTTGCACCATAATTGTACGGGCCGTATCAATTTGAGGTTCATGCTGCAAATCGGTCGTTTCGGGCCGCATCTTCCAGACTATTTTTCTTGTGACTATGCTCAAAAACATTGTGTTCAATTGGGGATGCAATGCAATGATAATAAAAACTGATGTCACGTCATGTGCTACTATATATTAATCATTTAACCCTTTTCACTGCTGCATGGTTTTACATGGTCGTACGAAATTGACTGTAAAATGTACTTAAAATAGTCACTCTTTAAAATAAAAGTAGGATACACACTGGCTATTAAGACAGAAGTGATTGTGAATCTAATGAGAAAGCATGTGTGTAAGAAATGATTACATTGTGAAAAACAATGAAAAATGTTTTGACAACCAGAGGTACTCACGGAATATGAGACTGAGAATTTCCTCCTCTCAAAAAGGTTATGTAACATAATGAAAACTATGAGGTATCTATTCGCCATAAGTTTTAATAATAAAACAAGAACATTCAAATTAAATTATTTTATTAAACGAAGCTTTTCGTAAGAATCTCTTACATCTTCAGGTTAAAAATATACACTGTTAAAAAACTTTTAATACATATATACATAAGTTACAATAAAAATCCCAAACGGCCTTAAATATGCTAAAGTAAAAACATTAAAAGTAATTAAAAAATTCGTTCTTTACGTCACACCATTGTGAAACAAAATTAATCTTTTTGATTCGATTTGAATGAAAACTAATTTAAAATAATCGAGAATTTAGTATTAATGTGAAAGGAAGTGGTTTTGTTGAAATAATCCACAAAGTTTACAATGAGATATTCTAATGGAGGAAGAACATGCTACTAACTGCAGCCATGTTTAAACTTATGGCTTGAACATTTTATCCGTGATTCTGAATGTAAAACAGTTTCTCTAAAAGTCTACATAGCATAGCCATCTATTTTACAAAACCATCTTGTAGTAGAAACTATAAAAAAACTAGCAGAAAGTTTGTCATCCTGGTAACAAGGTTCCATATTTGATTATATAAAGGAAAGCAGGATAATTCAAGAACGCTTGCACTCATCTCATCTTCACTCCCTACAAAAGCAAAAGCTAAATTAAGTTCTTTAACTGCGTATTAGTCAGTGCGTAGGATGATTATTCAAATATTCAAAGTATTCGTAGGATGGGTATTCAAAGAATGTATTCAACTGGCAGGAGGATCTCTTCAAACAGTCACCAGTTTGCAAGTTAAAGTAAAAGCAGCAATTCACACCATACCAAAGATTTTTGAAAGTGACAAAATTGATAACATGATAGTAGATACTAGCAATGCTTTCAATGCTTATAAACTTCCGAGGGGACCAACACAATGCACACAATGTATTTTGTCCACAAATTTCGACTTTTTTATTAATACAAAATGTAAACCTGCATGCTTTATCAATGTATTGACATGCATTCTTTAGAAGGAATCACACAAGGTGACAATTCAGCTGTGGCTTTCTATGCTCTTAGAACCACATCTCTGATAAAAATATCTTATAAACTAAGACACCAAATATGCAATAAGTTTGCTTATCTGATGATATACTGGAACTGGTATGCCTGACCAAGTAAATGAAAAGAACAGTTGGCTTATTCATAAAGATGCTCAAAATTTAAAAGAGGTCCAGCATAATTCTCGTGTGCGGGCACTGTGATCACTACACAGGAACTGTCATGAACCAGGAACCCAAACTTTCTGTGAATAGTATGCTGCAGACAAAGTGGGCAAGTGATTACATGCTACTTTAGCCCTGTCTCTGGGAGTAGAGGTAAAGAGGTTTCAATGTTCACGTGGGCATGTATCAGAACAATTTGCAATCAAGGCAGATGAAAGTTACAAAAAGATACTTTAAAAAATTGTAAAATATCTTTCCTGATCTTCAACTTAGTTTTGATGTGTGTCAAAGGAAGCCATGGTCTGAAGGCCAGTGATGGGTTTGAACTCATTTGATACTTGGCCAGGATTGAGGAAGCTTCTTCTTCTTTCTGTTACTTACTCTTTCCTCTAATACAATGATATTTTTCTAATTTTAGTTTTCACTCAACTATTATATGTATTACTAGTATCCTGTGTAAAAGTTTTTTTCGGCTCTTAATTTCGAAAACGATGTGCGCAAATCCCATGTGATAATAAGAAAATCTGACATTACAACATGCTTTTATACTAATCGTGACAGTTTAACTTACAGATAAACAATGTAATTGTATTTTTCATCTTGCTTTATTAACTCATCTTAGAAGCTTTGTATTCACTCATTCACTTAAGGTCCTTTCCTGTCAATTTATAGTCTGATTTTAGGAACATTGAATCTTGCAAAGTATTGCATTTAAACTTAATGATAAGAATATACTATCAAATTAAAACTGACGTTATCACTATACATTCACGTAAAGTACATGTCAGTGAGCTTACATACGCAATTAAAAAAGTTGAAACGAAGCCTTTTACTTCTGCATTAAAATTTGGGAATAGTAATTTTGAATAAGGATTCCTCACGTAAGATCACACAAAAATCTATTACAATAGCGTTGACGTGACAGTTTTTTAATCTATCACGGGGAATCTTTGCATTGCATCTAACATTGCGACATTTCTGGGGAAATATCTCAAGAACCAATAGGGATAACTGACGTTTTTTGGGGTTCATGATATAGGCGATGGGATGACGAAAGTTTTGAGCCTAAATATTTTTGGGTGGTGCGGCTATGACGTCATCAAAATCTTTGATCAGCGATATCTTTCTAAACTTAATCATAGCAAAATGATCTCATAAATTTTTTTGATCAGTTTTTAAGCTCTACAACATGGGTACACTTTTGAGTCGCGATTGTATAATCAAAATTTTCGTCACATAGGATTTTACACATCGTTTTCGAAGTTAAACTCGGTAAAAAGTTTTACCTGGGTTACTAGTGGCCTAAAAATAATGTTTTTATTCAATTTATTTTAAATTAAAGGATGCACATGTCTATAATATGGATGCCATATGTTTGTTTGGTCGAGAAAATCAAGAAAAAATATCAAGAGAGATAACTTTAGAAGGTATTGGTAAGTGGAAAACATTTCATTTAGTAAAAAAACCATTTTTTGGACCATGAAGAATTTCGAAAGTCAGTTTCTACATACAAGATGCTCACAATATCATTTAAAATATGAGTTTGTACTAGTAATAACATGCCTTTGAGGGAAATTTGGGATCAATTTCCCAAGGATGTTTTTCAAAATTTCACAAATAAATTTCAGGTTTTTTTGAGAGAAATTTCAAATCGGCAGAAAATTTCAGATAAATGTCCCAAAAATTAAATTAAATTTCAACCCCTTTTTCACTTTTTCACTTTTTCTTGAATATTGTGCTGTTACATAACGTAATGAAGATCATGTTTTGGAAAAATCTTTGAATTGCAATAATGTCAGGAATGAAAAATAATTTTTTAAAAATTAAAAAACTGATCATTTTCATAGGTGTTTCAAATAGTACTGTGAGAAAACACCGTCTTTGACCCTCTTCATTATTGCAGACCCGAACAAACATCTGCTCAATGTATTCAATTAAGGATGTAACGCAGTTGTTGCCCAAAATCACCTCCGCACTTTTTTATGCTCCCCATGAAAAAATGACCATAAAGTATAAAAACACACTCTAAAATAAAAACAAGATGCACAGCTATGTTGTTATAATATACATATGTCCATAAACACCAATCTCAGTTGTCTTGGTTTACTTCAAAGAAATCCCAAACTCATTATGCTACTATTGTTACAGATCATTAAAATCTTGTTTATGTTAATATAGGAAAGTATCCTCATCTGGGAATTAAATATGGAAACCTTATCAGTACTGATGTTAATCTGAATTTTGGTGATGTTTGTGTTGGTCACCGTGGTGATGAAGTTATTGAGTTGATCAACTACACACCTGTAAGATTATGTCTCATAATTGAGGATGTTTATACTTTTTCACCTACTGCAAGTCAAAAATGTTTTGTCAAATGATAATTTTGATGTTGATTGTGAGTATTCTGACCATGCTATGTTTGAGTTATAATCACACTATTGAGTATTCTGTGTGTGTCTATGTGAAAAGAATGACAAGGATTTTAATTATTTCAGGTGGACGCCCCATTTCAAGTTTTACAAAAATCCCGTGGAATTGTAGTCGACAATGCATTTTCTTCATCACATTTCCATGGTACAATTCCTGCTGAAGGTGTTATGAAAATCACTTTGAACTTCCAGCCTGAAAATATAAACACAGATTACGTGGATACATTTGAAATTCTGTCAGTTGGTTTGACTAGTATATCTGTCTTAAAATGTAAAGGACGTGGAACTGGTCCAAATGTCCAAATTGACATGTCATCAATCAATTTTGGTTCCACTAATCCTAACACTGCTGTGACTCGTTCTATCAAAATAAAGAACCACTCAAATTTTCCCGCTTATTTTCAGGTTTGAGAGTTGTTTTTCGATTTATTATATTTTTGTTTATAAGCCAAAAGATGCCATTTTCAAATTCATTGTTAGCATAGTAAACGTTTTCACTGAATGTTCAAACGTTTTGTAGTTTTGACATAACAGTGAAATACTGTGTCTGAATGTGCCACTGTTACAAATATTTCAATTGTTATCCTTATTATAATCATGTGTTTTCTTTAAATTATTTTAGTTTCAAGTAGATAAGATGAACAGTGTCTTTCGTATTGATCCTGCTTCTGGTTTGATCAACTCCAAAAGTTCGAAAATGTTGATTCTAAACTTTATTCCAGTCAAACCCATGGTTTACTTCCGAAGAATTTATTGTTTGGTGCATAACCAGGTAGTCTTTAGTGATGTTACGGAAATATAGCTGTCTATCTGCATGCATCTCTCTTCATTGGAAATGCTTTAACTTCATAGGGTGCTCTAGCAATAAATGTGTTTGGAACGTGCTACCAAACCTCCCAAAAACCAGGTGTGACCATTTATTTGGGACCTTTATTTGGAACCTTTAATTAGAACCTTTAATTAGAACCTTGATATGGACTTCAATGAGGGTTTTTAGTCATTCTATTTGTCAGTTCTTACAATGGAAACATTGGTACATAATTTTTTCATCCTACTGTTGTTTTTAGTTTTATTAAATCAACAACATATCCAGAATTATTCAATTTATTCTGAAAGAGGAATAAATCGTTTTCCCCCAGATGTAAGTTGGTTTGACTCGTGTAAATATTTAAAAGCTTAAAAAAGTGCTAGTATGGTGGTGTAGTTTAAACACTTACAAGGCACATATTTAAATTGGTGGAGAGTTTGGAAAATTCTATTTGGTAAAGTTATTTTTATGTATTGGGTATTTTTACTAATAAAAGACTGAATAAAAATGTTTGATGTTAGACTTTAATAAAAGTTTGCAGGTCATTAGGAGATATAACTGTCGGACTTTGAGATGAAAGTACTGTGAGTAAATATTTCAAGTTCTTCTCATGAAAACCTTGTGCCTTTCAGAAACTTTTGGAATTAATAAATGAAAAGAAAATTGGTTTTGGAGAGGATAATCTGCTTGAGTTTCTAGATGAAGAATTGAAGAATTCTTGTGAGAAAATAAAAGTTCCGATGAACACCTTGCAGGAGTATTTCCTTCACACAACTACAGATGATTTGGTAGGTGCCGTCTTCATTACAATTCTTTCTGTTTATACAACATTTTTGAGACATTCTCTTTTTGATGTTTTGATTTTTGTGTTTAGGAAACCCACTGTCCACATATTTGCGTTGATTGCCCTTATGTTGATTTTGGAACTTGTACTGAAGAATCTATTTACCAGAAGGTAGATGTTTTTTTAGAGGTGCTAGTTGAAATCTGAACTTTTTCATTTGTTCTCAAGCACCCTCCCTCTTTTTCACCTTCCTCTAATAATCAGGGAGGGTGGCTTTTTCTGACATGTTGTAAATGGTTTCTCCTAAAAATAATAAGCCCCACACTGTTTAATCTATTTGTGGCTTCCATGAAATCCATGTGAACAACTTACACAGCATCACAATTAGATTGAGAAATGAATGTTGGTGTTTTCTAATTAAATTGTTCATTGAAAATCTAATCTTTGTAGACTGTCAATGTCAGTAACCACACACACGGAAAGGTCACGTGTTCATGGATAAATGGTAGGAAAACGTTTGAAGAAAATTTCAACTTATTATGCTCAAATATAACTTGATACTTACATATCAGTATTTCTGAAATTATATCATTGCATCTTGAAGTATGATGTCTATTCATTTTTTTTAGAATTCTTCTTTTTGAATCCAATAGAATGATGAACCCATGTTCTTTGCTTTGTTATTGTAGTTGGTAAAGCGAGATTCTCTGTCAATCCTGATGAAATGGACATTGAACCACTAAGCAGTGTTAGCTTCTCCATCAAGTTTCGACCAGTAAGATCATTTTTGCAATTTTCTTTTTTTCCTTGCAATGTTCATGATGTGAATAGAATTTATTAATAGAAACAAAAGTGATCTGTTATGCAACATATAATTTTCAGTCCGATAGTTTACATTTAAAAGTGAGGAAGACAGCCAAGATTGAGAAATACACAGCTCCAATGTCCTTGATTACCTTCATAAGCGTGTCTTTGGCCACAAAGTAGTTTTTAAAATTGTTTAGAACAAGCCAAGAAGCATTGTTATTACCACATCATCATCACATCATCACATAGATTTGTGTTGATTGCCACATCATCACATAGATTTGTGTTGATTGGTTTGTGAAACGTTTTCACTGGTGCTTTTAGTAGAATTGTTAGAACTACAATAGCCTCTGCTCCTCTATGTAGTAGTTGACCTCGTGGAAAGCTGACTTGAGATGTTAAGTATTGTTAGAAAGAAGTATTGTTAGAAAGAGCCTACTGAACGTCTCTTTAAATTAAATTTTATTTTGAGGATTTCTTTCATTCAGCATTTATAATATCATATTGGGAACAGATAGTGAAAAGTCTGGCTGTCTTTTAACCCTATTCAAGAGTTGATGACAGTTTGAGGCAGCCTTTCTGGAATTATTGACTTCATCTTTTTGTCTCCATTGTAGAATGCATCTGCAAAATTCTTCTCTGAAGAGTTAGAAGCCTTCGTTTTTTATAAGGTAAGGTGGAGGCATAGCAGTCATTACTGATTAAGTTACGGTATGAAGAGAAGAACCGATTTTTCTGTTTCAGCAGCTTTGGGATATTCTTCCAGTTTAATTTAAACACAGTTTACCTATCGAAAATTTAATATTTGAAATCGCTCCTCCTTTGTGTAACTTATGCATGTGTATTTCATTCTTGTTTTGGTTTATAGAGCATGAGAGATCACAGCCTAGTTGACGAAAGAACAGTCACACCGCCTTGGTGTTTAACTGTTTCTTGCTCCGCAAACACCTTTCCCAAGCATAGTGAGAAATTTCAACCTGTGTGTAAGTGGGATAAAAATGACATGACGTTTCCTCCGGCCACACCAGAATGCACGTTTGTATATAGAACATGTTTGCTTCGCAACGATGGCCCAAATCCCATACATTACTCCTTTGATGAAGACAACGAAAAAATGATCACATGTAAACCTGCAATTTCATTGGCTCGAGATCCATACCAGATAATTGCATTCCAAATGAATCTGCATGGAGGTGTTTGCAAGAAAAAGTTACTTTGTAACATAAACAGTGAACCCAAGTACGATCAGGATTTCGAATTTACAGCTACGTTCGAAACCCCGCAGGTGGCTCTATCACCAAGTGATTTTATATATTTCAAACCAACCTGTATTGGTGATATCTCTCACCAAACTGTGACTGTCAAGAACACGTCAAGAATAAAAATCAAGTATGGCGCTTCTTTCTCTCAGCTTCTTGTTGGTGTTTATAAAAATATCTAGTGAGAAAATATAAGCTCGCATTTAGGGTGCAATGGAAGATTGGGAAATGCGATGAAGATATTCTGAAAGTTTTTCCAGAATATTCTGACATCCTTCCAAATGAAGTTCAGGTGGGTTGTTGTTTTTTCAATAACTTTTCAGGAAACACTGACAAGACAGTATCACTTCGCTCGAATAGAAGTCAATCTCACAACGCATTGAAGTGCAGCAACGTTAACATGACGTGACGTCAGTGATTGCACACGTGGCTTCCACGAGGTTTCTAACCTACAGTGAAATTTTACCTATGTCAAAAGAACCAAACGAAAGTGAAGAAACACTGACAAATCCCGAATTGTGAAAATTTCATTTCGGGTGAAACTTGCTTGTAAATATCGCCTCAGATACACGTGCTCTAACTTCAATGTGAAGTTGTTATTTGTAGTAGTGTGATTTGTTTACAGAAACATGAATGGACATTCTCACCTACCACAAAATCTAAACATCTTTTCAAAGTGAAGCTGTTCCTGGTAGATGAGGCCAGGTTTGTTACTTGTTACTCTCCTCCCTCTTCATGATGGGATATTAGATGAGAAAGTTGAAAATGTTAAAACCATTTGACTTTCATCAGTTCTGTGTTATGGTTAACATGGTTGTCATGGTTATCATTCTTAGTTTAAAGAAACCAAAGAAGTATGAACTGCGGCTGATTGGTGAAGGTCAAAATGGTAGAATCACTGTGAGTTTTTTCTGTTGTTTCTGGGTGTGAGAGTACGCCATAGTTTCAATTAATCACTTTAGGATTTTGTTGTGCATAGAATGGGGTGGTATTAAGGATTTTCCAAATTTCAGTCAAAAGTTTTCCCTTTTTGTAATCTATTTGTATATCATACTTCAATGTATCTACTTGATAAACAATTCGTGCGAATAAAAGAAAAAGTTGAAATTATGTATCTTAACCATAGAAACAAGGGACTGTGCGATAACTTGCAATATACGAAATATCGCAACCAACTTCCTTTGAGATTGTACACACCATAATATTAACATGTGTTTAAATAACTCAAATAAATAAGTCAAGTACGTAAGCATAGATGGGCGCTATAGGGGGCTTAACAGAATTATTATCTTGTGTAGGTGTTGCCTCCCTGTCCTTTAAGACTTCTTCTAACGTTTTCCATGCAGTGCAAAGAAAACCACGTGGATTTTGGCAGTATTCTGATTGGTTGCCACAAAGAGAAAAATATTTGTTTACTTAACGACACCGATTGTAGTTTGCATTACGAGTTGCTCTGTAAACCTCAATCTGACAGTATGATTGACAACTCTGATGAAACTGGTGAGCCTTTCTGTTTGAAAGTCACGATGGACTGGGGATTAGGTTAGGTTTTTATGTATTCACTTAACTATTGTTTTCTTTTAGCTTTAAAATTAGAACATGTTGAAGATTTCTTGCCATCATATTCAAGTAAAAATCTTGTGCTCACAGCAAGTCCGAAATCAACGCAAACATATGTTTACGACATCTTATATAAAGTACCCTCGCGAAAGCAAAAAGGTATTTTATTTATCTGTCTCACCTGTTTTCCATCTGGTTTGTTTACCACATATAGTTCTACGTATAGCTCGACAAGTCAGATCTTAAGTCAGAAGTGTGTCTGGATTAGTGAGGATAAGGGCGTATTCGTTTTAATATTTCTGTAAGTGTTTCATCGGTTGACGATATCTGAGTTTATATCCACTTTGCTTCAATTGCTTGATTCAACTAAGAACAGTTTCAAACTTGCCTGTCTTGATTGGTTTTCCAGCAAGTGAAAATGAGCCGGCTACCGAAGTATCTACTCACTTGTGCACAGTGACGATCAGAGGAGTTTATCCCTTGCTGGTGATTGGTGATATCTATGGCAGTGGTTGCGTTGAACGTTACAGCAAAACCTTTCTGAGACAACTCTTTCAGTTGGACAAGTATGTTCCTGACTTTTCGTAATGATGTATCGTATATAGGCTCGATTGTTCAAGTAGATGGTTTTCCATCTAATTCGAACTTGAAGTGAATGTTAAGATGTGTTATCGATTGAGTTACTGAAATACATGCCTATTTCAATGCATTGTCCATTTCTCTTAGTTTGAACACATTGCTGAGATCTGATCCTGCTCGCCAAGAACTAAAATACAGTATATCTTCAAGACATAGGTAAGGGTCTGTTTGACCATGCATCCTGCTCTTATTTTGACTTGTAGGAGTTAAGTTTCTTCAATGGACACGCCTCCGTTATAATTTTCATAGTTTCTGTTTACCTCGGCATGACTCAGAACGTTGTCCAAAAGTTTTTCTTCATTCCAATGTTTTGAAAACAATGTTTTTGAAAACATCAACTTGAAAACAAGTTGAAATATACTAAGACATACTTCATGGATAAGAGGCTGTGAAACTAAGAGCATAATGAACATATTCAAAGATTGCCAATTGCGCATGCGTTCTGATTTTTCTTTGTTGTAGCACGCGGCGTAGAATGCCAGTGACCACACAAGCAACCAACCAGTTCGATTTCGGATCCTGTGTTCAAGGAAGTCAACCTGCTGTTATAACATTAAATTTCAAAAACCTTGGATCAAGTAATATTGAATGGTAACACCCTTTCCTTCTCTCCCTTTTGTGCCCTTTAATCCACTTGCTGTTTGTTATGGCGCTGTTTTTAATAGGGCGTTGAAATATCCTACAGATCTTCTTCTTGATGTTGAGTATTGGGCGGATAGTGGGCAACTTGAAGAAGATGAGATACACGAAGTCTGTTTTTTATCTTCGTACTACTCATTCTGGGTTTTCATAAGCGATCATCTGTTTTCGTCACGTTCTTGATGTTTAGATGTATATAATGGCAAATGAGTTGTTTTCTGCGCATCCAAGAAATGGAATAATCGAGCCATCTAAACATCAAAATATAACGTTTACGTACAGGTACCATCAAATTTGTTCTCTTTTGAAAGGTATTATAAATGAAAAAACTGTACTGGAACTGAATAGTGTGTTCCTAGGATCAACGATATAACATTACACAATGAAATTATTATAAGTTAAATGTCTGTGAGAAGCTGATCGATGGTTTATCAATGCCAATAACACTCGGAAAACGATCAGCCGTTAAATCAAGACTAGGTTAAAACGGTCAACGTTAAATTAGGACCGTGGTAAAAGCGGTCAGCCATTTATTCCGGACCGGGATAACAACGGTCGTTGAGACCGCACTGATAAAACGATAAAACGATAAAACGATAAAATGATAAAACGATAAAAAGGCGTTGAGAAAAAGAACTTGTTTTTCAGAATCAAAAGTTTTACAGACAATGTTTCTAAAGCTTGGTTTCTAATAAAATTATTTTTGTTGCGCAACCGTTTTGCAGCACTTTGTTGTGCAACAAGTGTGGGAAATTGTTGCAGAGATAGATTTTTTTCTATCCCTGCAACAGGTGTTGTACAACATATCTTTTGTTGCACAACATTCAGACTGTTGCGCAAAAGTTCTGAAAAACGGTTGCACAACCGTTGTGCAACAAAAATAATTTTATTGGAAACCAAGCTTAAAGCACATGAGACACTGTGCAATTTTTAATATTGAAGAAATGTTATCTGGTGTCGTTTATTGAAAATGAAAATGAACTAATCATAACCATTCTTCTGACTTTATTATTTGTTGTATATTATATGTTGTATTTTTTAGACACTCTTCACTAGGGGTTCACAAAATACCTTTGTTGTTAAAAATCGTTCAGGGGAGAGAAATTCGAGTAAGTATCTGTTTGTTCGACTTCGTTTCGAGCTTGTTCATGAGACCTTCTCACCATGAAACTACGGTCTCTCATGAAAACATTTGAACAAAGCATGAACCAGATCTCGATAACCCAAGCAACACCTATATATAACTATATACCTTCTCGCTGCAAATTTGGGTGAAATGCGCATACGCAAAATAAAAATAAAAGAATTCATTGCAGATTAAAAGCATTATTATTTACTTTAAGACACCCGAGGTGGAGTGTCCTCCTACTCCTACGATATTGATCATCATGTACATGAAATCGTTGCCAAATTCGTAATTCGGTCGAATTTGGGCTAAGATTCGAAAGTTTAAATTTCATAAACATTTGCACAAAGCACAATTGAAAGCTGCTTGTTTCGAATTGTTAGATTTCGCCAAAATTGGACAATACGGGAATGTTGTATTTTGAGAATCTCTTATTATTCAAATGATATATAGTACTCGATAACTCGAACCTCCAAAAGACTGCTAAAAATAACTAGAGTTAACAGGAGGGGTTTGACTTATCGAGTGATTTTTATGAGGAAGTGAAGACAAAACAATTCCAGTTGTCGTAGGTGCAATATTTTTACAAGCAAAACTAACCATCGTGTAAACAAAGCCTCAAAACTAACCATCGTGTAAACAAACCCTCAAACGTTCTCCTGATGTTTTTCTTATATATTTAGTTGAATTTATTGGGTCAAACGTTACCTCCTTCGCACAGCTTTCTCCATTTCACCTCCCTCGTGCATATTTTTGCGCCTGTTTCTATCGGAGAGTCTTCAGCCAAAATACAAGACTATACGTTATATAATGTCAGTGACGAAACTGTTCAATACACTGTCGACACGTCATCTCTTCAACAACTACGACAGGTAAGTTTGACGACAAACTGCCGGAGGTAGGTCATCGAAAACGTGAAGATTTCGTTTGTTTGTTTTTTGGTTTTAGTTTTTCAGTTGAAGTTTTTTATTCAGGAGAACTATGACTGGCAAGTCTTGGAATGTTTAACGCCAACTGGAGAAATTGCGCCCTATGAAAGCTGTGTTTTACGTTGGATATTCTCACCCTTAGAAGCTAAATCATATACGGTAACTCACCATCTGTGTCGTATAGATGAAAAGTAGACATTCGTACGTGTTCACCTTCGTAATCTCTTTTTTGAAAGGTTGAAGTACCGATACTTGTATTAAACGGTGAGACCACTCAGGTTCTTTTCATGGGTTCTGGTTATGATCCAAATCATATGGCTGATACGTTGCCATACGTGCATGAAAAATCTTCTAGTCGTTCAACCATCGCACTTCAAAAACAGGTATGAACAATGAAAAATAAGAAGGAGCATGTGAATTAGTCGTGATACGTAAGTTTAGGTGCTTGTCTGATTACAACTCAACATTCATGTCGTAAGCTGAGAGGCTACTGTTGACCAGTAAGGTATACCAATATCGTATAGGCATGTCAACATTGTATGAAATATAGTGGATGTATTATAAATAAGTATTTCGAGACTTGATTGTCATCAAAATCAGTATGGCATATTCTTCTAGTACATCCTCATCCGTATATGTACTTAGTTTTTAGTCTTCGTTACATACTAAGATCAAACATCTCCCATCATTTATGGAATTTCAAGAAATCCGCCAGACTCAGCATGTTTTCCGATATTTTTAACTTTGAAATCATCTCGATATTGTTATAAAATGTGTTTTTTAAAAGAAACATGCGCTGTAGGCGAACATTATTCATTTGGTTCGAAACGCATCCTGATCTTCTCTCACTGGCTTTCTCTTTGTTCTATAGGTTGTACAGTTATCCGCTGACCAGCTTTGTTTTGGTGACATCCCATTACACAGCTACCAACAACAAATCATTTTTATTTCCAATAAATCACATGATCACGTCATGTCCTATGATTGGCTGATTAAAGGAACTTCTGCCGATGTAAAACCGTTTTGCGCGTCTGTTGTGTTTCACTGCTCACTGCTTCATGAGTTTTATTCTTTGCATTTCTTTGTTTATTTCCATTTTAGGAGCTTCTCTCTATACACCCAAGAAGTGGATATCTGCAACCAGGAGGAAGTCAAGTTTGCAAGGTGATGGAAAACATCAGAAACTTTGATAAATCTTGATAAGTCTCATTTGATCTGCTGGTGACGTAAACACCTGGAATATTTTCGGCACACCTTAAAATGTTTCATGTTGTCGCAACATACTTTAAAGGACTTTCATAATCTTTTAGCATCAGATTTGTGATGAAAGGTATATTTACAATTAAGAGGGTCTGGAAGCTAGCAAAATACCCGTGGAAAGCGATTCGTTTTGCTACTCCAATGTCTGATACAGCATGATGGTTCAGGGTGGTTTTCCAACTGTGAAATCTTGTTTTTTATGCTTCAGGTTCAAGTATTTTCATATGGTCCGCCAGCGTTCCATGAGTTTGATGTCATTTGTAAGGTAATAAGATTGTTTTTATCATTCTTGTTATTAAATGAACCGTCATCATCATCTTCCCAAAAATTCGTCAGGTTGTCGATGAAACTGAAATGGAGTGTTACAAACAGTCTATGCATGATCGGCACATGAAACAAGAAGAGAAGAAGATGCTGTTCACTATTACTGACAAACCAACACACAAAAAATTGTCGAAACAACAACGTAAGAAAGAAACAAAGTATGTATCTCTTCCTTCCACTTATAAACTTGATTTCAAACAATCAAATATTTTGTGCTTCCGCCTCCTCTTGAAAAAAACGCCCCGAAAAACCTCTTTTCTGCTTGAATCAATAACTTTTCTTTCAACTAAAAGGACGTTTGAATTTTATGGTGAATTTCCGAGATTTCAGCACTCCCCTAGAGTTTTTAAAGTAGTATCCTCGTCGCGTATTTGAACAGTCACGGGCGTGAGTCACGGGCGTGAGTCACGGGCGTGAATATTTTACTAACTGTGTGAATTGTGTTCTTTTTCAAAGTTTCCACAAGTATGAGACGCTTCCACCTATACAGCAGTCTGGTGAAAAACTCGAAGAAGACTTGCCAACACCGCCCCAATCTTTTTTATTACACCTCGCTGTCAAGGTAACCACGCATGCTGTCAGTGATTGGTTAAAATCAAATCCAGTGGACGTAAACAAGCATTTCATTCTTCGGTTCGTTTCTCTTTCATTATCTTTCCGTGTTTCCAGCACATGACTTTTTTTATAAGGACTTGAAAATATGAAATGGAATGGAGATACGTATTCTACGCGTGCGTGTTCGTATCAACCAAATTAAAAATATAACGTAAAGTTTTCAAATGCTAAGGTAAAAGTGACCACCACATTCAGCTCGCATATCAAGCAGTAGACATTTCTCGAATTTCTCATGAAACACTGTGGTGTTGCCAAGCCAACCAGTATGGCCTCGTTTTAAGGATTTTATGAAGCAGAAATAACCTTATCGTGAATGGACCTGAGCATTACCATGCTTCGAAAAGAAATGATGCTTCGAAATAAAGCGTTTCTTATCTCAGTACTTGTATGCAGCATTTGTTCACAGCAGTTGCTTGACATTATATATTTTGTATTGTGTATAACATGTATAACGATGTTCTTCTATCAGTGTTATAATTATATTTTTAGAAACCCGTTGAATTTGAAAGGTGTTCATGAAAAGCAAATAAGAGCTGAAGAATTGGATGCAGTGAAATTTAGTTTTGAGATGATGATCAAGTAAAAAAAACATTTAGGTAATCGAAGTTTTTCCTGTCGGTTGAAACTCTAACCTTTGTTTTTGTTTAGGGATATGTTACACGATGCGGATTTTCTAAACTCATTAACGCGAATTGAAACTGAGGCTATTCCTTACTTCAGCATGCTATCCGGCGCCGGCATGCAATCCCACATCGACACAACCGATGACGCGACTGATGTAAGTTCTTTGCAAGTATGACTTTTAACAAATCGTACAACTTTTGGGTAACATCAATCTTGAAGCTTATTTCGTGTTGAATTGATTCCTTTTTAGAGGAGTGTAACGACCCTTCACCACAGGCAAAAACTCAAAAGGTTTATGACGTCATTATCTTGATTGAAAGTTTAATTCTCCCAACCTTCTGAACACGTCGCTCACTTCATTCTTTGTTGTTGTTTTTCAGGTCGGATGAGTTGCGTCAACTTCTCGAAAATATTTTGGAAAATAGTATCAGTAACATTTTACGTGAAGATGTGCATTTAACTGGGCGTGGCCGAATTTTAGCGCGCAAAGTATGATGGGATGTTGTATATTAATCAGTTGTAATATATTCATGATATGCACTTAACACTTTTCTATCAAATTTTCACAGTGATGGTTCATATGGGTTTCAAGGGAAGTGCAATTGTTAACTTGGACGATTTTTTTTTTCGAGTATTTACGTCAAATCCTCGAAATGATTCCAAGGAAATATTTTACGATCGATCTACGATCGAGTATCCAATTGAAGTTATTTTTAGTATATCCCATTATTTACAAAAGTAGCTATGAGTTTCCACAACAATCTCATCTAGAGGAAACATCTCCTTGAAACCGTTCTGACATCAATTTCCTGTTCTTTCATTCGCTCAAGTGGTTATTTGTTCACAAGCAATTCTTGCAGTCGCCCAGTTTTCTTCAATCTCAGGTCATGCAGCATACTTTCCTAAAAATTGTTTCGAAAACTTATACTAAAAAATTATTTGAATGAACAGGAGTTTGATTAAGGTGTTTTAAAAAAATCAACGAAATATATGAAATCCATGGAATGACCGCAAGCCCGATTCGAGTGAAACTGTCTGAAACCATGTCTGATGTCACGATTTCAAAATGGCGGATGCAATAGCAAAAATTGAGGTTTTTAGAAAAGATAATTCTCATAATTAAGGTCATAAGGCCATATTCTGATTGGTCTGTTGTAGATTTTCACATTCACATGCATAAATTTATCTAATGCTACCTTTAAAAATGTCTTGTAGGTCGTCTGTTAAAAAATAAAGGGGAAAACCCAGTCAAAAATGAAGTAATTTATCCCCATATTTTAATCCAAACACCTAGACAACGAAATAATACCAATGCTATTGTTTGCAATGCTATTTTTTGGTAATTCAATGCACCAGATGACAGAACTTCATTTGAAATGACCTTATTTTGACATAACTTGTGATAATATACGAACTTTGCACGGAACACTAGACAAAAACCATCAAAACCATCAAAACCCGAACAAGATGGAAAATTTGGAAAAAACTGCTGACGATATAAGTGATTCAGAAGAAATAGATTTTGAGGAGGACATATGCAATTCTCGATAGTATGATCGTTAAAAGTGATGCGATATTTCCGCCGGTTCACAGATAAGGCAGAAATGCAGTTTCTTTCACAGTTCTGGACGATATCTAGTTTGCTATATATGTTAGCGCATGCGCCTAGCATGCGTATAAAAGGGAGGAACGATGTAGTATCGTTCTCGGTTTTGTCATATCATATGCGGCAAGTGTTCTGTAAATTAGCTCATTATGTTATTCTTTTTATTTTATGTCACATCGAATTGGTCTATCGGACATCTATCGGGGAGAGGAAGAAAATCGATGTTAAGGTGGAGTAAGTTTAAGCCGGTCTTCATTCAATCAAATATATCTGTAGGATCACGGGTTTTTCCTGTGACTCTTCTTTGGCAATATCAGGGTCCAGGGTTTTTTAGCCCAGATTCTATCAGTTACCTTTGTTCGATGTAGTCTCGACATGGAAGGTTATTACTCTGTACACACTAATGTGGACTTCCATGTACGGCTTTGCCGCGCGATATGCTGTTACCAGAATATACCAAAATGCTCCGAAATTTGTTGTTATTCTTGTGTATAGGGTCTGGGTTAATGAGGTAAGAATTGGAAAGAAACTGTGATTATATACTGCTGAGTTTCCTTGCTAGCTGCTACTTATTGCTGATTTTGTGTTTTGTGTTATTAAATTGGTCAGGAGCTCTGCTACCGCCAAGCCAAGGGCCTATATACATTATTATGATGCATTACCTATGCGTTCATTACATATGATGTTATTTTTTGTAATCTGTTATATATAGTTACATCCGTCAGGTGGCCACCTCTCTGATTAGCCATTGACTATTAGGTGTCTCCTTTCATTTTTTCAGATGTGTACATGAGTTTTTTTATTTGTCTGAGATTAATCTACACTTCTACTGTATGTATCTGTTTAAATGAAGAATATAAATACTACTACTACTACTCCGTCAATTTAGAAAAGTTTTCAATGTGTGTGTGTGTATACAAATAAGGCATTAATAAATATTTGAGTGAAGGTTTCGTATCTTTAATTTCTTTGGTAAAGATTTTATGGAATTAAGTTTTGTTGTAATGATGCTGGTATATGCATTCTATTTTGAGATGGTGTCTGTCTGCTTTTTTAACTGGAATGTGATATTCTCTGAATCGCTGCCACTATATTAACCTTTCTGCTGTAAAAATGTTTTTCAATTTTGCTTCACAGCCCAACATTTTTCAACTTTGCTTTTAGGTCTCATGTCCTGTTGTTTCTATAATTAGTTTTATGTGGAGACATTAATGGTGCATTCATAATAGTGAGTGAATGTGTTGTATATTTTTATTGTTTTGAATTAAATTAAATTTTACTATAATGACATACATTGCTTTATGAACTCAATATCTGTTTCAGATTTGAACTGGGGTTTCTTATTCACTGTCACACTAGTTGTGTCTCAAAAATTCCTATTTCGAGCTTCATGGTGATACGGTACGAACAACATAGAAAATCTATGTCAAGTTATTTTGACTTTAGGGAAATGGCTGTCAAATTATTCTTTTCACTCGATTTTAACTCGCGGACACATCAGACATGGTTTCAGACTTTTTCACTCGAATCGGGCACGCGGTCATTCCATGGGTTTCATATTTCGTTGGAAAAATAACGGGTGAAAAATAACGGGTGAATAACGGGCGGTACTTCTGTTTCAAAATGTTAAAATTCTACTCACTTGCTGCAAGCCGTAGTGAAAACCATATTGACGCCTTCTTTTTGGTAGGTTCTCCATATAACTGTTGTCATCCTTAGAGTAAGTGGCGTAGTTTTGTGGCGGCATGTCTTTCTGACGGGGATGATGTGGTGCCCAGTTTTCTTTGGATGTTGTACTCAGATCGTTTCGTCGTGGTTGATGCTGGATGACTGGGCTATGATGATAAACATTCGATGTTTTCTTTTGAGGCTTCACAGGAATGGGTGGAGCGATGGCGTTTGCGTAGGGATTCCACATGATGTTGTTGTTATAGGGCGTTATCGAGGATACGACGCGGCGTTTATGAACTGGCGATACGTTGATATCGTGACCAATCACTTTGCTCTGTTCTGTTCGGGCGTTCAGCAAATAATTGTACGGTTTGTAATCATCGATCCCTCCTCCGTACGCGTAGCTTGGATATCTGAATTCTCTAACACGTGATTGTTGTCCTTGGTTACGGTCAGTTCGTTTGTTGACGTCGCGGATTCGATTTTCGATCATCTCCTTCTCCTGAAGAACTCTGTGAGATGCTCCGTATGGATAGAACTAAATCAAACCAATCAAAATCAAACCAATTAAAATCAAACCAATCAAAATAAAATTGTGATGAAACATCTGTTCACGGGGATTGGTAACTAACTATTCTATCATCTTTCATTTCTTTCTATCAAGAAATAGACACGTCACCTTTCAGACACGTCACCTTTCAGACACGTCACCTTTCAGATTTAGAAACATAGCCAATAGTTAAACGCCAACGTGTTTTCACCGAAAAACAATTCTAAAGAAATTAATAAGGAAATATACCCAATCACTGTCTTTTTTCACTTGTGGTGCCTGATTCGTCATTCTAGACGGATAAAATTGTTCGGTTGTCGGTTGAGAATCTCTCCTCTTGTTAGCTCCTTTAGCAACCTTTGCAGACGGAGGTTTTGCAGACGGAGGTTTTGCAGCTGCTGAGGTTTTGGGCGGTTCCTTAGCTTTCTGTCTAGCCGGTGGTTTCTGATTGGATTTCTGTTGAGGGCGTTGTTGAGGGCGTGTCTTCGGCTGCGATTTTCTGGAAACTACCTCGTCATCATCATCTTCAGTAATTTCAGTAATACGAGTGGGTTTCTCCACCAATCCAAGCATCGGAGAATTTTTATAATCAGCTTGAATTTTTTTCATATCTTTCCGCGGTTCAGCTAAATGGAGCCTAGACAACCATAAAAACACATCAAAATATAAAGTCACTCAAAAATGAAGTCACTCAGGGATGCTTGACTTCAGTTACCGACTGGTAGCCTTGTGGGAGAGTGCTCGCTTCCTGTTCGGGAGGTCGCAGGTTCAATCCCCGACCGAGTCATGCCAGCGACTATAACAGTGTGAATCAATCCTCTCTGCTTAGCACTCAGCAAGAGAGTAGGAATGATGTCTAGGGTGGTTGTCTAGTTGAACGGTTCCTGTCATTACAGCTTCCGTAGCCCAAATGGGGGCTTTAAATGCTCTAGGACCTCCTTCGCAGGACCCTCATTGATAACAGTACCTTAAGGAACTGAAGAGGCTATCCTGGGTAAACATTCGTAAATAAAAAAAATAAATAAAAAGTTTACGAAGAATAATTTCCATACTTTGCAGATCTGTATTTTGGTTGCAACGGATCACCATACCCATCAACAACGGCAATCATTCGGTCTTTGATATTTACTGAAATAAACAATCGACGTTAAAGACATGGTGACTAAGTGTATTTTAGCAAGCATTTCAAAATATGATACTTACGTTTCTGGTTTTTCATTCTTGATCCACTGAAACGAAAAATGCAGGAATTTTAATAAAAACAACATAACAAAAAGTCCCGTTCCACCTAATCAAGGACATTCCCCAGGAAGTTGACAACCATAAAGTCTTAAGTTTCTCGGATTTTCATTGAAAGTTGAAAAACGGTTCAGTAAGACGATTTATGAGAGGGCGTAAGACGATCTATGAAAAGGTGTAAAACAATGTACGAGAAGAGGATATACATTTTAACGGTTGAAACGTTATCTCCTTAACCTATATTACAACCATGACAACCATGACAACACAACGTTGTAACTACATGCTTGTCATTTTAAGCACTTTTTGTATTTTAGTATCAACTGTTATGAAAATGATAATGATTTTTCTTCGTCTTATTAGATTGTATTTTTCTTCTAAAGTTTATGAAGTAAACAAGCTTAAACGTTTCTTTGAAAACGTTCATTATATTTTCTGCTACAACACTTTCGTATCAATTACTGACCAGATTTTTCTTACCCTGCGGTAGCAGCTTTTGCTCGAACCAATTTGATGACCTGTTAAAACAATGATAGTGGAAAATAAAAATTCTGACAAATCTCCGATGTTACGTTATGAAGATCTTTTTTTACCGGGTAAGAAGTTCTATTAAGCATCTCGAACGCTTCTTTTGAAGCCAGATCAATCTAGTACATAAAATATAAGTCTGTTAGCTACTGCAGTTAACCTTGAAGTCCGCATTTCCTTTACCTGTGACAACAAAATGATCGCTCTCGTTTCTTCTAAGGCTGCCAGACCTTCTGCGTCATCAATTTTTTCAACTTTTTCTCCTGCTACATTCCCAGGTGGAACTTCTAGATTTAAAATAACTTACATACACACATCGGCGAGTGACCATGAAGTGTTTATTATTCGCAATTTACAAAATATAAAGAAGAGGCGGAGACACACATACCAAATTTTCTTTTAAACGAGGCCGACCCAGGTTCATCAGAGTTAACGAAGTCTTCATAGTCTTGGTAACCAACGCGCTCACGTTTCATATTTCTGTAATATGGCCGCACAGCTTCAAAAAGGAAGGCAGTCAAAAATTAAAAGTTTATCTGGGATGATGAAATGTGTTAATTAAAACAAATATTTTCCGTGAAGAACACTTCGTCACGAAGGTGAACACGTGTTGACTCCAGCTTGTGTGTATGCGTGTAACTACACACAAAAATAGCATTACTACATACACAACATCACAGGTTCCTCAGTTTCATCATCCGAGGAGAGAAGAGATAGTTCACTATCTATACAAAAGAACAGTTTTTCATGAAACTGTGTGTGAACATGGATGGGTGGGTGTGTCCATAGAAGTATGCAATTTTAATATCATACAGAAAACCTAGCAACAACAAAACTTACTTGCTGGATCGTCAAATGCTGAAAGAGAAAATGAAAATTCAAAATCATGACACTTATTTTTCTCATGGGAAAAGGCGTGCATCAATTCTTGTACTTACTGCCAGTGAGCTCTGTATGACGTTCCCTCTGTTCTTGCAGCATGTTCAAATACCTTTTCCTGAGAACGAAAGCCAACCATTCTACCAAAAACAACGAATAACATTTAAATACTTCTCTATTAGCTATTTTTAGCTATTCTTAGCTATTTTTATGGGAAGCTTCATGTTGAAGAGGAAGGGAGGCCTACAAAATTCTACTTTCTTCGATAAATGGAGAGAGAGAAAGAGGTTGGGTGCGAGAGGTGACGGTGGTTGGTTAGAGGTACTTAAGATCTTTCCTACAGTATCTTTCCACGATAGAGAACGAAATGAAATCCCTACCACCAAGGTTCAAGTAACAAATAAAGTTAAGGTACTTACGAGCTCTTATTTTACTGGCAGCAACATATCTATACATGCTGTGCTCTTTCATCTTTCGTCTCATGATAAACTTCCTGATATCTAGAAGTCAAGAAAGACCATGAGTATACAGTCGATACCTGTTTCTCACTCTCCATGACAATACACTTACTTTTTTGACAGATCAGTACTTTACTTCGATAGGTTTCGATACATATACTCAGTCGATCCACATGCCAATACTTCAAGAAAACCTGATAAAAACCGATCACAATTCATCAACCGTCTCTTAGGCCTTTTCAAAAACATTATAACAGGTGCATAATACTCTCTTATGGGTTCAGTGGTATAGTAAAAAAAACTGAAGGAGTACAGAGTAATAAAACTCCTTTTTATTAGTAGCCATTGGATTATTTTCTATTCCCCATCTTCACTATCGTAAATACAACTCTCGACTCTTCTTCAAAAAAAATTCATTACGCTCTGAATTCTTATTAGTATATAAAAGAATAAAGTCATTTCTCCACCTTCGTCTTTCCAATCTTCCACGTTTCTTCTTCGTCAATTTTTGCTTCTCGCAGCAACTTGGCACATTCTTCAGGCGTTTCTTCAACTTCAGCGATATTCTCGTGCAGAAGAAACTTGTATCTACAGAAAAAAGACACAAGTCTCATAATGGTACAAACTAAAGCCAATTTGTCTTGTATGCACATTTTATTCATGTTTGTTCATAGAAACCATCTCTAATCAAATTGATGCAACTCACACCTGGTTATTATGAGCAAACCAAAATAAAAGCTTACAATTCTGAGAAAAACGTTCGTACAAACATATTTAAAAAAATTCGAGATTAAACCTGTGCACAAAATCTTTGAACGGTATTCTCTCAGAAAACCCCTAAAAACAAAGACCTCGGGTTTACAAACAAATACAAGAATGACTAAAGAAATAAAAAAAATTGGATTTCCACGCTGACCTGTCGCCTGATTTGGATTGTTTCCAGTACACCCGTGTACTGTAGTTGCAGCAAGACTTTGTCTTGATCGAACAAGTTTGGAGAATTCTGAACATTCGGACGAAGACAACGGACGAAGTGTGGATCGGACTTTATCACTTTTGACAGCAACGATCGCAGTTGTTGCTTGAAAAAGAATATTGACTTGTTTACCCGAACAAAAACATGAGACTTCAATCAGAATGTTTGTGATAACTCAACTAGATCAGAGTGCTTAGATCTCATAATTCAGTTATCTCCTTTATACTTGATACACAAAAAGTAATCCCAAGCGTTACATTGTTGTATGATGTATAAAGGAGATAATAGATTTATGGGAATGGTCAATTCGGTCAAGACAAAACATCCATTTCAAACATAGAGGAAATGAAAATATATTTAGAGAAGTGCGACCATACCCGAAAATGAGTTGAAACTGTTTGCTGAAATCGATTCGTAGCGAAGGTCGAGTATTGCGAATCATTCTGAATAAAGAAAGGGCGTTTAGAAAGGACGTTATCAAAAGCGATGAGAAAAAATTCCGCCCATGTCTCTTGATAAAACCGAATAAAATACATCTTACAGTATTTCGTTTACCGGTAGGTTGGTTTGCATTTACAGCTACGAGAGAAAACAGATTTGAAATTCTCACATTCTCACTTCATGTGGAACTGATGAAAAATAAAAAAACCACCAGGTTTACCATTGACGTTGTGAAAAAGCAATGAGACAGTTCTATCGCCTGCGAAATAAAAAAAACAAAGCAAAGATGGTTTACATAAATGTCATCGTTTGAAACAACATCAACAAATTGGAGCAAAGGTTAAAGCCTTACTGCTTTCCTGCAATATCTGCATGACATCACTAGATAATGTATCACGATTCTTTTCGAGAAAACCTGTTGCGTCATACGTGACCTGCGCAAATGTTGTCATAGAAACGTCATGAATCGGAAAGTTAAGCATGATTTCTATTCTTCAAAATGTGTACATGTGTGGACGGGACTTAACCAAGCAGATAGAGGTGTAATTAGTATTGTTAAAAATCTTTATACAGGGCATGTGTAAAACATTGTCAACATCAACGACCAAAAATGTGTGGAAATTTTAACTCGAGCAAATAAATTAATAGAAGGAAAGCGGCTATCACATCAGGTAGGGGTGACCATGGAGACATGCAATCATTTTGTTATGGTTTCCGTAATCACGAGCTAGTCAAAATATGAAGTTATAACTTATATATGAGGAAGCAGCAGTTCCTGCGTCACAATGCGTTCATGAATAGACTTGATCAGTTATTACGTCACGTAATGGCATTACGCAATGAATTAATACCACGGGTGGCAATGGAGAGATAGGATAAAGCCAACCTTTCCAGCATAATGCTTGACAGTGAAGTAAGTACTCGTCTCTTTGGAAGTCCTCATGTAATCAGATTGAATGTTATCTTGGAATTTTTCTAGAAGATGAAACATTAGCATTTCCTCCGTGAGGGTTCTATGCTAACAGCCACACCAAATGAAACAAATGGTCAATGCATACCAACTAGACTGAGATCTGAGGCTTTCGGAAATCTACTTTCCTCATCAAGCAAGGCTAAAATCCCAACTGGTTTCTATGGAAACAAAAAATGACTCATTATTAGCAGTGTATTTGTGTAACAGCATCATACTATCTTCGTGGAAGTTTTTGAATAACTAAATTTTGCCTGCAAACAATGATGTATTTGTTAGAAAAACCGATGGAAATGATAAATGCATCCGCTATCAACAAATTTAGGGGTTTTTTTTGCGTTTCTACCTGTAAAAACAGATCCAAGATATCTTTGTTGTTAGTAAATTCCACGTTAGCACCTGTAACATTCTCCGCAGCATACTCTTCGTATTCCCACACAAAAACATGCTCGTTAAAAAAGAACTGTAGCTGTTCGTTCGCTATGTTGATCAGAAGCTGTTCAAACGAATTTGATGTGAAATTTTCAAACCCAAAATATATCCAGTATTCCTATCTTCTTGTGTAAAGTGCTGAAATAGATGCGGTACGTCACAAACACACACGAAACATTGATGTACCCTCAGTACTCTCCCAGTGGAACAAATACATCAATCTATCTCAAGCAAATACATTAATCTGTCTCAAACAAATGTTCCATTTCAGTTCTTGTTGGCGAAAAGGAAGTCAAGTTTAAAAATGACTGGGTAAAAACTAGTCACAATTTTTTATCTCCGTAAGATTGTAGTATTACACCTTTCAGTGAATTTCTGTCAAACTTATCTCCGCCATTTCTAATGTTCCATATATCGTAAGGGACGACATTTTGAAGGGAATATTACGGAGATAAAATGTTCAGAACTTGTATATTTACTTGGTCTTGTCTTCTGCTCTTAATAATGTGTTTATTCGTTTTACAATCCAACTAAACAAACGCCCATACAGCGCCTACAATCAAGAATTACTTAGTCGTTAGAACGCAATATAAGTGTACACATAGTGAAAGAATAGCAACGTCCATAGTAACGTACTTTCGCGGTTGCGTCACGACAGTCCATCGCTTGCTCGACGTTGTTGTTACGTGTGATTGTCTCGCCTGCAAAACAAAGAAAATCACAGTAGCTGATAACACACTGGCCACACTCACTCAAAGAGACAAACAACTTATTCACTAATGTACTTACATAGACCAAACGAACACATAAAAGGGCATACCTCTGAACACACTGCTATAAGTGATCAATGCTTCGTGGAGGTGGTCACTGTCAACACAGAGGAGAGATGCAACTGGATGGAAAAATAATAATAATAATAAACAACAACTTTTGCAAAATACTATGTATGAATAGCCAAGTACAATCGAGAAAATGTCGAGAAACTCTTCATTTATGTTTAAAGAATCATCATATAAAAATCTTCGAAATATCGAGTACGTCACAGCACCAGTTTTCTAATGGCAACTGTTTTGTTCACATCGGATTGTAATGATGAATCACTGACCTGTATCTAGCGTGTCTGTATTGATCACCTTGGCTTTTTCACCTTGATAAGATACGTCATCTACCATGAAATCAACATCACCCAGGTGAATAATGGCGGCAAGCAAACAATAAAGACTTTGAATTTCCTGAAACGATTTTCACCAATTAATTTTCACACGAGAAAAATAAAACCTGCTTACAAATAAGAAATCAACAGTTACCTCTTTAGTAAACCCAAGGTTTCAAAACACTGTTGAACGTTGGTGAATTTCATTTGCATCTCTGACGTACAAGCACACTCTGCTAATGAAAGCTCGTCTGTATTCAAATACCTGGAAAGTGCAATTAAAAGTGTCAACAACAAAAAATAAACTCTGATTGGTTCATATAGTAGCCAATCAGATTATTGAGATTCGTTGAAAAGCAGCTTCACAAAACAAATACTTCTACCCATAGATTGCGTCACAGCAATTTTCAAGTTGAATAATAATAAAAAACTGATTAAATTACGTAATAATTCTTTAGATTAGAGGCGAAGATGACGTAATGTTTGGATAGGGATATTGAACCAGTGCGTGCAGACTATCTTACCTGTGCTTATTCGCTGTGTTCAGCTCAAAAATCTTGCAACTTTTTATGAAAATCTAATCCAGCAATCATGTAATACAAAATGTGAAAGTTTCGCTCCCCTCGTGGTTGTGAGACGACTCTAGATTTCTCCAGAAGGTACTGCGTCAACTGTGCACCTACTAACGCCCCGCCATGAGTAAAATGAAGCTCCAGAAATTTCCCAAATCTTGAAGAATTTGATTGATTACAGTTTGAGCATTTCCAAACGCCTCCATCAGTGGATTCACCTGCCAAATAATTAAAAATTGAAAACACATTTAAAAAAAGCAACGTTTCACCAGGATAAAAGTGGCCACGAAAACAAGCATATCTAAAAAGCATCATCCTGAGACACAGCTTAATTTGAGTCTATGAAGAATGTTTGAACACCTACATAGGTGAGGATGTTAAAATAATTGTAAAGAAATTTTTATCAACATAAGCATGACTTGAGCCTCGAATTGGTAAAACGTAAATTGTAGAAAGGTACCTGCAGTATCTTTTTTACTAATGTTTTGTTGACGAGGTTGGTACCCATGACTACGACCAATAGCAGCGAATTGATGAACAAGGAAATTTGCTGACACAGTTTTTCCACTGCCACTTTCGCCACTTATAACACAACACTGAAAATATCGTAAAGACATAAAACGTATGAAATTCACATAATCCTTAACTGTGGAATTCAAAACTTGAAATAAGCATTGTATTGACTCGCTGCATCGTTAAAGTTATCAATGGTAATTAGGCGTATGGTTATCCATTTTATTGGCACAAGTAAAAAAAAACAGCAAAAAGACATATAATTTAGTTAAAAAGCTGTTCGTGTGATCAGTTCACATCCATCAGTTGGCTGAACTCAGAGGCGTAGTTAGGGTCCGTCAAAAAAACCTGGAGGAATTCAACATTATGATATTTCTTTCAGTCTTAAGTGTCGATTAGGTTACTTGCACGCTTTCCTTTTCTATCCTAAATGACTTAACTCTCCTCCACAAATTTTGACTGACCTCTGGCTACGCCTCTGGACTGATATTGTACAGTGCTTGCAATCATGTTTACTGTTCGTCTAAATCTCTAGTCAATAAAACTCTGTCCCCTTTTCCCTTGAAAAATCATGACTCTAGATTGTTTGAAACAGATGCACTGAGCAAAAACTATGCAGCAAGGTATCCTGGAGCATACCTGGTCATGTTGCTTATGTACCATCGCTTGATAGGTTGTACACGCAATCATGTAAATATGTGGCGGAAGGTTTTCTTTTTGAGCATCTTGATACAACAATGATGCGCCATCTCCATATATTTTTAATTCTTTGAAAGGGTTAACCGCCAGCAAGATTTCACCAATGTACGTGTAGATTTGATCAGCAATATATCTTTCTGCTATGTATTTCAAAATGATGTCCTGAAAAATAAGAAATTGTAACACATGACTTGTCGAAAGTTGTTGAAAGTGACGTCTTGTAGGTTCTCGACGGAAACAATGAAAATTTCTTACTTCAGTAAGTCTTGGCAGAGTTGCAAGATCTGATAGTTCTAACATTTTAACATTTTTCTTTGCATTTTGTTGCCTTGGTAACAAAACAATAAAAAAACAATAAAAGCATTTGCTACAAATAGGAAAACCAACTTTGGAAAACCAACTTTGGAAAACCAACTTTGGAAAACCAACTTTGGAAATGGATTAAGCAAGAAAAGAACATGTACTTGGCTTTTAACGTTTGGTACTTGGTGTCATCGGTTGAATTATTATATTGCTTCACCACAACATGAATTAGTGACATAAGCTCCTTTCGAAGCTGAAATAAATAAATAAAAAATAAAATTAGATAGCAATCAATATGTACAGTTTTTAGACACTCAGGATCATACATAGCCTATATCTCATTCCACAATTTAAATCCACTTTGCAAAAGAAGAAAAGTGCTTATAGAAGACTAGAAACTGCCCATCTAAATTTTGCTCCCAACAGGAATTATTCCCATAAAATTTTTTGGGTCAGAAAGTCAAAATGAATTACAACCTACCATAGGTTCATCAGAAACACAAGTTTCTAGAAACTTATTTTTCAACATATCATTGGCAGTTGGTCGTGCTTCAAAGTCTTTTGTTACAGCTCTGCAAAATAACATCAAAAAAAAAAAAAAATAACATCAAAAAAGTTTGCACAAACCTGAACATTAGCCTTTTCACCCAAATTTTCATTTCCAAAATGTCATAAACGAATATATACTCCAAAGGGATCATTTTCTACAGATACCTACTCCATAAATACACCAAAATATCAATAGATTTTTATCAAAAATAGATAGAAAAAGCTCCAGGTTTCATTCACTTTATTATAAATAGTTTATGAGCTACACTATGAAAAATAAAGTCTGTCATGTTTTAGGGCGTCATGTTTTAGGGCGTCATGTTTTAGGGCGTCATGTTTTAGGGCGACTTTCATTCAATCTATCCAACTATTCCTGGCAATTAAAAAGAAGAAAATAGAATTCATACTTGGAAATAAATTCAAGGAATTCTGAACTCCACTTTTTTGGATTCTTTACGGATGGTGGCGGATTCCTGCAAAGAGCATGAAGAAGTTGAAAATAACAATTCACAGATTCTCAATATGAAAATCAAAAATCAAAGGGATTTCAGCATCTGATCAGTTAACACACTATACCAAGTCAAATGATGACAAACTGTAAACTATCTTCTGTAAGCAAGCAATAGTTTGTTTGATTATCATAGGAATTAAATTGCAACTTCATTTCCACAGATTCTTATATTGATCATGATTGCAAGCTTAAGTTAAAAAATATTCTTGAACTCTAGTTTTCCTTCTTTCCCACAGTAAAAAAATGGAAGAATTCATTATTTTGAATGTTGCATTTTTTAATCTCTGCATTCAAAAATCTCTTCCAAATTGTTTCCTTCAACTGATTTCAAATAACAAATGTTTGACAAAACAACCAACCGAG